>JAKOOJ010000015.1:9202985-9557251 GCA_022577455.1 Arizona elegans | reverse complement strand
GAGAGAGGAAGGAGAGGGAAAAGGAGAAGGAGAGGGAGGGGACGAGAGAGAGAGAGGAAGGAGAGAAGAGAGAGAAAGGAGAAGGAGAGAAGAGGGAAGGAGAGGGAGGGGAGAGAGGAAGGAGAGGGAGAGAGAGGGGAAGGGGAGGGAGAGAGGAAGGAGAGGAAGATGAGAGGAAGGAGGGGGAGAGGAAGGAGAGGGAGAGAAGAGGGAAGGAGAGGGGAGGGGAGAGAGGAAGGAGAGGGAGAGGGAGGGGAGAGAGGAAGAGGAGAGAGAGAGAGAGGAAGGAGAGGAGAGCAGAGAGAGAAGGAGAAGGAGAGAAGAGGGAAGGAGAGGGGAGGGGAGAGAGGAAGGAGAGGGAGAAGAGAGGGGAAGGGGAGGGGAGAGAGGAAGGAGAGGAGAAGAGGAGATGAGAGGGGGAAGGAGGAGAGGGGGAAGGAGAGGAGAGCAGTGAGAGAAAGGAGAAGGAGAGGAAAGAGAGGGAAGGAGAGGGGAGGGGAGAGAGGAAGGAGAGGGAGAAGAGAGGGGAAGGGAGGGGGAGAGAGGAAGGAGAGGAAATGAGAGGAAGGAGGGGGAGAGGAAGGAGAGGGAGAGAAGGAAGGAGAGGGGAGGGGGAGAGAGGAAGGAGAGGGAGAGGGGAGGGGAGAGAGGAAGAGGGAGAGGAGAGAGGGAAGGAGAGGAGAGCAGAGAGAGAAAGGAGAAGGAGAGAAGAGGGAAGGAGAGGGGAGGGGAGAGAGGAAGGAGAGGGAGAGGGGAGGGGAGAGAGGAAGAGGGAGAGGAGAGGGGGGAGGGGAGGGGGGGAGAGGAAGGAGAGGAAGATGAGAGGAAGGAGGGGAGAGGGGAGGGGGAGAGGAAGGAGAGGGAGAGAAGAGGGAAGGAGAGGGGAGGGGAGAGAGAAAGGAGAGGGAGAGGATTGGGGGAGGGGAGGGGAGAGAGGAAGGAGAGGAAGAGGGAGATGAGAGGGGGAAGGAGGAGAGGGGGAAGGAGAGGAGAGCAGTGAGAGGAAGGAGAGGGAGAGGGGAGGGGAGAGAGGAAGAGGGAGAGGAGAGAGGGGGAAGGAGAGGAGAGCAGAGAGAGAAAGGAGAAGGAGAGAAGAGGGGAGGAGAGGGGAGGGGAGAGAGGAAGGAGAGGGAGAAGAGAGGGGAAGGGGAGGGGAGAGAGGAAGGAGAGGGAAAATGAGAGGAAGGAGGGGGAGAGGAAGGAGAGGGAGATAAGGAAGGAGAGGGGAGGGGAGAGAGGAAGGAGAGGGAGAGGGCGAGGGGAGAGAGGAAGAGGGAGAGGAGAGAGGGAAGGAGAGGAGAGCAGAGAGAGAAAGGAGAAGGAGAGAAGAGGGAAGGAGAGGGGAGGGGAGAGAGGAAGGAGAGGGAGAAGAGAGGGGAAGGGGGAGGGGAGAGAGAGGAAGAGAGGAAGATGAGAGGAAGGAGAGGAGAGAGGAGGGGGAGAGGAAGGAGAGGGAGAGAAGAGGGAAGGAGAGGGGAGGGGAGAGAGGAAGGAGAGGGAGAGGGAGGGGAGAGAGGAAGAGGGAGGAGGAGAGAGGGAAGGAGAGGAGAGCAGAGAGAGAAAGGAGAAGGAGAGAAGAGGGAAGGAGAGGGGAGAGGGGAGGAGAGAAGGAGAGGGAGAAGAGAGGGGAAGGGGAGGGGAGAGAGAGGAAGGAGAGGAAATGAGAGGAAGGAGGGGGAGAGGAAGGAGAGGGAGAGAAGGAAGGAGAGGGAGGGGAGAGAGGAAGGAGAGGGAGAGGGGAGGAGGAGAGAGGAAGAGGGAGAGGAGAGAGGGAAGGAGAGGAGAGCAGAGAGAGAAAGGAGAAGGAGAGAAGAGGGAAGGAGAGGGGAGGGGAGAGAGGAAGGAGAGAGGAAGAGAGGGAGGGGAGGGGAGAGAGGAAGGAAGAGAGGAGAGAGGGAGAGGAGAGAGGGAAGGAGAGGAGAGCAGAGAGAGAAAGGAGAAGGAGAGAAGAGGGAAGGAGAGGGGAGGGGACGAGAGGAAGGAGAGGGAGAAGAGAGGGGAAGGGGAGGGGAGAGAGGAAGGAGAGGAAGATGAGAGGAAGGAGGGGGAGAGGAAGGAGAGGAGAGAAGAGGGAAGGACGAGGGAGGGGAGAGAGGAAGGAGAGGAGAGAGGGAGAGGGGAGGAGAGAGGAAGAGGGAGAGGAGAGAGGGAAGGAGAGGAGAGCAGAGAGAGAAAGGAGAAGGAGAGAAGAGGGAAGGAGAGGGGAGAGAGGAGAGAGAGAGGAAGGAGAGGGAGAGGGGAGGGGAGAGAGGAAGAGGGAGAGGAGAGAGGGAAGGAGAGGAGAGCAGAGAGAGAAAGGAGAAGGAGAGAAGAGGGAAGGAGAGGGGAGGGGAGAGAGGAAGGAGAGGGAGAAGAGAGGGGGAAGGGGAGGGGAGAGAGGAAGGAGAGGAAGATGAGAGGAAGGAGGGGGAGAGGAAGGAGAAGGAGAGAAGAGGGAAGGAGAGGGGAGGGGAGAGAGGAAGGAGAGGGAGAGGGGAGGGGAGAGAGAAGAGGAAGAGAGGAAGAGAGAGGAAGGAGAGGAGAGCAGAGAGAGAAAGGAGAAGGAGAGAAGAGGGAAGGAGAGGGGAGGGGAGAGAGGAAGGAGAGGGAGAAGAGAGGGGAAGGGGAGGGGAGAGAGGAAGGAGAGGAAGATGAGAGGAAGGAGGAGGAGAAGAGGGAAGGAGAGGGAGAGGGGAGGGGAGAGAGGAAGAGGGAGAGAGAGAGGGGGAAGGAGAGGAGAGCAGAGAGAGAAAGGAGAAGGAGAGAAGAGGGAAGGAGAGGGGAGGGGAGAGAGGAAGGAGAGGGGAGAAGAGAGGGGAAGGGGAGGGGAGAGAGGAAGGAGAGGAAGATGAGAGGAAGGAGGGGGAGAGGAAGGAGAGGGAGAGAGAGGGAAGGAGAGGGGAGGGAGAGAGGAAGGAGAGGGAGAGGGGAGGGGAGAGAGGAAGAGGGAGAGGAGAGAGGGAAGGAGAGGAGAGCAGAGAGAGAAAGGAGAAGGAGGAGAAGAGGGAAGGAGAGGGGAGGGAGAGAGGAAGGAGAGGGAGAAGAGAGGGGAAGGGGAGGGGAGAGAGGAAGGAGAGGAAGATGAGAGGAAGGAGGGGGAGAGGAAGGAGAGGGAGAGAAGAGGGAAGGAGAGGGGAGGGGAGAGAGGAAGGAGAGGGAGAGGGGAGGGGAGAGAGGAAGAGGGAGAGAGAGAGGGAAGGAGAGGAGAGCAGAGAGAGAAAGGAGAAGGAGAGAAGAGGGAAGGAGAGGGGAGGGGAGAGAGGAAGGAGAGGGAGAGAGAGGGGAAGGGGAGGGGAGAGAGGAAGGAGAGGAAGATGAGAGGAAGGAGGGGGAGAGGAAGGAGAAGGAGAGAAGAGGGAAGGAGAGGGGGAGGGGAGAGAGGAAGGAGAGGGAGAGAGGGAGAGGGAGGAGAGAGGAAGAGGGAGAGGAGAGAGGGAAGGAGAGGAGAGCAGAGAGAGAAAGGAGAAGGAGAGAGAGGAAGGAGAGGGGAGGGAGAGAGGAAGGAAGAGGGGAGAAGAGAGGGGAAGGGGAGGGAGAGAGAAGGAGAGGAGGAGGGAGAGAGGAAGAGGGGAGAGGAGGAGAGGGGGGAAGGAGAGGAGAGCAGTGAGAGAAAGGAGAAGGAGAGAAGAGGGAAGGAGAGGGGAGGGGGAGAGAGGAAGGAGAGGGAGAAGAGAGGGGAAGGGGAGGGGAGAGAGGAAGGAGAGGAAATGAGAGGAAGGAGGGGGAGAGGAAGGAGAGGGAGAGAAGGAAGGAGAGGGGAGGGGAGAGAGGAAGGAGAGGGAGAGGGGAGGGGAGAGAGGAAGAGGGAGAGGAGAGAGGGAAGGAGAGGAGAGCAGAGAGAGAAAGGAGAAGGAGAGAAGAGGGAAGGAGAGGGGAGGGGAGAGAGGAAGGAGAGGGAGAAGAGAGGGGAAGGGGAGGGGAGAGAGGAAGGAGAGGAAGATGAGAGGAAGGAGGGGGAGAGAAAGGAGAGGGAGAGAAGAGGGAAGGAGAGGGGAGGGGAGAGAGGAAGGAGAGGGAGAGGGGAGGGGAGAGAGGAAGAGGGAGAGGAGAGAGGGAAGGAGAGGAGAACAGAGAGAGAAAGGAGAAGGAGAGAAGAGGGAAGGAGAGGGGAGAGGGGAGAGAGGAAGGAGAGGGAGAGGGAGAGGGGAGAGGGAAGAGGGGAGAGGAGGAGAGGGAAGATGAGAGGAAGGAGGAGGAGAGAAGGAGAGGAGAAGAAGAGGGAAGGAGAGGGGAGGGGAGAGAGGAAGGAGAGGGAGAAGAGGAGGGGAAGGGGAAGGGGGAGAGAGGAAGGAGAGGAAGAGAGAGGAAGGAGGGGAGAGGAGAGAGGAGAGAGGAAGGAGAGAGAGGAGGAGAGAGAGGAAGGAGAAGGAGAGAAGAGGGAAGGAGAGGGGAGGGGAGAGAGGAAGGAGAGGGAGAGGAAGAGAGGGGAAGAGAGGAGAGGAGAGAGGAAGGAGAGGAGAGAGAGAGGAAGGAGGAGGGAGAGGAGGAGGGGAGAGAGGAAGGAGAGGGAGGAGAGAGGAAGGAGGAGGAGAGAGAGGAGAGAGGAAGGAGAGGGAGAGGAGAGGGAGGGGAGAGAGGAGAGAGAGGAGAGAGAGGAGGAGAGGAGAGAGAGAGGGAAGAGAGAGGAAGGAGGGGAGGAGGGGGAGAGGAAGGAGAGGGAGAGGGGAGGGGAGAGAGGAAGAGGGAGAGGAGAGAGGGAAGGAGAGGAGAGCAGAGAGAGAAAGGAGAAGGAGAGAAGAGGGAAGGAGAGGGGAGGGGAGAGAGGAAGGAGAGGGAGAAGAGAGGGGAGGGGAGGAGGAAGGAGAGGAAGATGAGAGGAAGGAGGGGGAGAGGAAGGAGAGGGGAGAGAGAGGAGGAGGGAGGAGGAAGGAGAGGGAGAGGAGAGGGGGAGAGGGGGAGAGGGGAGGAAGGAGAGGGAGAGGGAGAGGAGAGGAGTCCAACTCTGGGGTCCCCTAAGTCCTTCCCCTAAGGACCAGGGAAGATGCTGGCAGATATGGCTGAAAGAACTGCGTGTATCTAGTTTTGAGGAAGTCATTGACTGTGTTGGCAATTGGAAATATCTCAGAATTCTTTTGAGCAAGGGAAGAAAACCGATGAGAATTTAAGAGCTGTAATTTCCCTTTATGGGGAAATGATGGTTATTTCTGAAAGAAGATGAGAGCATACCAAACAGGGAAGAAAATATGTACTCCCTTTATATTCTTCTATTCATAGTAATACAAATATATCTAGTACAAAAGTGGGCAACATTTGATGCAACTAAAATGCCTTATCAATAGCTAATCTCACTTTGTGAACACTCAGATTATGAATCTGTACTGACTGCCAAAATGTTCCAAAAAGAATTATTCTAATCCTTCCACTATTTATAGATTTAAAAAAAAATGTGCAGAGGCAATCGTGTTAATTATGATGGCATTTACATGTCCAAAATTCATTGCGGGCCCTTTGTTTAATTAAAGATTATCATTGCAAATATTGGTAGACATTTATCACACCTGGAATGTCACTGATCAATAGTAACCAGAGCTTAAATTTTCTACAAAAGAGTCAGTGATTGGCATTTTTTTTTTTTAAAAAAAAGATGCTTCTTACTTAGACTGAATTTATCAAAATGCTATGTGTTATATGAATATGAACCTAGTGATATCGATGTCCCTTCTATAATCACATTATTTTATGCTTCTCGGACTTCCCTCCTTGTGGTCTAGACTGGAAAGAGTTAATTTAGGTAACAAGAATCTCAGGACTATCATTAATATATTAAAAGAAAGCTTAAGGTTATGCTACAAGAATCCCAGCAGGTATTTATGTTTACAAATGCGACCACTGTATACACTAGTGGCCAAAATTGTGGAAACCTTTTAGGAAAAAATGTATTTTCTAAAACTAGCTAATAACACCACTTTTTTTGGAGGAGTAGTACTATAAAATTATATATCAATGGAAAGATAGTTTAATCAAGAATGTAATGCAATAACTTTTATGAAGGATTTGCTATTAGAATGGCAGTTACAGTATAAAGAAGAAAAGGGAAACACGAGAAAAAACAAAAGATACAAAAATGATCACCATAGAAAAACTGAGATCTACAAAAATTATCACCATGTCAGTGAATACTTTGATGGGTAACCTTTAGCATGAATTACGACCTTATAACGTCTTCCCATGGAGTGAACCAAGTCTTTTAGTTCTGCAGCTGTTATAATGTGAAACCAAGATTGAATGATGGCTTCTATTAACTGGGTTTTATTGCTGGGTCGCTTCTGATTAACAAGTTTCTTTAGTCGGTTCCTCAGATTTTCAATTGGGTTAAGGTCTGGCCATTCCAGCAGTGGAATAAGATTATCTTGAAACTCCCAAAAAAAAAGAGTGATGTTATTAGCCATCAAACCCAAAAATACACTTTTCCCAAAAGGTTTCCACAATTCTGGCCACTACTGTATATGCAATTTAGGGCAGCAGGACCGTTTGTCTGTTTCTTTCTTATCTTTAGATTGAATAGAATAGAATTCTTTATTGGCCAAGTGTGATTGGACACACAAGGAATTTGTCTTGGTGCATATGCTCTCAATGTACATAAAAGAAAAGATACGTTCATCAAGAATCATAAGGTACAACACTTAATGATAGTCATAGGGGTAGAAGCTTATCTGTTTTCTGAAGGCAGATAGCTAGCATCATTTTCTACTTTAATAACTGTCAGCCCTCTTATCAGAGTGAAGCATAACCCTTTCATCGGTAATGTATATTCCATTTTAATATTTTTTTATCACTATATCAAGGTACTGTAGGATTGGGTGATTTGGGGGTGCTGATGAGACTTCAGAAGATAGAGTTGTCATTTGTAGGCTGATCCTAAACTGCCCCCAAATTTGGACAATGTTAATGTTATGCAGTGGTGGGGTTCAGCCAGTTCGCACCTATTTGGGAGAACCGGTTATTAATTTTCTAAGCAGTTTGGAGAACCGGTTGTTGGAAGAAATCTTATTTTGGTTTTTTTCCCACTTTACAGGGCTAATCCTGTAAGGAAGGCAGGAAGGAAACATTCTGGTGTTGTTTCTAGCCTAATCTTTATTGCCCTGCTTACAGAAACTGCCTCTCTGGTTAACTCTTATTACATTGTAACAGCTAAGGCAAAGCACCCATCGACGTGAATGACATTGAGTAGGCCACACCCACATGGTCACATTACCACCGAGCCATGCCTACCCAGCTGGTCATTAGGGCAGAGAACCAGTTGTTAAATCATTTGAATCCCACCACTGATGTTAAGTTAACAGAATCACTTCAACAGCCCAATCCTAGATATTACAACTCTCTCTTGGTTTTTTTTTTTTTCATGGAAAGGTATAAGAAGACCATAATACCTCAAAAAGATGGTTTAGGTTGCAAGGACAATGTGGGTAGCGAAAGGAAATAAGAAAGTATGGTCAATTTCTAGTTCAGGGGTCAGCAACCTGCAGCTCCAGAGCCACATGTGGCTCTTTGGACCCTCTGCTTTGGCTCCCTGTTGGGTGATCCCACCACTGGCTGGCCCCGCCTCTCACCCTCCCCTCCCAGTCACTCCTTGCCTGGCCTGAGAAGGTAAGGGCGACGGCATGGGATGGAGAAGCAGCCGGGGCAGAGACAGAAAGAGGGTAAGAGAGACATAGAGAGATACAGAGAGATACAGAGAGAGAGGGGGGAGGGAGGGAGGGGAGAGAGAGAGATGTTTTGTGGTTCCCGGTGTTTTTTAACAACTGGTTAACAACTGGTTTTAACAACTGGTTCTCTGCCCTAATGACTGGCTGGGTAGGCGTGGCTAGGGGGGGCGTCATGTGACTGGTGGAAGTGAGTGATATCGAGTTGGCCATGCCCACCCAGGTTTTGTGGCTCCCGATGTTTTCTTTTCTGTGGGAAACAGGTCCAAATGGCTCTTTGAGTGCTTAAGGTTGCAGACCACTGTTCTAGTTATATGAAGATATGAAAACAATAAACCCAAGGCTGGCCTTAGATAATTTGAGCCTAATCTGCATATGGCCTGATTTTCTACCTTGCCAAATTGCACTGGGGGAGGGGGAAACTCTTCTTCTCATTATGTATGAATTTTCCTGCCAAAATTTAACACCTAAAGTATCTTGGGTCAAAGGCTAATCTTTGAATACCAAACTCTCGGAAAACAAATGATGAGTGCAAAATGTTCATGCTGAACAAGGCAGTTTTGTGCTGTTTGAAATGTCCAAGCAAGCAGAACATTCAAGGAAGGAAAAGGCGGAACAATGGGAAATGTCTAATGCATCCATTCAGCTTTGGACATATTGACTGATATGAGGAAAGGAAAGGCTTTCCTCAAACATTGGAAGAAACTGCTTGAGCAATAGAGCAGTTTGGTCACAGAACCTATTCGAACAATGATGCTCTTTTGCTGCAAGTTTCCAGCCAGCAATGGATAGCCATATTTGGGGAGAATAATAATACAGTATAGAACAGGGGTGTCAAATTTAAGGCCGGTAGGCCAGATCCGGCCCATCGGGGTACTTAGATCTGGCCCGTGGGGCTGCCCTGGAAACAGCGAAGGACTGGCCTGTGGTTCCTCTGCCAGCAAAAACGAAGCTCGGGTGCCTCTCCCCCCGACCTCTCTTGTCACTGGCAGAGGGTTGCAGAAGGCCATCACGGTCGAAAATGGAGCTCGTGAGGGCCGTATATGCCCCCCTCCCCCGAGCTCCATTTTCACTGGTAGATGACTACAGGAGGTCGCCGGGGTCCGAAAATGGATTCTAGATGGGCCGCGTGCATCCTCCCAGCTCCATTTTCTCTGGCAGAGGTCTCGCCTTCCTCCGCTGGAGACAATGGATCTCCCCAGCCTCACCCAGACCACCATAGGTGCCCCTGACATGAGTGATGTCCACCCTGGCCGTGCCCACCCTGGCCATGCCCTCTGCCCCCCCCCCCCCCAGGGCAAACACAACCCTGATGCAGCCCTCAATAAAATCGAGTTTGAGACCCTTGGTATAGGAGAATGTTCTGAACATCTCTAGGTAGGCTGGTAAAAGTCCTGCTTAAATTCCTGGAGACCCTCTAGTCAACCACTGTTCAAACATTGCTCTAAGTTCTCATGGGATATCTGGCTTAACGTGGTGTGTGAAAGCCGTCTGGTGGAACATAGGTATGGCTTCATGGGATGTATCAACCCAGCCCCACTGTAGCTTGCTCAGCACCAGCAACAATATGCCAATATGTCAATCCATTGTGATAGAACAGTGATGAGAACAAGGCAGCTTCTGATGTGGAATAGATAGCCCAAGAAAATGCTAGGTCCGTGATGGTGAACCTATGGTACGTGTGCCACGGGGGGCACATGTAGCCATATCAGTGGGCACGTGACCTCAGCTCCGGCATGCATGTGGTCACTGGCCAGCTGATTTTCGGGCCTTCTGGGCCCACCAGAAGTAGGGAAACAGTCTGTTTCCTGCCTCCGGAGGGCCTGGGGGATTGTTTGGGAAGGCCTGTTTTTCTCTCTCACCTGGCTCCAGGGCCTCTCTAGGAGTCTGGGGAGGGCAAAAACAGCCTTCCCCACCCACCCTGGAGGTCCTCCGGAAGCCAAACATGGCCCATTTGACAACTTCCAGTCCCACCGGAAGTTGGCAAACGGGCCGTTTCTGGCATTTGGAGGACCTCCAGGGGGGTAGAGAAGGCCAGACTCCTAGAAAGGCTTCCGGTCCCATTGGATTGTCAAACGAGCCATTTTCGGCCTCTGGAGGACCTCCGGGAGGGTGGGGAAGGCTGTTTTCGCCCTCCCCAGACTCCTAGAAAGGCTCTGGAGCCAGGTGAGAGAGAAAAATGGGCCTACTGGGCCATCACATGTCAGGAGCAGGGGGAGCGGGGGGTCGCGCGCACATGCAGGGGCGGGACAGATAGAATTATGGGTGTGGGCACGCACGCACGACCACCCCCCCGGCCCGCCCTCCTGGCACGTGATGGCAAAAAGGTTAGCCATCAGTGTGCTAGGTTATTCAATGCATAAAAATGAGGCTGAATCTGGACCAGCTCTTGAACAGGAGTACTATGGATAGGAGGAACATGCTGAGCTGGGTAGTCTTTTAGTTTTATCCAGGATGGCAAAGATATTACACATAAGCCTTATTTTAGTTGTTCATTTCTTAAGCATCATTCAGTAAGCCCTGTGAGAACTGCTTCTGGTGGTACCTGCTGGATGGCTCCTCACTTAAATGAGTCTTCAAGGAAGAATAAGAATGATGCGTCAATTAGCATACTAACAATGTTCAGCAACTTACCCCTAGCAATTAGGGATCCTGGATTGTACAAAACACTGCACGATTAGATAAATCTGATAAAGGCATTGGTGCTATCTTGCTCAAATCCTATTCAGAAAACGCTGCAAAAGGTGTGGCTCAAAAGCAGCTTTGGAAAGAACCCAAAAAACTGACTAGGCAAAGATATATAGACTTACTAATAAACAGAAGAAGGAAGCCATCTTTCTACCTTTGGGCCTTCAGGCTTCAGGCCTGCCACAAATCCCACTGTGGGAAATGGGGAGGGGGGATTGCATAGAGGGAAGAAGATATGTAGTCATAATAAAATTCTTTCTAGAAAGTCAAGGCCATCGTACCCTGCAGCTGCATTGAGAAGAATGAGGAGGTATCTTCTGTTCCGGATAGTATCTGATTGGATGTGTGGTGGACATGTGGGAGAGGGACAAAGTCTTGAATTTTCTTATGGGTGTGGAAAACCTGGAAGCTCTCAGATTCAGGTTTTCCCAGATGTCCCAATATAACATCTGTAATAAAAGCTTTGAGGAACTTCAAGCCTCAGAGTTTGATTTCGTTGGGGGTGTTTCTTGGAACCCTGACAGATAGCTAATTATTTATACTGTGTTTCCCTGAAAATAAGACCGGGTTTTATATATTTTTTGCCACAAAAAAAGGCACTAGGTCTTATTTTTGGGAGGAGGAATGTTGTCCACTGACTCCCCTCACTTGCATGCATCGCCCCGGCCTCCTTTTCATTGTCGGAGGCCTTCAGGAACGTCTGCTGCCAGCAAAGCCTCCAAGGCTTTCCTGAAGGTCTCTCTAGTTGATAAATGTTATCGGCTGCAGAGGCCTTCAGGAAAACCTTGCCGGCTGCAGAAGAAATGGGCCGGCAAGGCAGTGTTGGGGTATGCGAGGCCTGGCTGCAACTGTCCAAAGGCAAGTAGTATGACAGCTCCGTTCCCCCATCCCCACCCTAGCTTCATTTTTACCCGTGCACCCTGGAGTGGGCGGGGTCTTAATTAGGGCTTATTTTGAGGGTGGGTAGGGCTTATCTTGGATGCACGTGTAAAAAAATCAAGCTAGGACTTACTTTCGGGGTAGGTCGTCTTTTCCGGAAAACATGGTAGATGCCACGAAAGAGTAGCAAACAGATGGTTTCATAATGCAGTTTGAATCCCATTTTCTAAAGCTGGTTTCGTAAACCGATTGGCTGGATTAACCCATCAACCCACCCAAAATTGCAATGCCTGGGTTTCCACATTGCACTCAGGGGTGGGGTGGGGACACTGGTGGGATTCAGCTGGTTCGTACCACTTCGGGAGAACCAGTTGTTAACTTTCTGAGCAGTTTGGAAAACTGGTTGTTGGAAGAAATCATTAGGGCAGAGAACTGGTTGTTAAATTACTTGAATCCCACCACTGGGTGGGGGGGGAGGAGACAAGCCAACCAAAACAACAGGACCTTTCCATAATATCAAACTTGGTACCCTGTTTCCCCCCAAATAAAGACATCCCCTGATAATAAGCCCAATGAGCTTTTAAGCACATGGCAATAAGGCCAAGTGCTTATTTCAGGGTTCAAAATATATATATATATATAAGACAGGGTCTTATTTTGGGGGAAACACAACAATAATTAGGGAAGTGGAGGGAAAAAAATATTTGTGAATTTTTCTGGCTCAGCTAGATGCAATGCCAGGCAGATAATGTCTGAATGTGAGTCTTTGTGCTTCCATTACAATGTTTTGTGCTGAATTCTTTTTTTTTTCTCTCTCTCTCTCTCTCTTTCTCTCTCTTTTTCTCTCCTCCTTTCCCACAGTGTAAAACGCTGTCTGGTATCTGTGATCATATCATCTCTCTTTCATCAGATTCTCTGGTGTCTCAGTCAGCTCATCTTGAAGTTGTTCATCTTACAAGCATCATGCCCAGTGAAGGTTTGGTAAGCAGGAGCAAAGTAGAAGAACGCTAGATTTCCGAAAACAAATAAGATGATTAAAGGGGATATCGGCCGTACTATAGGTATCATGAAGTAGTTGGCTTCAGGTGGTAGATCAGGATAGGGAGCAAATGGAGGTCGAACTCAGACTCCAACAGCTCTAGGAATAGTTCTGCCCAATTCTAATGCCTTTATCAAAACCAGTGGCAACCTGAAGAAGATGTGTGGACTTCCACTCCCAGAATTCCTCAGCCAACATGTTAGCTGAGGAATTCTGGGAGTGGAAGTCCACCAGTGGTGGAATTCAAATTATTTTACTACCGGTTCTGTGGGCATGGCTTGGTGGGGGTGGTGTGGCTTGTTGAGTAGGGCAGCGGAAGGATACTGCAAAATCTCTATTCCCAACCCACTCCTGGGGGGAGGATATTGCAAAATCTCCATTCCCACCCCACTCCAGGGGAAGGATACTGCAAAATCCCCATTCCCTCCCCACTCCAGGGGAAGGATACTGCAAAGTCCCCATTCCCTATCAACTCCTGTGGGAAGGATATTGCCAAATCCCCATTCCCTCCCCACTCCTGGGGGAAGGATATTGCAAAATCTCCATTCCCACCCCACTCTGGGGCCAGCCAGAGGTGGTATTTGCCGGTTCTCCGAACTACTCAAAATTTCCTCTACCGGTTCTCCAGAACCTGTCAGAGCCTCCTGAATAGCACCCCTGAAGTCAACACATCTTCAGATTGCCGTGGTTGAGAAACATAGGTTGGTGTATATTGGTGGTGCTGATGCTTCCAGTACTGAACTAGGGTGAAGTTCTAGAATGTTCATGAACATTCCATATTGTCAATGAAACATTCATTGTTTGGCTTCTGAAGGCTTTCACTGTTGTCATGGGATTCAAAATCGGATGGAAATCTAAATTTGAGAGAAAACTGAATCATGTGGAAGAGAAAGGACCTACATTTGTAGGTCAGTGAGTTGTGATGTTATAATGCTGTTCTGCCCAAGTTCTGCCTATGTCTAGTTGTTTGTGTCTTCTGTTGCATAGAACATAAGACCCAGCCAAAGGGAGTAGTTGAATACTCATTGCAACTGAACAATCTCCAGTTAGCGGGGTGGGAATCCAGAGGTAAAATGTAATCCTACAGTCATGGCCAAAATTGTGGAAACCTTTTGGGAAAAGTGTATTTTCTAAAACTAGCTAATAACACCACTTTTTTTTCTTTTTTTGGAGTAGTAGTACCATAGAATTATATATCAATGGAAAGATAATTTAATCAGCAATATAATGCAATAACTTTTATGAAGGATTTGCTATTAGAATGGCAGTTACTGTCAACTTGCAAAGCTTTCAAGTTGCCATGAGCAGGAGGGAGGGAGAACTGATAGAGCTGATTGATTTCCCTAACTGAAGTGCATTCCATACATTCTTCCTGACCACAATCAGAAGGAGGGTGTTGGATTTCACAGCCAGCCAAAGTGGTTAATTGGAGAATGTGATTTATGACATGGCCAGAGAAGAGGGGGAGAGACAGGATCATAGGGGAACGTAAATCTACGTGGGATTAGTTCTAACTGCATCCGAATATTGCCGAAATGGTGCTCCTAATAAATGACTGTATTTCTTTTGAAGTTTGGCTCGTGGCTCATGAATTAATTAGGGCATCTTTTGGAAACTTCACAGTTACAGTATAAAGAAGAAAAGGGAAACACGTAGAAAAAGTGAGATATACAAAAATGATCACCATAGAAAAAAATGAGATACACAAAAATTATCACCATGTCAGTTAATACTTAGTTGGGTAACCTTTAGCATGAATGGCAGCCTTACAATGACTTCCCATGGAGCTAACCAAGTCTTTTAGTTCTGCAGCTGTTATAATGTGAAACCAAGATTGAATGATGGCTTCTATTAACTGGGTTTTATTGCTGGGTCGCTTCTGACTAACATGTTTCTTGAGATGGCTCCGTAGATTTTCAATTGGGTGAAGGTCCCAGGCCATTCTAGCAGTGGAATAGGGTTATCTTGAAACTCCCCCAAAAAAGTGGTGTTACTAGCCATCAAACCTCAAAAATACACTTTTCCCAAAAGGTTTCCACAATTTTGGCCGCTACTGTAAATGCCACCTTTCAATTTCTTCTTTCTAGTTAATTCTTCATATGCAAACTTTTGTTGTTGTGATTGTTCTTTTGCTGGCTGCTTTTGGCTCGAGAGAAAGCTAAAATACATACCATTGATCCAGAGTCAATTGCTGATATGCTTAATAATTAAATGCATATTTGGTCAATTCTGGGCTCTTCTTCTTGATTATATCCAAAGAGCCAATCCAGTTCTGCTCCAACTACTTCCTTTCACTCGTGTGAGATCCTAAACACGACACTTAGCAGGAGAAGATCTAACTCAACATTCCTTCTCCTGTCCTCTTCCCAAGTCTGTTATGTTTTGGGTTTTGTTTTTTACTAAAATTACCTAAGTTATTGAAAGCAGGGTCTTAATTCTGAGGTTAAAGCTGGCCAGACATAAATTGTTTTTTTTAATTTATTTAGACAAGCTAAATCTAAAACCCACTTACTCAGAGATCCTTTTAGGTCCATCTCCCATTACTTTTCTTATTTCTTTGCCATAGCGATCTTCCTAACAATCTTTTCCATTAGGGGGGTAAATGTTAACATAAAAAGAAAACTACATTTCTCCAAGAGAAATTAACCCACCCATTGCCAAAACACCCAAGTAATTAAATAAGCTCTTGTTCTGACCTAGGCTCCCTTAAAAAGCAAGAAGCAGAGTCTTGGTCCCCGCCAAACCTCTTTTATTTACACGACGGTGAATTACTTTCATTCACAGTCAGCAAGGCCTGTCCAAACAGTTTTTCAAAGGAATATTTATCAACACACCTTATCTCACTTCACAAGCTGCCAGGTAACTAGTTTCCAAAAGCAGTACAAGGCAAAACTTGGCACAGAGTCTCTCAGAGTCATGGAATGAATGAATTGTTTCCTGCAAAAGCCCACTCCCTGTTCTTTCCTCTTTTGAGAGGAGATGATTGGTCCCTTTTGGGAGGGGCCAATCACCTCCAAGGTGTGATTTTACTCCCAAATCAACCCTGCTTTCTGAGTTGTTTTTGTCTTCTGGCTGCTCTGTGCTTGTACACATTGGGAACGGGCTCCAGCTGTTCCTCTGCCTCACTGCTGTCTATCTCCCTCTCTGCCTCCAACACAGAGCCCTCGTCCGAGCTTTCTCCAACCCCCAGGACTGGCCCATGTTCCTCCCCAACCTCCTCACTGTCCAACTTTACTGCCAGTTCCACTGGCCACCAACGAGCCACAACATTATTCTGACCCTTGTAATAGTAGACCCACATGTTCTTCATGGCATAACCACTGAGCTGATGAATCTCCCTGGCTAACCTGTATCCCTTTCTGACTACTAAAAGAAGTGGATGATAATATCCTCTAACCTTAACAGGGCATGATATTTTGATGGACAGATGGGACACACCTAGTGTATCAGGGAGGGAAGAATCAAGTGCAGAACTAGTCTAGAATCACAACTCTAAAGGGCCAAAATCGACCCTTCTTGAATTCCTTGGAGCCTCATCTAATTGTTCCAAGGAAAAGCTGCCATATTGGAGAGATTCCTGTATTATAGGCAGACCATAATAAAGTAGTTAGCTTAAACTCTGCATACTGTATGTAGATCTGGTTATTCACACCTGTCAGTTGTTGCCCAGAACAACAACAAAAAAGTATATAAGCATCACAGGGGGGAAATTATACAATGCTGTCTGAATTTCTCTATTGTGTTCTGCCTTTACACTTCCTACAATACTCGGCAAAGTTTGAGAACTAGAGAATGTGTTGCTTTAGAGACTGTGGGAAATTTAAATATGTTAGACCAGTCCCCTCTTGCTGCAATCTAATAAGGGTTTCTCAGTGTAGGAGAAGAGAGAGGACACCCTCCCCAAAATCCTCAGATGTGAGGCTAGTAAAGGGCAGCCTCAGAACCCACAGAGCCCACTGCCCCAAAGAAGAGGGGGTCAAGTTATTCTCCAAAGCACCAAAGAGCAGGTCAAGAAACAAGGGTTGGAAACTAACCAAAGAGAGAAGCAACCTGGAATTAAGGAGAAACTTCTTAACAGTGAGGACAATTAACCAGTGGAACAGCTTGCCACCAGAAGTCATGGGTGCTCCATCACTGGAGGTTTTTAAGAAGAGACTAGAGAGTCACTTATCTGAAATGGTATAAGTTCTCCTGCTTGAACAGGGGGCTGGACTAGAAGATCTCCAAGGTTCCTTCCAGCTCTACTCTACTCTACTCTACTCTACTCTACTCTACTCTACTCTACTCTACTCTACACTACACTACACTACACTACACTACACTACACTACACTACACTACACTCCAATTCTAATTCTAATTCTATTATTCTAGACCATCACATTGCCTTGTTTTTCTAACTAAGGACATACTCAAGAGATTGTAACTTGCCTATTTTTATGGGGAGAATCTCATCGCTGGTAAATTACAAAACCATGCTTTCAATTTCCGAAGGAACTCATCCCAATGGAGAACAAAAGGAACGGTAGAAGGAAATGTCTAGCACTGACATAGGCCCTTCGCATCTGAATTACAGGGGAAAAAAATGTCTAAAGAAAAGGTTTTATTATAACTAATATTTGGGCAGTGCACAATTCTGCTAGGAATTTCTGTCACATCGGATGAAGCTAATCTGCCTGACAGTGCTCAACTTGAGCTACAAAGTGCTATAACTATTGCTCTGGATTTTTATTTTTTTATTTTTGGATACATTCCCCCAAGAAGTATTATTCTTCCTTTTGAGTTCCATCAAAAATCTTCAATTATCACGGGACTGCAACTCTTGATTTTCCATTTTTAGTTTAAAAAGCAGTGCCCAATCTACCAAGGAAATTCATTTGTGTTGAGCACGGTGGTTCCAAATCTCAAAATGTTATCAGTTGAACTGAAAAAACAGTCTGAGAACTACATGAGCCTCACAATATATAAAAGGGCAAGCGTGAATAATCTGACAAGTAAAAGATGAACAGAGGTGGAATAATATTTGGCAAGTTGCATTTCTCTTTTTCCTTAATGACCTCCTAGGTTAGTTGAACTCTCCCAGAAACCTTAGTAAGCTGCAATGTTGGTTAGATAAAATGCCTTTAAATTAATAACAATATTGGCAGCTTTCTCTGTCCTTGTTTCACTAGGACAAGCTTGGAACAACTTGTCTCCAGTCAAGGATTCCGGTCTCAAGTCTGCTGAATTGAAATGTCAGGTTTTCCCTTGACCTGCACAGAGCAACAAGTTACATCTGGCCGAAATCACACTAGATATTGCCTTGCTGGAGTGGAGTGGAGTGGAGTAGAAAACAGGAATGGAGTGGGGTGGAGTGGAGTGGAGTAGAAAACAGGAATGGAGTGGAGTGGAGTGGAGTGGAGTGGAGTGGAGTGGAGTAGAAAACAGGAATGGAATGGAATGGAGTGGAGTGGAGTGGAGTGGAGTGGAGTAGAAAACAGGAATGGAATGGAATGGAGTGGAGTGGAGTGGAGTGGAGTGGAGTAGAAAACAGGAATGGAGTGGAGTGGAGTGGAATAGAAAACAGGAATGGAATGGATTGGAGTGGAGTGGATTGGAGTGGAGTAGAAAACAGGAATGGAATGGAGTGGAGTGGAGTGGAGTGGAGTGGAGTAGAAAACAGGAATGGAATGGAATGGAGTGGAGTGGAGTAGAAAACAGAAATGGAATAGAATGGAGTGGAGTGGAGTGGAGTAGAAAACAGGAGTGGAGTGGAGTGGAACAGAATGGAACGGAGTAGAGTAGAGTGGAGTAGAAAACAGGAATGGAGTGGGGTGGAGTGGAGTAGAAAACAGGAATGGAGTGGAGTGGAGTGGAATAGAAAACAGGAATGGAATGGATTGGAGTGGAATGGATTGGAGTGGAGTAGAAAACAGGAATGGAATGGAGTGGAGTGGAGTGGAGTGGAGTGGAGTAGAAAACAGGAATGAAATGGAATGGAGTGGAGTGGAGTAGAAAACAGAAATGGAATAGAGTGGAGTGGAGTGGAGTGGAGTAGAAAACAGGAGTGGAGTGGAGTGGAACAGAACGGAACGGAGTAGAGTAGAGTGGAGTAGAAAACAGGGATTCAATGGAATAGAATGGAGTGGAGTGGAATGGAATGGAATAGAAAACAGGGATGGAATGGAATGGAATGAGTACACTAGAGTAGAGTAGAGTAGAGTAGAGTAGAGTAGAGTAGAGTAGAGCAGAGCAGAGCAGAGCAGAGCAGAGCAGAGCAGAGCAGAGCAGAGTAGAATGACAGAGTTGGAAGGGACCTTGGAGGTCTTCTAGTCCAACCCCCCCCCCACTCAAGCAGGAGACCCTATACCATTACAGTCAAGTGGCTGTCCAGTCTCTTCTTAAAACTCTCCAGTGATGAAGCACCCACAACTTCTGAAGGCAGGGAGGGAGGGATGACCTAGCTTAGGGACAGAGCAAGTGTTTGACATGTAGAAGTCATGGATTCAGTCTTTGGTTTTTCTCAAAGGGGCTAGTAGAATCTTCTGCTTGAAGAGCACTATTCATCGATGTCCATCATCCTGGGCTAAATGAATCCCAACGTTGTGTGTTCAAGACCGAGTTCGCTCAGCACAGGAAATCCCCCAAGTATCGAGTTATTTTTACCTGCTCTTCTGAGAAAATATAAGCAGTGCGCAGAGGCTATGGTTGAAAAATAGCACCGAGACATTCACTCTTATTCGGAAATGTAACAAGATTGGGATAAATTGCCTTTAGTTTCCATTTGAGTGAAACCTGACCACGTTTTTCTCCTTCTGAAATAATCATGAACGGGATTGCGGCAATCCCTCAGCCGACACGCTTCTTTGAGTTCTGCACTGTACTGAAATAAATAATGTATCACCCCACCAAAAAGAGGGGAAAAAAAACAACATTTGTCCTAGGGGAGCTATGGACAAGAAAGAATGGATAATTTAGGAGAGATTACAGGCAAATATTTTGTTGAAGGTAGGTTGTTGTTTTTGTTGTTTTTCAACTATGCAGGATAAGCACTAGCAAAAAAGAGGCGCAAATGTTTAGGTCTGTGGGAAGGTTTACTCTTCGTTGCCGGAACTTCAAAGGCAATGTTCTGACCCACTTTTAGCAGGAGCAAGAAACAGACTCCTTGTCACGAAAACCCCCTCTTGATTTACCTCTGGTGAATTAATGGCATTCACCCACCGAAACGTCCAGGCAAGAGTCCTGCAAGGAGTTAACAGCAGTAACAGACCTTATCAGTTCCCTTGTGATAATTGCGAGGCTGTGAGCTTCCAGCCAAAAGGCTGCGAATGAACTTCTGGCAAGCAGTCTTTGATGCACGAAACGCAATGAGCAAAATCTTCAGAAATACGAACAATTGTCTCCTACGACAACCATTCCCCTTTCTTTCTATTTATTCCCCAGCCATGGAGGGGGCCATTCAGCGTCCATGTGTGCTTTGCTTCCCGAGTCAACTCCTTGTCCTCCGTTGTTCTCCTCTCTAACAGCTCTGCGCATATGTGCATCTGGAACAGGCCCCAGCTGTTCTTCCTCCTCACTCATCTCAGCCTCCAAAGGCACTGTCTCTCCGGTGGCTGGGAAATGTCGGACGGCCCTGGCTCTATCTCTGTGTCTGACGCAGAGCATCCATCAGAGCCTTCCCCAGACTCCAGAACTGGCCCAAGTTCCTCTCCAACCTCCTCATCATCTGAGTCTGTCGCCAGCTCCGCTGGCAGCTGGCGGGCCACAACAGGCAAAGATAGATTTCTCCATTCATATGAACTGCACGGATAAGCCCCCCCCTCCTCACACTTGCTATAATCTTCCCTTCCATTTTTTTCCATATACACCCTCATCTTGTCATACGGATGGATGCTTTGCTAACAATAAATTAGAAACCTCCTGATGTGATCGGGAACTGCCTGTGGCAGCTTTTTCCTCTACTACCCCATAACAGATGGCGGCAGAGGAAAAAAACAAAATCCCGTACGGGTACTTTGTAAAGTTTGGTCTGCCTGTCTGATGGAACATAATATGGAATAGTCCCTCAAGCAGTGTCTTCATGACATAGGAAGCTATAGATTTCCTTTAGTGTCAGCAGTTTCTTACGATGAAGGATTAACTAGCCCTTGGAGGATCCCCCTTAAACTGAAGGCCACAAATATTAAAGGAGATTTGCACATGTGGTGTTTCTGGATACAAGAGGGAAGACAAATAAGATTTTGGACAAAGACCAGAGGAAGGTTGCAAAAACTGCTTTACAACCTTGGGAAAACTGCTTTCAAGTTTCCCGTCCATCAAGAGTGCATCTCACCAGATGTTATGGGTTGATATGTGCTCCCCACGCTTTGTGCAGGGAAGCCAACAGATCATTTGATGTGTCGCCTTCTGTCCCATCTCCTCCCTCCAAAAGGCCAGGGTTAGTCAATTCTCCACTAAATCTAATACCGCACACATAAAGTTTTTTCTCCAACCTCCACAATTTTTATAGATCTGTAACAAGACAGCTTCCATTGAAAGTATAACTTGCATAAATCATTAGTTGATGCTCACGTATGTGGTCTGCAAAATCCCACTGCATTGGACTGGGCTTAAGCAGAGGATTGATACCAAAGCTCTCAAACTGCTACTCCAGCCAGCTGTCTCATATCATTTTGCTCAGAGTGCAGGACAACCTGGGGCCAACCATGCCAAGGTCAGTCACTTCTGGAATAGAATAGAATAGAATAGAATAGAATAGAATAGAATAGAATAGAATAGAATAGAATAGAATAGAATAGAATAGAATGTAGAAATGGGATAGAAGAGTAGAGTAGAGTAAGTAGAGTAGAGTAAAGTAGAGTAGAGTAAATAGAGTGGAGTGGAGTGGAGTGGAGTAGAGTAGAGTAGTAGAAGAAGGAATAGAATTCGGAGGAGAGCGGAGCAGAGCAGAGCAGAGCAGAGCAGAGCAGAGCAGAGCAGAGCAGAACAATAGAGTTTCCAAACTTGCCAACTTTAAGTCTTGTAGACTTCAACTCCCATAATTCCTCAGCCAGCAGGAATCTTGGAAGTTGAAATTCCACAAGTCATAAATCTGCCAAGTTTGGAGACCCCCTTGGAATAGAATATGAGAGTTTGGAAGGGACCTTGGAGGTCTTCTAATTCAACCCCTTCTGCTGAAGCAGGAGACCTTATACCATTTCAGACAACTGCATGTCTTAACACTCTCTTAACAGGGTGATTGATCCCATGGTGGCGGGCATGCCTCCAAAACATCTGGTTTAGGGCTCATATCAATCCTGCAAATCCATTACCTACTTTTGTCCCAGTTTCTCTTACACCTCTGGAGATGGCACATTTGAGGAAGCTAGAAAAACAGGCATACTTCTCTCTCGTTGCCAGTAGCACACCTCCTGGGACTTGGTGTTTTTAAACCTGGATGAAGCACACAAGCATCGTGCTAAGAATCCCTCATTGTATACATTCAGCACCTCCTGAACTGGCTTGTTTTGATGAAGCCTTACATCAGCGCAGCCTTTATGCCCCAACCTGTTGTTCTCATTTTAAAGACAAGCTTCAAAAACCTGTGTTTTTCATAGAAAAAAAAAACAGAGCTTTTTTTCTTCTCAAAGCAGAGAAACGCACCCAGCACTTATTCAAGGATGCTGAATAAAAATAGCGTCTAAATCTTCAACGGGTCTGTTTTTTTTAATGAGTTAACGCTCTGTATGGGGCGCAACGATGACAGAAGTAGGTCCTGTTGATAAAAAGTATTGTTTGAAGTTCTTCTTTTTCCCTCTCTGCCCAAATCCCTTGCATTTCACACTCAATAATATGGTCAATATTAATCCCTAAGTTTTCTATTTGAAGATCATGGAGGGGAAATAAAGACAGGACTTCATTCAGCTCCCTGGTGGAGTCAGGGCTGATTCTGATTCCCTTTCTCTGTTGCTGATCTACCTGCAGTGGCTAAGATGCTGAGCTTGTTGATCGAAAGGTCGGCAGTTCAGCGGTTCGAATCCCTAGTGCCGCATAATGGGGTGAGCTCCCGTTACTTGTCCCACCTTCTGCCAACCTAGTAGTTCGAAAGGACATAAAAAATGCAAGTAGAAAAATAGAGAACACCTTTGGTGGGAAGGTAACAGCTTTCCATGCGCCTTTGGTGTTTAGTTGTGCCAGCTACATGACCACGGAAACGTCTTTGGACAGTGCTGGCTCTTTGGCTTAGAAACAGAGAAGAGCACCGCCCCCTAGAGTCGGGAATGACTAGCACATATGTGCGAGGGGAACCTTTACCTTTTACTTTTGGAAACAATAGGTTGCAGGTAATTGTGCTTGGTCCCCATTGTACTTCAGAAAATATTGTCAGGTTGGGAAAAGTCATGTCTGACTTGTTTCTAAACCTTACAGCATTTATCCGACTTAATAAAAATTCTTGATGGCCACAGAATGCTATAGGGAATTTTGGAAGTGGTGGGGAAAATCGAGAAGACAGAATGGATAGAGTATATTTGAAGGGCTGCCACAGAGAGGAGGGGGGTCAAACTATTTTCCAAAGCACACAAAGGCCCGACAAGGAATAATGGATGGAAACTGAACAAGGAGAGATTCAACCTGGAAATCAGGAGAAATTTTCTGACAGTGAGAGCCATCAACCCATGGAACAGAAGTTGCCTTCAGAAGTTGTGGGAGTTTCATCACTGGAAGCTTTCAAGAAGAGACTGGTCTGCCATGTGTCAGAAATGGTGTAGGGTCTCCTACTTGGGCGAAGGGTTGGATTACATGACCTACAACAGTGATGGCAAAACTTTTAGGCACAGAGTGCCCAAACCAGAAGGCGTGCACACATGCCAGAGTGCTGGAAATCCGATGACCAGCTGGCTGAGCTGGAGCAATGGCGCACGTGCCCACAGAGAGGGATCTGCATGCCATCTCTGGCATGCGTGCCATAGGTTCACCATCACAGATCTACAAGGTCCATTCCAACTCTGTTAATCTGTAAAAAATTTGGAGAACAATGGATTGTTCTCACCATTAGGAGAAATTTCCTAGCAGTGAGAACAATTAATCCCTTGCCTTCTGAAGTTGTGGGTGTCCCATCACTCGAGGCTTTCAAGAAGAGACTGGTGTTGTGGCCCACCAGCTGCCAGCGGAGCTGGCGACAGACTCAGACGATGAGGAGGTTGGGGAGGAACTTGGGCCAGTTCTGGAGTCTGGGAAAGGCTCTGATGGATGCTCTGCGTCAGATGCAGAGATAGAGCCAGGGCCATCCGACATTTCCCAGCCACCGGAGAGGCAGCTGTTTTTGGAGGCTGAGATGAGTGAGGAGGAAGAACAGCTGGGGCCTGTTCCAGATGCACGTATGCGCAGAGCTGTTAGAGAGGAGAACAACAGAGGACAAGGAGTCGACTCAGGAAGCAAAGCACACCTGGATGCTGAATGGCCGCTTCCTGGCTGGGGAATAAATAGAAGAAAAGGGGAGTGGTTGTCTTAGGAGACAACTGTTCGTATTTCTGAAGATTTTGCTCATTGCATTTCGTGCATCAAAGACTGCTTGCCAGAACTTAATTTGCAGCCTTTCGGCTGGGAGCTCAGGGCCTTGCAATTATCCCAAGGAACTGATAAAGTCTGTTACTGCTGTTAACTCCTTGCAGGACTCTTTCCTGGACGTTTCGGTGGGTGAATGCCATTAATTCATCAGAGGTAAATCAAGAGGGGGTTTTCGTGACAAGGAGTCTGTTTCTTGCTTCTACTAAAGCTGGGTCAGAACAACTGGACAGCCATTTGTCTGAAGTGGTATATTCAAGAAGGCGGTTGGATTAGTTGACCTCCAAAGTTTCTTCCAACTCTGTTATTCTACGTTCTATGACTATGTTCATATTTTAGAAAAGGGCTTGGCTGGGTGGCTGGGTGGGGTCCTTAACAGGAGCACACTATACACCCGTCTTTGTTGCAGGAACTGCTAATTCATGTGTTATCTTTGTATTAATGGTTTCTCATCTCATTCTTTTTTAGGGAATGTATATTAAGTCAACCTACGATGGACTGCACGTGATCACTGGGACAACAGAAAATGTATGTTTCTCTATTTTCGTCATGCTTCTTGTCCTTGTTTCCATGCATGTCTACATGTGTATATATGTGCACGTACACACATACATACATGGATACATACATGCATGTACAGGTAGTCCTTGACTTACAACAGTTTCTTTAGTGATCATTCAAATTTACAACAGCACTGAAAATAGTGACTTATGTCCATGGTTCACATGTACGACTACGGCAGTATCCCTGTCGTCACGTCACCGAAATTCAGACGCTTGGCAACTGGCATGTGTTTATGATGGTTGCAATGCCCAGGGGTCATGTGATCCCCTTTTGCAAACTTCTGACAAGCAAAGTCAATGGGGAAGTTGTTGTTACTTGCGAAGTCATGTCCGACCCATCGTGACGCCATGGACAACGTTCCTCCAGGTCTTCCTGTCTTCTACCATCCTCTGGAATCCATTTAAACTCACGCCGACTGCTTCAGTGACTCCGTCCAGCCACCTCGTTCTCTGTCATCTCCTTCTTCTTTTGCTCTCAATCTTTCCCAGCATTAGGCTCTTCTCCAGTGAGTCCTTCCTTCTCATTAGGTGGCCAAAATATTTCAGTTTCATATTCAGGATCTGGCCTTCTAAAGAGCAGTCAGGGTTGATCTCCTCTAGGACTGACCAATTGGATCACCTTGCAGTCCAAGGGACTCGCAGGAGTCTTCTACAGCATCAGAGTTCAAAGGCCTCAATTCTTTGGCGCTCAGCCTTCCTTATGGTCCAACTTTCACAGCCATCCATTGCAACTGGGAAAACCATAGCCTTGACTATACGCACTTTTGTTGGCAGGGTGATTTCTCTGCTTTTTAGTATGCTGTCTAACTTTGCCATAGCTTTTCTCCCTAGGAGCAAGCATCTTTTAAGTTCTTGGCTGCAATGGGGAATGGGGAAGTTAGATTCACTTAATAACAGTAGTACTAACTGAACAACTGCAGTGATTCACTTAACAACTATCTTGCTTAGCAAAATAAATTTTGGGTTCAGTTGTTGCAGTGGTGAAATCCATTTTTTTTTTACTACCGGTTCTGTGGGCGTGGCTTGGTAGGCATGGCAGGGGAAGGATACTGCAAAATCCCGATTCCCTCCCCACTCCTGGGGGAAGGATATTGCAAAATCTCAATTCCCACCCTACTCTGGGGCCAGCCAGAGGTGGTATTTGCCAGTTCTCCGAAATACTCAAAATTTCCGCTACCGGTTCTCCAGAACTTGTCAGAACCTGCTGGATTTCACCCCCGAGTTGTTGTCGTAAGTCAAGGACTATCTGTAGTCTAGTTGTTTCACCTGTAAGAAAAGAAGAAAATTATGGGGTTTATAATTCACCTAGGCTCAGTTTTTCTTAAGATTTATTATGGAGCTTTTTCTATATTCCACTGCTAGCTTTTCAACTTCAGCTATCTCGTAAATGGCTTTTATCTTCTGGTCTTCTTCTTTTTTTCTTTTTTTTTCCTACTGAGCTGAAGTTACTCTGACAGTGCACTGAATTTTATGTCTCTAATGCCTGTCATGCTGGATATTTTTAAGTGTTTCAGTTCAGGGTGTTTTATTTTAAAACACATTATAAGAAGCCACGAGAGTTTACTGGGGGAAGAAAAACACTGCAAATGCATTTTAGTAACTGCGCGAAACGTATAGCCCCAAATCCTGTGCTTTAAATAGAATGGAAAATCGTTCGTTCTCACATAGGCTTCACCGTCATGATACATAATTCATTCCGTTTCTTGAAGTCTCCAGCTGTTTGGAGATCTGAACACCTGGTGCTCGGTCTCTAATGTCCTGTTTCAGCACATGGCTTCTATGATTTAACGTGGCATATAATCTACAGATTTAACTGAGTTCAGAAAGAACTCGGGGGGGGGGGATTTAAGCAGAGAGCAAAGATCACAGCACGGACATCCTTCTCAGATGTGCCCCTCCCCCAAGGTGGCATCTATAAATCTTTTGATACCTTTTCATCACTGCCATCATGGTCTACGTCAGCAGTCACCAACTGGTGGTCCGTGGACCACTTTGTGTGGGTCAGAAGGGGGCAGAAATTCTGACTTGGGATCTGCTTCAGCTCCTGGTGTGGGGCTTTGGGTGAAGACTGGAGGGAAGTGGCACTGGCGGCGAAGAGCCAGAAGGCCTTGTTCCAGTGGGACTGCCTCATGGCCTGGAACTGGCTTACCATCTCAGCTGCTGAGCCTCCAGGCGCCAGTACCTGGCCTTGCACTCCCACAGGTCTTCCCTCTGCTTGGAAAGCCAATGCTCATAGTCCTCAGTGAGGTGCTTCTTCTGAGCCTCCTTCTTGGTCAGATCCAATTTGAACTGAGCCAGCTGTTTTGCCAACTCTTTCTCGTGGTGGCTGCTTAGCTCCAACAACTGCTTCCTGTTGGGGCCCTAAGGAGCCCGGGTGGGCAGGCGAGGAGTGGCTGGGAGGGGAGGGGTGAGTAGAGGCCAGCGAGGTGCCCCTCGATGTAAATGACATCGAGTTAGCCATGACCACCCAGTCACATGACCACCTAGCCACACTCACCCAGCCGGTCATTAGGCAGATCATATTAGTGGTCTGCGGGATTTAAAATTATGAATTTAGTGGTCCCTGAGCCCCAAAAGGTTGGTGACTCCTAATCTAGGTGCTTATTTTCAACTTCTGGGCCAGTCCCACCCAATGTAGAGTATCAAGTGAATGTTTCCCTAACTCAGTTTTGTTGGAGGCCAAAGCCATGTAAGGTAAAGAGATGGGTAAAACAGAGGGACCAAGAAGGTGGAGGCTTCAGAAGCCACCAGTGGTCAGAAGAATATCAACCACTGACCAAAAGTACTGATCTCTACAGCCAAATCCTGTAGAAAGCAAAGTCCTTCAAGATCTTCCAGTAATGCTTCCTGTAACAAAATATTTAGCTTTATCCAGCTAGATATTGTTCATAAATTAAATGAGCAATCACATGAGTGAACTCAATTTTCTACTAAGAGGATGGATGGATGGATGGATGGATGGATGGATGGATGGATGGAGCTAGATAGATGATAAATAGTAGATAGATAGATAGATAGATAGATAGATAGATAGATAGATAGATAATAGATAGACAGAGAAATAGATACATGATAGATTAATCGATAGATAGATAAAGACAGAAAAATAGATAGATGATAGATAGATAGATAGATAGATAGATAGATAGATAGATAGATAGATAGATAGACAGAAGACAGAGAAATAGATACATGATAGATCAATCGATCGATAGATAGATAGACAAAGACAGAAAAATAGATACATGGATAGATAGATAGATAGATAAATAGATAGATAGATAGACAGACAGAAGACAGAGAAATAAATACATGATAGATCAATCGATAGATAGATAGACAAAGACAGAAAAATAGATACATGGATGGATGGATGGATGGATAGATAGATAGATAGATAGATAGATAGATAGATAGATAGATAGACAGAAGACAGAGAAATAGATACATGATAGATCAATCGATCGATTGATAGATAGATAGATAGACAAAGACAGAAAATAGATATATGGATAGATAGATAGATAGATAGATAGATAGATAGATAGATAGATAGATAGATAATAGATAGATAGATAGATAGATAGATAGATAGATAGAAGACAGAGAAATAGATACATGATAGATCAATCGATTGATAGATAGATAGACAAAGACAGAAAAATAGATACATGGATAGATAGATAGATAGATAAATAGATAGATAGATAGATAGACAGACAGAAGACAGAGAAATAAATACATGATAGATCAATCGATAGATAGATAGACAAAGACAGAAAAATAGATACATGATAGATAAATAGATAGATAGACAGAAGACAGAGAAATAGATACATGATAGATCAATCGATCGATAGATAGATAGATAGATAGATAGACAAAGACAGAAAATAGATATATGGATAGATAGATAGATAGATAATAGATAGATAGATAGATAGATAGATAGAAGACAGAGAAATAGATACATGATAGATCAATCGATCGATAGATAGATAGACAAAGACAGAAAAATAGATACATGGATAGATAGATAGATAGATAGATAGATAGATAGATAGATAGATAGATAGAGGGCATGGCCAACTGGGTGGGCGTGACCAGCTTGACGCCACTCCCCCAAACTGCTGGCATGTTTCCTCTTTGCGTTGGGTAGACCGGGCAGAAACCATGCTGGCTCTATCTTTCCTTTTCACATTGGGTAGACCAGGGCGGCCCTGCGGGCCGGATCCAACTACATTGCAAGCCGGATCTGGCCCGCAGGCCTTGAATTTGACAACTCCTGCCATAGATTATCTGATAACTAGACCCAGTTGAAAGCTTTCTCCTGTACTGCCTCTTCTACCACCTCATCCAGTTTGAGGAAAGAGAGTTTGGCTTTGAAATTATTTCAAAGGAGACGTGAATAGCTATGAAATTCTCAAGGATGGGGGTAGGGTGCTCTATTCTATTCTATTCTATTCTATTCTATTCTATTCTATTCTATTCTATTCTATTCTATTCTATTCTATTCTATTCTATTCTATTCTATTCTTTCCTTTTGCAATGTAAACCTCTGAGCAGGGAAACATTCTACAGCTGAGATATTACCGTAGATTTTACAGCTAATAAATTATATTTATAATTTATATTTACATTTTTAATGGACACATTGATCAGAAAGAGTGGGATTGAAAATCTTCCTCCTTTTCTCCTTCAAGTTTTAAAATAATTGGGTTCAGTCTCTTGTGGAGGCTTCAGCCCCTGATTTTATCTGGGGCCGGCAAAATCAGAAGAAAATTGTGCTGCCTGCCCCTCAATTTCAATTGCCTGGTTCATATTACATCTATGGCTACAGCAATGAATGCTCACTGTTTGGAGTTAAAAGAAGATGGCCTTATATTTTATACCCAGAAAGGACGGAGAAGAGTAAATAAAATCTTCTTTACCTGGATTTTATTAAAGCGAAATGCTTCCAGGGTTCTTTCGCGCTCTCTTTCCCCGAGGCTCATTTTCCATGAGAGATAGTCTGGGGAAGACTAAAATAAAATTATCCCAGTTTAACAAGGCAGAATGGAAAAAGGGAGTTAGCCTTTATTGGGTCTTTGATATAACCACGCCATTCCCTTTGGGGATATGAGCCTGGTCTGAGCTCCTTAGGAAACATACTGCAAACTCCTTAAGTGAAACAGAATAAAATGAAGATGGGGTGGGGAAAGCTGTAACTAACATGATGATGATGATGATGATGATGATGATGATGATTGGATTTCTGATTCTCGGGGGATGGAAGACAGATGATGGTGTGCTGATGGTATCTCTGCAGATGCCTCCTAAATCTGCCTAGGATATGTTGTAACAGTTATTCCAGTAGAGTAATAAAGCACATTCGCTAATTTTATTGCGATATTTATATCACTTTATGTTCAGCACAAGTGGGCATCCCCCTCCTTCCCTTTCTCTTCCCCTTTGTAATTGTGGAATCTCTTTAAAAGGAAAGATCTCTTTTAAACCTGAAGAGGAACGGAGGATGGGCGGGGGGATGGGTGGGTAGGTTTCTCCAATTCTTCAAGGATAGGAAGGGAGGTTAGGAAGGGTGGTAAGAAGGGTTGGAGAGTAAATAAAGACAAACTGAGTGTTTACATTATTCAGGAGAGCAAAGTGAGAAAATGAACCTCATTGAGGTTCTTCTATGTTTCTGTGACTGCATTCACAAAGGCTCCAAGTCTTAAAAGTGCTTGGTTTAGTTTTGGCCAAGGGTGGGACACAAACCCATGTTTGGTCTGGCATCTTGGGGGGGGGGTGGATAACTTTTGCTTTTAGCAATGGATGGATGGATGGATGGATGGATGGATGGATGGATGGATGGATAGAGATGATTGATGATGCTGATGCTGATAGATGATAGACAGATGATACATGATAGAGAGGGAGAGAGAGAGATGGTGATGGTGATGAAGATAGATGGATAGAAAGAGAGCGATAATAGATAATGACGATAGATAGATGATAGATAGGGAGAGAGAGAGAGAGAGAGAGAGAGAGATGATAAATGATGATGATGATGAAGATGAAGATGATGATGATAGATATGTAGATAGATTAGAGAGAGAAATGATAGAGATGATAGATGATGACCATGATGACAATAGGTAGATAGATTATATTGAGAGGGAGGGAGGGAGAGAGGATGGTGATGAGGATAGATAGATAGATAGATAGATAGATAGATAGATAGATAGATAGAGACAGACAGATAGACAGACACAGACATATAGAGAGATGATAGATGATAGCTGATGAAGAAGATAGAGATAGATAGATGATAGATAGATAGATAGATAGATAGATAGATAGATAGATAGATAGATAGATAGATGATAGAGACAGACAGACAGACAGACACAGACATATAGAGAGATGATAGAAGAGAGAGAGAGAGAGAGAGAGAGAGAGAGAGAGAGAAATGGGAGGGAAGGAGGGAGGGAGGAAGAGACGATGGTGATGAAGATAGTGAGCGACAGACAGACAGATATATATAGAGAGAGATGATAGATGATGAAGGAGAGAGAGAGAGAGAGAGATGATAGATGATAAGATAGATAGATAGATAGATAGATAGATAGATAGATAGATAGATAGATAGATAGATAGATAGATGGATGGATGGATGGATGGGTGGGTGGGTGGGTGGGTGGGTAGGTAGATAGATAGATAGATAGATAGATAGATAGATAGATAGATAGATAGATAGATAGATAGATGAGGGAGAGAGGGAGGGAGAGAGAGAGAGATGATAGATGATGATGCTAGCCAAATCCTAGCTAGGAATTATGCCATGGTCTCCCAAGACGTCCAAAGGGCAGCTGGTTGGACGAGGCAGAATTAGGTTTAGCTGATAGTTACACCATAAGAAAGACATATGGGTCTAACTAAAACGAATCAAAGAAGCCTAAAAGCTATTTCCTTGAAAAGCGCACCAATATTTCAGAAAATGTGCCTGCTGGACTTCAAATAAATGTATATATTTTTTTTCTGCAGCCTCTATAATTGCCCAATTCTGAACAACGTTGCCGAGTGTTGTGGGCCTCTCTTCTCGGCCGTTGAGAAAACTGGAAAGGAATCAACTTTCCTCTGCTGCTGATCCCATTGTTTGCCTCGGTGTATGGTTCTCGTGTATGCTTTTGGGGGGCGGGGGGGGATGCTTTTAATTGAAATGTGAACCTAACAAAAACTCTTCTCCAAGTTGGGATTCTTTTGTGTAATTTGGACGGTAGGGTATTTTCCTTCCAAGGAATTCTTTTCTTTCTTTCTTTCTTTTTTAAAAGTTTGGTGGCTTTTGAAGTGTTTTTTGTTTGCTTTTTGTTCCGAGACGGTTTGCGTTCAACTTTTGTGCAGACCATTTCCTGGCAGCCTAATAACATTTGTGTTATTTTTCTACAACTGTCCTCTTTGGTCACACACCCTTCTCAAGTGGCAATGCATTATATCGTTGCCCCACAGATCAAATAATATACAGAGGGCTGCAGCCAAAATTAATTGTCCTGTATTGCAGTGGTGAAATCTGAACCGGTTTGCTACAGGGATGGGTTCCTCCCGGTTCGGCCCGGTTCGGCCAAGCTGGTAGCGGTGACAATATGATGTCACCAAACTGGTTCTTTTTGTTCGGGAGTTGGGTCCTCCCGCCCCTCCCCCCCTGCATTATTCTTACCTTTTATTTGGCCCCACCCCCAATCTATTCACTGCCTCCCGAGTCCAAGCTGATCGGCTAGAAGGAAAAAAACTGTTTAAACTCTTGCCGCGGGGCTTCAAAGGGCCGCCCTACGGCTGATCAGTGTTAAAAGGCAGTGTGGTGGTAGACCAGTGCACTCAAAAAACAAATAGGTAGACTGGTGCCTCCAAAAACAAATCGGTAGACCGGAATGCTCCAAAAACAAATGGGTAGACCAGTGCCTCCAAAAACAAATGGGTAGACCGGTGCCTCCAAAAACAAATAGGTAGACCGGAATGCTCCAAAAACAAATGGGTAGACCGGAATGCTCCAAAAACAAATCGGTAGACCGGAATGCCCCAAAAACAAATGGGTAGACCGGAATGCTCCAAAAACAAATGGGTAGACCGGAATGCTCCAAAAACAAATGGGTAGACCGGAATGCTCCAAAAACAAATGGGTAGACCGGAATGCTCCAAAAACAAATAGGTAGACCGGAATGCTCCAAAAACAAATGGGTAGACCGGAATGCTCCAAAAACAAATAGGTAGACCGGAATGCTCCAAAAACAAATTGGTAGACTGGTGCCTCCAAAAATAAATGAGTAGACTGGTGCCTCCAAAAACAAATGGGTAGACCCGTGCCTCCAAAAACAAATGGGTAGACCGGTGCCCCAAAAAACAAATGAATAGACCGGTGCCTCCAAAAACAAATTGGTAGAGCGGTGCCTCCAAAAACAAATCGGTAGACCGGTGCCTCCAAAAACAAATGAGTAGACCGGTGCCCCAAAAAACAAATGAATAGACTGGTGCCTCCAAAAACAAATGAGTAGACCAGTGCCTCCAAAAACAAATGGGTAGACTCCAAAAACAAATCGGTAGACCGGAATGCTCCAAGAACAAATGAGTAGACCAGTACAGTTCTGCAAGCAGTTAAAAGCCTGGTAGACCAGTACCTCTGCTAAATCCTAAAGAATTATCACATGACCATCAAACCACACCCACAAAATAAGCCACGCCCACAGAACTGGTAGTAAAGAAATTTAGAACCCACCCCTGGTTTGCTACCAGTTCACTGGCCACATATGCGTGCTGTGTGCCAAGTGCGCATGCACACTGCTCACCAAATGCGTACTGCATGCACATGCGCATTGCACACCAAACGCATGCTGCATGCACACATGCACAGCACAGGCCAAAAGGAGGCTTGGGAAGGTAAGTAGAACAGCGAGGAGGGGGATCAGCTGTGCTGCACGATTTAGCTTCACTAGAAAGCAGGATTTCCTGCTTTCTAGCAAAGCTGAACCGCGCGGCACAGCTGATCATCGGAAATACCAGTTTGGAGGAACTGGTAGTTTTTATCACTACCAATTTTCCCGAACCGGAGCAAACCAGTAGCATTTCCCCCCTGCTGTATTGTGTACTCAAAGCTGTGGCCTAGAGGTGGAGCTCTTGCCACACAATCAGGAGGTTGTGAGTTCAATCCTAGGTAGAGGCCAGATGTAGGGTCTCTTGCTTGGGCAGTGGGTTGGACTAGATGACCTGCAAGGTCCCTTCCAACTCTGTACAAGTGCTTTTTACCTGTAGAAAGCTAGCACCTACCCCTCTCCTGGAAGAATAAAATATTTTAGGAAATATTAAAAAGGCAGAATATTATATTTCCCAAAGAGAGAAATGGAGATACATGTTTTTTAAGAGGCAGAAAACAGCCCCCCACCTTTCTTAATAGCCCTCAGCAGATGTCAGCACTTAAGAGATAAAGAACTTATTGAAAGAAGCCAAGTATCTAGATAGCTCTATTCATAGGCAAAGCAAATACTGGAGGCAGAAATCCATTCAAGACAGGATATTTTGAAATTCCCTGCAACAAGGTCTGAACAAAGGTAGAATTAGCCCTCAGGCACAATAGGAATTACCCAACACCCCTTCATTGCATCACCCCCAGAAACTTCAACCAAATGTAGCTCAGACAAACAGCTAGGAATTGTACTTTGCCTATAGAGCCAGCTATGACCCCTACATAACCCCTACATAGCCACATGGGAGTCTGACAACAGCCAATAGAATCCCATGTTGTTGCACAGGAACAGGAAGCTCAAGTGCAAATCCCAAGAGAAGGTATAACACCCCCCGCCCCCGCCCCAACAATAAAAGGATCCACTTTCCAATCAGCCTCCAGCCTCCATTTTGTCTCCAGTGCATTTCTCCTGGCTTGGAATTGGAGTTGGATATTTCTTCCAACATACCTTTGAAGGTTTTTGCGATAGAAGACAAAATACTTTATTAAGGGCAAAAAAAAAAAAAAAAAAGAGGGGAAGGTGGACACAGGCAATCCTTGACTAACAAAAGTTCATTTAGTGACCACTCAAAGTTACAACGGCACTGAGAAAAACCTGACCTATGACCATTTTTCACATTTATTGTCTAATCTAAGTTTAATTAGAAGATGTATTCCGGTTTTATTTTTCAAAAGTATACACAAGGAAAATGCAACGATCCAGGCAATTACCCCAGGAAGGTAACAGGGCTAATTGCCTTTGACAATGGTAGCAGAGGATGGTTATCAAAATGTAACAATTTAATTATTTAGGTCAGTAAGGTGTTTTATTTTCTTCTTTACAATAAATATGAGTTTAATTAGAAGATGTATTCCGGTTTTATTTTTCAAAAGTATACACAAGGAAAATGCCACGAGCCAGGCAATTACCCCAGGAAGGTAACGGGGCTAATTGCCTCTGACATTTATGACCGTTGCAGCATCCCTCATGGTCAGGTGATCAAAATTCAGACGCTTGGCAACTAGTTCATATTTACGACGGTTGCCCTGTTATGCCCTTTGTGACCTTCTGACAAGCAAAGTCAATGGGGAAAGCCAGATTCACTTGAGAACTAGATTACTAGCTTAACAGGCTATTGCTTAACGCACTGTAAGCTGCCCTGAGTCTCCGGAGAAGGGCGGCATATAAATCAAATTAAATAAATAATAAAAACTTAACAACTGTGGCAACAAAGGTTGGAAAATGGGGCAAAGCTCCCTTAACAAATGACTCACTTAACAACAGAAATTTGGGGCTCAATTGTGGTTGCAATTCGAGGACTACCTGCATTAAAAATGCTTTTCACCTTTGAGGGTTTTTGCTACAGAAGACAAAATATTTCATTAAAGGGCAAAAAGAAGGGAAGGTGGATATAGAGAGAACACATATCTTGTAAAATACAGTTGCAGCCAAAATTGTGGAACCCTTTTAGGAAAAGTATATTTTCTAAAAAAAGCTAATAACGCCACTTTTTTTTCCCGGAGTAATACCATAAAATTGTATATCAATGGAAAAATCATTTAATCAAGAATGTAATGCAATAACTTTTATGACAGATTTGCAATTAGAACAGAAGTTACAGTATAAAGAAAAGGGAAACACGAGAGATACAAAAACGATCACCCTAGAAAAAATGAGATCTACAAAAATTATCACCATGTCAGTTAATACTTAGTTGGGTAACCTTTAGCATGAATGACGGCCTTACACTGTCTTCCCATGGAGTGAACCAAGTCTTTTAGTTCTGCAGCTGTTCTAATGTGAAACCAAGATTGAACAATTGCTTCTATTAACTGGGTTTTATTGCTGGGTTGCTTCTGACTAACAAGTTTCATTAGTCGGCTCCATAGATTTTCAATTGGGTGAAGGTCTGGGCTATTCCCAGGCCATTCCAGCAGTGGAATAGGATTATCTTGAAACTCCCGCAAAAAAAAGTGGTGTTATTAGCCATCGAACCTCAAAAATATACTTTTCCCAAAAGGTTTCCACAATTTTGGCCACTACTGTACATACTTTTTTTTTTTTTTAGTAAGAGAAATTTGATAAAGGAGGTAATGTGGTAGCAGTTGTCATCAGACCATTGAAGCACAGGTAGCCCACAACTTACAACAGTTCATTTAGTGACCATTTGAATTTACAACTGCACTGAACAGTGACTTATGACCGGTTTTCAAATTTCTTTTGCCTTTAGTCTCCAGCAGACCAATGTAAAAAGATCCATGCAGGGGACGAGGTGATCCAGGTCAACCATCAAACGGTGGTGAGTACACTTCTCAGAAAATACTAAGAGGTCATTTGTTTTAATGGTTTCTTTTTATTGGAGAAGGATTAACATACCATTAGCCGTGGTGGCACAGTGGTTAGAGTGCGGTACTGCAGGCTACTTCTGCTGAGTGCCAGCTGACTGCAATTTGGCAGATCGAATCTCACCAGGCTCAAGGTTGACTCCGCCTTCCATCCTTCCAAGGTGGGTAAAATGAGGATTCAGATTGTTGGGGGCAAAATGCTAACTCTGTAAACTGCTAAGAGAGGGGTGTAAAGCACTGTAATACAGTATATAAGGCTAAGTGCTATTGCCCTTCCTTCCTTCCTTCCTTCCTTCCTTCCTTCCTTCCTTCCTTCCTTCCTTCCTTCCTTCCTTCCTTCCCTCCCTCCTTCCTTCCTTCCTTCCTTCTCTCCCTCCCTCCCAGTGGTTAAAATGCAGTGTTGTAGGCTAATTCTGCCCACTGCCAACAGTTTGATCCTGACCAGCTCAAAGTTGACTCTCTCACCAAACACAGTTTTAAATTAGGTTGATGTGGCAAGCAAATAGTTTTTCTTCCCTTTAGTTATGCAATATGAATTTTAATTCAGTCCCAGAAAAAAAATGAATGCTTTAGAAAACCAAGCCAGAATGGTTTTGTTCTTTAAAAATAAATTTATTTGGCTTGACATGGCGGGTAACAGGAGCTCTTTTACAGTCAAGGTGCAGAACTGAAGACTGTTACATTGAAAATAATTTGAGGGACAAAGCCAGAAGGCATAAACAATGACATGAGCCATGGTGGCTCAGTGGTTAGAGTGCAGTACTGCAGGCTACTTCTGCTGACTGCCAGATGATGAATTTGGCAGTTCGAATCTCATCAGGCTCAAGGTTGACTCAGCCTTCCATCCTTCTAAGGTGGGTAAAATGAGGACCCAGATTGTTGGGCAAAATGCTGACTCTGTAAACCGCTTAGAGTGGACTGTAAAGCACTTCAAAGCGGTATATAAGTCTAAGCCCTATTGCTATTGCTACCACCTACAACCATTTAAAATCTTTACATATCATTTTAATTGTGAATTGGTTTGAACAGATGCCTACATAAGAGAAGTTGAAATGGATGGTTTCATTTCTTATGCTAGAAGGATAAATGTATTTGGTTGAGCCCAGACTTCATCATGCTTATATTCGTTCCACTGATACCAAGGAGACCTTTGTTGGACACTGTTCACTTATTCCACTGCTTTCAAAAGGACAAAGCTGACTTTCTTATGTTGGTATAACTACCCCTATATCGTCCATATAGGGGTGATGGCTCAGCAGTTAAAGATGTTGAGCTTCTCAGTTGGAAAGTTGTTAGCCCAGGTTTGAGACCTGAGCACCGCACAATGGGGTGAGTTCCCATTCCTTGCTTCAGCTCCTGACCACTTAGCAGTTTGAAAGCATGCAAATGCGAGTAGGTGAATAGGTACCACTTCAGTGGGAAGGTAACAATATTCCACATGCCTTCAGCATATAATCATGCTGACCACATGACCAGAATATTAACTATTCTATTTAGTGCTTTATTGTCCAGAGGTTTTATTATGGATTTGCATTTGGACTGCTTCTTATTGCCGTAGATTGGATTGCCTTTTCTTCCATTTGGATTATTTTGCATTAATGCAGTGTGTTTTGCATGCCACTTTGCTAATCTTTTTGTGAAGTTGAAAGGCAGGATTTGAGACAAACCAAGAGCTAAACTGAAGTCAGCATATTCTTTATCAGGGCAATGTTGAATTGGAGTAATACATGTGCATGGAATCTCAATTTAGCTTTGTCATAAGGCAAACCAATAATGTAAGAATATAAAGATGTCTGTCTGTCTGTCTGTCTGTCTGTCTGTCCATCCATTCATCCAATCTATCTATATATCTATCCATCTATCATAGCATAGCATAGCATAGCAATCTATCTATCTATCTATCTATCTATCTATCTATCTATCTATCTATCTATCTCTGCCCATCCATGCATCTCCATCCACCCACCCACCCATCCATCCATCTATCCTTCCTGTCTGTCTGTCTATCTATCTATCTATCTATCTATCTATCTATCTATCTATCTATCTCTGCCCATCCATGCATCTCCATCCATCCATCCATCCATCCATCCTTCCTTCCTTCCTTCCTTCCTTCCTTCCTTCCTTCCTTCCTATCTATCTATCTATCTATCCATCCATCCATCCATCATATCTATCTATCTATCTATCTATCTATCTATCTATCTATCTATCTATCCATCTATCATATCATAGCTAGCTAGCTAGCTAGCTATCTCTGCCCATCCATGGATCTCCATCCATCCATCCATCCATCCATCCATCCATCCATCCATCCATCATATCTATCTATCTATCTATCTATCTATCTATCTATCTATCTATCTATCTATCTATCACATTTTGGAACCGCCCACCTCCCTCAAACAGAATGCTGGTCTTCCATTTGGCCCCATATTTCCTTTTCAGCAATGACTATTATTGATTATCGTATTGGAGTGAATTTCAGAAACTTTTTTTTTTTTTAGTAGAAAAGGATCAGCAAATACACTTCTTGCCTGTGTTGATTTAGGGACTGCATTCATAAACTGGTTAGATCACATTCCTACTTCCCCTTTGTAACTTATGAAAATTAGAAACAAGAAATATGCCCTCTTTGGAAACAGCTTTGCAAAGCAGATATTTTTGTAAGCCTTTTTGCTCTAAAACGTGAGGGGTTTTTTTCCCTCCTAATTGCCCTTTAAACCCAACTGAGTGACAATCAAAGAACGGCTTATAGAGAAACATGTGCAGTTTTACAATGAGCGAAGAACAAACTAATGAATGGCATCAGTGTCATTCTAATTATGAAACAAACGGAGATTCAGACGCAAATCTCAATTCATTTCCCTTGTGTTCCTCATTCAGCTGAGAATACATTTCTCACTGAGATGGAGCAATGAGACTTCCTGCATTTGTGTTTGCATGGACACAATATCCCTGGTGTTAGTCAAGGGCATCTTCACCCCAGATACAATGTACAAGTGTCCTACAATCATTCACATTTCGGTAGCCTTCACATTGAGTAAGACAAATCACCATCAGGAAGGTGGTTGCCATGCAACATGACTGTGCATGACAGACATCTATCCAAGTTGGTGAGACATTTCTCCAAAGTGACGTCTCAAGAAGACAAGTTTTAATCTCCTTTATATAGGGGCAATATAATATATCTTTAGATGATTATGGTACTCTCGCCTGATTCCGACTTAGAATCTGCATCTGCCTTGCATCGTGTGCACAACAGGGATGTGAATAAATTCTATTTAATTACAGGTTGAATCCAGTAACAGAAAATACAGCTTTGGTTGAAACGGGTTTTTGAAGAAGGCTTGATTCATATCTGAGCCATTCTTGTAAGGGGATAGAGGCCACACTACAACAAAAATCTATTCCCCGATTTACTTTTGATCAAACATCTTTAACATTTAATCAGGAAAACCTCTGATTGATTAAACGGCTTGTTTCTGTAGGTAAAAACAGTTGGTGGAAAAAAATCAAAACTTTTCTGTTCAGTCTTTTGCTTCAAAAGCCAAATATCAAGTTTGCACCGATAATCCATTTGAGTACTTAACTTGCTTCTCAGAATACATGGACATTGATGTTGTTAATTGTGAAGTCGAGTCCGACCCATCACAACCCCATGGACAACGTTCCTCCAGGCCTTCCTGTCCTCTACCATCCTCTGGAGTCCATTTAAGCTCACGCCAACTGCTTCAGTGACTCCATCCAGCCACCTCGTTCTCTACCGTCCCCTTCTTCTTTTGCCCTCAATCGTTCCCTTCATCAGGCTCTTCTCCAGTGAGTCCTTCCTTCTCATTAGGTGGCCAAAGGATTTGAGTTTCATCTTCAGGATCTGGCCTTCTAAAGAGCAGTCAGGGTTGATCTCCTCTAGGATTGACCAGTTTGATCGCCTTGCAGGCCAAGGGACTCGCAGGAGTCTTCTCCAGCATCAGAGTTCAAAGGCCTCAATTCTCTGGTGCTCAGCCTTTCTTATGGTCCATCTTTCACAGCCATACATTGCAACTGGGAAAACCATAGCCTTGACCAGTGATAGGTAACCTTTTTGCCATTGCATGCCTAGAGAAGCTCTGGAGGCTGGAGACAGCAAAAAAAATCACTTCCTGTCCAACCGAAAGTTGGAAAACGGGCCATTTCGGGCTTCCAGAGGGCCTCCAAGGGGGTGGGGAAGGCTGTTTTTGCCCACCCCAGATGCATAGAGAGGATCTGGAGCCAGGTGAGAAAGAAAAAGAGGCCTTCCCCACCCACCCCCCAAGGCCCTCCGGAGGCAGGAAACAACCTGTTTCCCTACTTCTGGTGGGCCCAGAAGGCCCGAAAATCAGGTGGCCAGCACACGCATGCACGCCAGAGCTGAGCTGGCGTGCCAGGAGACATGGCTCCATGTGTCACCTCTGGCACACGTGCCATAGGTTCACCATCACAGGCCTTGACTATACGCACTTTTGTTGGCAGGGTGATGTCTCTGCTTTTAAGTATGCTACTTGGACATTAAGAGAGACCTTTTCACTACCCTTGGTGATAACCAGATGCTCACTCTTGTTTCCTGGATAAATCAAATTATTTTTTACTATTTTGTTTTTCAAATGGGAACTCCTTGAATGCCATCAAGATTTCAACCAGAGGAGATTTTACATAGACCAGTGTCCACATCACGATATCTGAACTTAACTCCAGATGTTCATGCCAACGAATCTGTAGTCCCCTTACCAATAATTACCAGTTGTAGACATTCAGATGCACCCTGTTAGTTATATATTGATGAGTCAAACTACACATTTCTCCCTCTTCCGATAACACAACATGAATGTTATCAATCACAGCAATATAACTCTGTACAGTATTAGCTACTGAAGTAGAAGCAGTAAGAATGCAATAGGAATTGAGATTAGAAGCACCTGCTTTATATACAGATTACAGATTAACAGAGATGGAAGGGATCTTGTAGGTCATCTAGTAGGTCACACACCCCCACCCAAGCAGGAGACCCTACACCATTTCTGACATATGGCAGTCCAGTCTCTTCTTGAAAGTCTCAAGGGATGAAGCTCCCACAACTTCTGAAGGCAACTTCTGTTCTTTTGGTTGATTGTTCTCACTGTCAGAAAATTTCTCCTTATTTCCAAATTGAATCTTTCCTTGTTCAGTTTCCATCCATTATTCCTTGTCTGGCCTTTAGGTGCCTTGGAAAATAACTTGACCCCCTCCTCTCTGTGGCAGCCCCTCAAATATTGGAAGACTGCTATCATGTCTCCCCTGGTCCTTCTCTTCACTAGCCTAGCCATGCCCAGTTCCTACAACAGTTCATCATATGTTTTAGCCTCCAGGTCCCTAATCATCCTGGTTGCTCTTCTCTGCACTCTTTCTAGAGTATCAACATCTTTTTTATAGTGTGGTGACCAAAACTGGATGCAGGATTCTAGGTGTGGTCTTACTAAGGCTTTATAGAGTGGTATTAGTACCTCACTTGATTTTGATTGTATCCCTCTATTAATGCAGCTTAGAACTGCATTGGCTTTTTTAGCTGCCACTGCACGCTGCTCGCTCATATTTAGCTGGTTGTCCACTAAGACTCCAAGATCTCTCTCAAAGTTACTGCTATTAAGCCTGGTTTCACCCAGTCTGTATGTGTATTTTTGGTTTTTTTTGCCTAAGTGTAGGACTTTACTTTTCTCTACATTTGAGGTATCTAATACCAAACATGTTGCTCTTCACACAATACATTTGACAAGGTCAAATGCATCTAGCAGATGCATCGCTTAGTGTTAATCTGAGTTACGCTATAAACCCAGCTTCTTTAGTTCGCTTATGGTTCAGTGTCTAAAATTTGGGCTAATCACCATTTTTTTGTGGTTATTGGCACAGTTGTAAGGCTCATAAACAGACAAATGAGCTTTTAGCTCCATGATTCATACTTACGACGGTGCAGCATCCCAAGGTTATGTGATTCCCTATTGCAACCTTTTGACAAGCAAAATCAATGGGAAAGTCAGATGCACTTAAGAACTGTGTGACTAATTTATGAACCGTGATGATTCACTTAACAACTGTGGCAAGAAAGCTTGGAAAATGGGGCAAAAATCTCTTAACAAATGTCTCACTTAACAACAGACATTTTGGGCTCAATTGTGGTCGTAGGTTGAGGACTATTTGTACAAAAAAAGCCACAATAAAACTCCCTTTTTATAACCCTGTAATTCCTTAATTTGGGGTAGAGTCAGGGTGACTGGATGGAGTTGAGCATTTACTGGCTGGGTGCCCTTCCTGACGCCTATGCAGAGTTCGCAGCAGATATTTTTTCTTTGCACCCTAAGGGAGAAAAATCTGCTGCTACCTAGGATTGAACCCTCAACCTTCCGAGTGGGACACCAGTGTCTTCACCACTAGGCCACCATGCCATAATCTCAGATGAAAAAATAAAATCCCCTGAATGCTTGCTGAATAACAGAGCACTCTTTCATATTCCAGGTGAACAAAAGGCCATTGTCAGCAGCAAACTTTCAGTTATGGAAATGTGCTTCTTTAAATAGTTACCAACTATTTAGCTTAATAATGGTAACATTGTCAAAGTGATGCAAATAAGATGCTCGAGGTAACAACTGCAGAAGCATCACAAGTTTGAATTTATTTATATACGCTGTATAAACTTTTATTAAAGAATGTTTCAAAAGTCAAAGCCATACAGATTTTGAAACAGAAAAGTAAGGAAAGCAAAGTAGTGAGTGAAAAAAGAGGAGAAAAGAGAAAAGAGAAAAGGAAGGGGAAGGGGAAGGGGAAGGGAAGGGGAAGGAAAGAGGGAAAGGAAAGGAAAGGAAAGGAAAGGAAAGGAAAGGAAAGGAAAGGAAAGGAAAGGAAAGGAAAGGAAAGGAAAGGAAAGGATTCTAATCTTAAATTACAAGTACATTTCTTACCTTCTCTAAGATTATGACATATTTTCCTTCTTTTCTTAGTCTACCCTTTCTAATTATCATCCCCATAAATCACAAGTTAATCCCCCCCCCTTTTTTTCAGCCAAAAGTCCATAAAAGGTTTTCAATCACTTTATAAATGTATCTGGAAATTTTGAATTTAGGGACCTGAGCATCCTGGTTTTACATTCAGACAAAAACCCCACCCTACCAGAATCTGTCTCTATTCTCAGATATATCCTAATAATTCTTAGATCGTTGGTTAGGACTGGAAATATTAGACTTCTACTGGTCTTAGGTTTGAATTAAATTATAGATTAATCATCATAATCATCTAGGACCATGATGGCGAACCTTTTCTGGACCAAGTGCCGAGAGCGAGCCCCAAAATACAATGAGCGTGCGGCCCCTGCGTGTGCCCCACACGCCCCATGCCCTCGCACATGCACCCCTACACATGCGCATGTGGCTCCGCGCATGTCCCCCGCCCTTCCTCGCATGTGCAGCAGAGACTCAATGACCAGCTGGCTGGCAGGAGGCGTGTGCACTACGCACGGTGGAGCTGAACTGGGGTGACAGCTCGTGTGCCCCACAGAGTGGGCGCTGTGTGCCACCTGTGGCAAGCGTGCCATTGGTTCATCGTCACGGATCTAGGATGTTATTATCGATATATTGCAGAAGAGTTTTTTGGAGTTGAATAACAGTCCAATTATTTATTTATTATTAATGGCCCTACTCCAAATTCTCACTTAGCCAGCCTAGTTTTAGAAGACACGGTGCTTATATTTGTTCAGTTTTTGTTTTTGTTTTTTTTAAAAAAGAGAGAGATTGAGTTTATTTATTAATTTATTTTGCTTGTTTCCAACAAAGCCCTTTCCTTCAAGTTTAGAACAATTTAAAAATATGTCACATACAGGAGTTTTTGTCGGGGCAAGGAGTTTGCTTCATTCCCTTTTGGAAGCCTAGGTCAGAACAAGATGCTGACTATGTAAATCACTTAGAGAGGGCTGTAAAGCACTACTGCCCTTCCTTCCTTCCTTCCTTCCTTCCTTCCTTCCTTCCTTCCTTCCTTCCTTCCTTCCTTCCTCCCTCCCTCCCTCCCTCTCCTTTCTTCCTTCTTTCCCTCCTTCCCTCCTTCCTTCCTTCCCTTCCTCCCCACTCCCTCCTTTCCTTCCTTCCCCCTCCCCTCCCTCCCTCCCTCTTTCCTTCCTTCCTTCCCTCTCTACTCACTTCCTTCCATCTCCCTACTCCCTCCCTGCCTCCTTTTCTTCCTTCCTTTTCTTCCTTCCTTCCTTCTTTCCCTCCCTCCTTCCTTCTTTCCCTTCCTCCCCACTCTCTCCTTTCCTTCCTTCCTTCCTTTCCTTCCTCCCTCCCTCCCTCCCTCTCCTTTCTTCCTTCTTTCCCTCCCTCCCTCCCTCCTTCCTTCCCTCCCTCCCTCCCTTCCTTCTTACTCCCTCCCTCCCTGCCTCCTTTCTTTCTTTCCTTCCTTCCTTCTTTCCTTCCCTCCCTTCCCTTCCCTTCCCTTCCCTGTCTGCCTTTCCTTCCTTCCTCCCTCCCTCCCTCCCTCATCCTGTCTTCTGATGCTTTGGAGAATAATTTGACCCCCTCTTCTTTGCGGCAGCCCCTCAAATACTGAAATACTGCTGTCACGTCACCCCCCTAATTCTTTCTTTAGTCTAGCGAGTTGCTGCTGCTGTGGATTGTCAGTCAACTTAATCCTCATCAACCCACCTGCCTTACTGCTAAAATTATATCCATTAATTCTTCATGGTAGCATACATTTCCTATAGATCTTCCAAAGTGTTTTATGACAGTAATATTATCACCGCTAGACATCGCCAGCACTGATGATGTTGCCTAGTTTGGTAATGAAATGACTGCAAGGAAGCCACGTGACTTACGGTATAAGGACAGGGGTGGGATTCAGCCAGTTTGGAGCGATTCAGGCAAATCGGTAGTTACGGCCAGTGGCTGGGCCTGCCCCGGCGCTATCCTCTCTTATACAATTGCCGTGTTTTTGACGCAGCGCGCATGTCCGCAAGGCACACACATGAGCGAAGCTATCCCATCCTATACAATTGCTTGTTTTTGATGCAGTGTGTATGTGTGCAAGGCGTGAGCGAGCGAGCGAAGCAAGTACGCGCGTGCGCACGCTCAAATATTTGATTCTGGGGGAACCGGTTTTTAAATTATGTGAAGTCCACCCAGGGGTAAAATCTACTTACCTTCCTTACTGGTTTGGAAGTACACGTGTCACGTGCGTGCTTTGATCGCACACGGACCCTCTGCGCATGCACAAACTCTTTTGCGCATGCACAGAGGATAAAAAAACAGGTTACTTTCTGGTTTTAACGACAACCGAGTGGGTGGGCGGAGCCTCGCGCTGCTGTTGCTACCGGTTCTCCGAACCACCTGCCGCCATCACTACCACTTCGCCGAACCGGGCCGAACCAGTAGCATTTCACCCCTGTATAAAGACAATCTAAGTCCTACTCTCATGAAGAAGCTTTGTAACATCAAGGTGCTACCACGTCTTATTTTTGAAGGCAGCTATTGAAGTGACTCCTTGTTTAGAAGGAAGCTGCTGAAGCGCATGGTGTCCCTAATTTTCCATCCAGTCCATGACGACGTCATCTTTCTATTTTTGCTCAAATACAATACTCAGCAAATCTCATCAATAACATTTTAAGAGCTTTCCATTTCATTCTACTGACACTTGGGACCGGATGGCCTCAATTATATATATTTTTAGTTTTTAATGACTCCTTCATTAAGGTTTCCTCTTCGAGCCATTTATCTTTGGGGCATTAATTATTTAGCATTCTCCGGCAAGAAGGAGCTAGTCAAATTTGCCAAGGCTCTCGGTTTTTAACATTTATATCCAATTTTTTTTTTTTTTTCAAAAGTGCAGCTGGTTCTCCAGGTTGTGATTAAATGTCAGGAGGATGAAAGTTTTTATTTCATTTTTCCCGGACCTAACTTAAAGGCAAGAGATGAGAGGGAAATAATTTAGAAATAAAGCCCCAATTCGTTTATAGCCAGAACCATTTTCTAGGTTAAAAAGAAATCATCTTGGAAATGATTGGGTTTATGCCTGGAGGAAAGGAACAGAAGTTACGTGAGCAAAGTCAGTATTGATAATTGTGTAGGACTGTGTGTGCTCACTAAGTCAGAATCCAGTGTGATTTTCTCCCTGGTAAAATATATTTCTAAATCCAGTTCTAAATGAGGTTAAATCCATCACCAAAGGATTGGATGTAAACTGTGCAGGGCAGACCATTAGGTTCTTGTCGATAATCATTTAGAAAGGACAAACTTTGCTTGCATCTGTGTGTGTTTTTCTTCCTGTTTTAAACTACTGTATTTTTCAGAGTATAAGACGCACCTTTTTCCCCCATAAAAGGGGGTGAAAATTTGGATGCGTTTTATACACTGAATTTAGCCCCGCCCCACCCACCCCATCCTTTGGCCTCTGCCTCCCAGCAATTTACCTCCTTGCAGCAAGCAGCAAGGAGAAACAGCCCATTTCAGCTTCAGCACAGCCTAATTAGCACAAATTGATTGTCTGTTGGATCAGCCTCTCGACTCTCAGCTGTTTCAGGCTGCAGGGATTGCCATTGCCTATTGCTGCGCGGGCCTCTGCTGCTTGCTGCAAGGAGGTAAATTGCTGGGAGCAGATTTTTTTTTTTCTTGTGCTAATCAACCTATGCTGAAAATGAAAATGAAAGTAAAACAGGCTGTTTGCTGTTTGCTGCAATGAGGCAAAATTGCTGGGAGGCAGAGGCAGATTTCTTTTTCTTGCTTTCCTCACCAAAAAAGGTAGGTACGTCTTATAGTCCGGAGCGTCTTATACTCTGAAAAATACGGTACATCTTTACTTCTCTGGGAACAGGGCTATGCCTCTCCTCCTTCCTTGTATTGCTTTGGCAGGTTCCCCCCCCCCCCCCAAAAAAAAATAAATCTGGTCTTCTTTCCTAAGGATTTTTTTTTTCCCCAAATAAAATCTGTCTGACTGGAAGGAAGAATTGCACTTGCTTCTTAAAGATAAAAGGGACAAGGATTTCCTCCAGCTTTCTTTAACCTTTAAAAAAATCTCACTGCACGTACAGCATGGCTGGGCTATTTTCAGTGCCTCCTTCTCTACTTTGGCACTTCCTAAAATGACCAACAAAAGTGCTATGGTTTTCTCAGTTGCAACGTATGGCTGGGAAAGTTGGACCATCAGGAAGGCTGAGCGCCGAAGAATTGAGGCCTTTGAACTCTGGTGCTGGAGAAGACTCCTGTGAGTCCCTTGGACTGCAAGGTGATCCAACCGGTCAGTCCTAGAGGAGATCAACCCTGACTGCTCTTTAGAAGGCTAGATCCTGAAGAGGAAATTCAAATCCTTTGGCCACCTAATGAGAAGGAAGGACTCCCTGGAGAAGAGCAAAGTCAGTCGGGAAGCCAGACTCCCTTAACAACCACATCACTGATCTGACAACCACAGTGATTCGCTCAACAACCATGGCAAGAAAGGTCTTAAAATGGGAACAAAATTCACTTAGCGACTGTCTTGCTTGGCAGCAGACATTTTGGGCTCAATCATGGTCATAGGTTCGAGGATGACCTGTAAAAGAGAATTATTGTGGAAAGGCTGTGTTTTGCTTGCAAAGATTCCAGAGTAGATTTGGAAATCACACTAAGAAGCTGCTGCTTCCTTCACCCCATGTCTTTCCACACTCAATCACTTGAAACAGTGGTGGGTTTCAAAAATTTTTACTACCGGTTCTGTGGGTGTGGCTTGGTGGATGTGGCATGGCTTGGTGGGTGTAGCAGGGGAAGGATACTGTAAAATCTCCATTCCTACCCAACTCCAGGGGAAAGATATTGCAAAATCTCCATTTCCTCCCGATCAGCTGGGACTTGGGAGGCAGAGAACAGATGGGGTTGGGGCCAGTCAGAATTTTTACTACAGGTTCTCCGAGCTACTCAAAATTTCCGCTACTGATTCTCCAGAACTGGTCAGAACCTGCTGAAACCCACCTCTGACTTGAACGCTTTAGTGGTTCTTCTGGAAATGTTGTTGTTAGTTTCAAAGTCGTGTCTGACCCGTCGTGACCCCATGGACAACTTTCCTCCAGGCCTTCCTGTCCTCTACCATCCTCTGGAGTCCATTTAAGCTCATGCCAACTGCTTCAGTGACTCCGTCCAGCCACCTCATTCTCTGCCGTCCCCTTCTTCTTTTGCCCTCAATCATTCCCAGCATCAGGCTCTTCTCCAGTGAGTCCTTCCTTCTCATTAGGTGGCCAAAGTAGTTGAGTTTCATCTTCAGGATCTGGCCTTCTAAAGAGCAGTCAGGGTTGATCTCTTCTAGGACTGACCGGTTTGATCGTCTTCCAGTCCAAGGGACTCGCAGGAGTCTTCTCCAGCACCATCATTCAAAGGCCTCTCAATTCTTTGGCGCTCAGCCTTCCTTATGGTCCAACTTTCACAGCCATCCATTGCAACTGGGAAAACCATACCCTTGACTATACGCACTTTTGTTGGCAGAGTGATGCCTCTGCTTTTTAGTGAGTAATTTTTTTTCCGTCCAATAATGATAGAAAAAAATCCTCTCGTTTGTCTATTTTATTTATATATTCCAACTGTTTGCTTAAGGCTCTTTCAAAACATTGTTTAAACATCGGGTTTTGCGGGAAGGTGGGGGCGTTTATTCATGCAAACAAAGGAGAGCTTTCCCTAGGACTGTAAACTTAAAAGGTCGTCCATATAAGAAAGTAAAGGGGTGAATTTCTTTTGTCTGTTCTTTTAAGGAAAAAACCCACGCTTAGAATAACTCTAAATTTCAAGCCAGAGAAATGTGGTCTTTGTATGTATTACCGGAACTTTGTTTGCAAATAGTGTTATTACTTGCAATAACTTAATAAATTCCGTTCCCCCTCCGTGGACTTTTCCATAGCTCAAATAAATGATGTTTTATCTTTAATTAAACACCTTGAAGAAATTGCACCAATATTATTCTCCACTAGGCAAGCTCCCTTCACCCGTCTCCCCGTTCCAAGTTCTCCCTTACCCTCCCCTCACCCCCAAATTAACAGATCCTATTACAGCAGCCCGGATTCATTTTATAATTATTCTGAAGCTGCTCTTTAGAAAGCCTCCAGTGAAACAGAGTGATCCTTCAGTAGCAAAGATAATTAAAAGCAATAATTCAGTTTGTTAGAGGGTATAAAAATTAGAGCCGTACATCACTGTCTTTATTTAAAAAAAAAAAAAAGTAGTGGTAATGCAACAGATTGTTTATCACAATATCGCCCTATTTAAAAATTAAAATAAGCAAATGTTACCTTTTTTTCTCTTAAAGAGAAAGGAACAAAGTGTGTAACAGGCACTACACAACTCTCGATGAGAGTGATCTACAAGGTCGGTATTATAGTCATGTGTATTGTGAAAAGTATTTAAAAGAAGTTGGGCCTCTCTTTTTTCTCTCTCCAGGATTCTTATAGAATAGAATAAAATAGAATAGAATAGAATAGAATAGAATAGAATAGAATAGAATAGAATGGAATGGAATGGAATGGAATGGAATGGAATGGAATGGAATGGAATGGAATGGAATGGAATGGAATGGAATGGAATGGAATAGGAATAAAATGGGAATGGGAATGGGAATGGGAATGGGAATAGCATAGCATAGCATAGAATGGGAATGGGAATGGGAATGGGAATGGGAATGGGAATAGAATAGAATAGAATAGAATAGAATAGAATAGAATAGAATAGAATAGAATAGAATTCTTTATTGGCCATGTATGATTGGACACACAAGGAATTTGTCTTGGTGCATAAGCTCTCAGTGTACATAAAAGAAAAGATACGTTCATCAAGAATCATAAGGTACAACACTTAATGATAGTCATAGGGTAAAAATAAGCTATCAGGAAACAATCAATATCAATATAAATCATAAGGATACAAGCAAAAAAATTACAGTCATATAGTCATAAGTGGAAGGAGATGGGTGGTGGAAACGATGAGAAGATTAATAGTAATGCAGATTTAGTAAATAGTTTGACAGTGTTGAGGGAATTATTTGTTTAGCAGAGTGATGGCATTGGGAAAAAACTGTTCTTGTGTCCAGTTGTTCTGGCGTGCAGTGCTCTATAGTGTCGTTTTGAGGGTAGGGGTTGAGAATAATATTATTTCAAATCTAAAATAAACCTGTGGCTGCTTTAAGGATTTACTTGGCCGATGTTAATGCAAGTGTTAAAACAGCCAAGAGGCTGTTTTCTGGCTTAAAAGGAGGAGCTGCTTTAATAGTGGGATTCCCATCATGTCTTATCTGCAGACATAGCACACATCTGCACTCATACAAATGACAACCAGGTGGCAGCAAAGAACTCTAATCCTGTACTCCCACCTGGTGGTCATTGGGATTTTTGCAATCCAATCTGTCAATTCTGCACAATCACTTTGTAATGCAGGGGTGTCAAACTCAAGGCCCGCGGGCCGGATCCGGCCTGCCGGGTGCTTAATTCTGGCCCGTGGGGACGCCCTGGAAACAGCAAAAGACTGGGCCACAGTACCTCTGCCAGTGAAAAAAAGAGGTCAGTAGGGGTGCACAGGACCCTCCTGAGCTCTGTTTTCAGCTGTGATGGCCTCCTGCAACCCTCTGCTAGCAAAAACGGAGCTCAGGAAGGCCGCGCGCAGCCCTCCTGAATTCCGTTTTTGCTGGCCAAGCACTCGGCCACCACAGGCATCCCCGACACAAGTGACGACAAGCTGGCCAAGCCCCCCCGGGCCATGCCCACCCGGCTCCCAGAGGTCAAACACAACATGCAGTCTCAATGAAATCGAGATTGACACCAGGTGTGAAATGCTACCGGTTCGGACCAGTTCAACCGAATCAGTAACGATGGCAGCACGTGGTTCGGAGAACCGGTAACGGCGGCGACGCGAGGCTCCACCCACCGGCCCGGGCGCTGTTACTTCCTGGTTTTAACCAGGAAGTAACCTTTTTTGACCCTCTGTGCAGAAGCCTTCTGCGCACACGCAGAGGGTCCAAGTGCGCACGATGTGTGCACTTCCGAACCGGTAGCAAAGGTAAGTAGATTTCAACCCCGATTGACACCCCTGTTGTAATGTAACGTAAAGTCAATTCTAGTGAATCCCTGGTTCGTAATATTAACCTAAAAGCAAGCCTCGGTGACAGGAAGCTAATAAATGGCCTTTCAAAAGTCCCATGATGGCATTTTCTCTTCAGGTTGGCTGGCAGTTAAAGAATCTGGTCAATGCGTTGCGCGAAGACCCTAACGGCGTGATCTTAACGTTGAAAAAGCGACCTCAGAATACGCTCGTTTCTGCTCCAGCACTTCTCAAGAACGTCAGGTGGAAACCCCTTGCTCTTCAGGTAAGAGATGATCTTGGACGGTGTCTCTCTGTTGAGTGAACTCTGAAAAATGCATCACTGCCTCTTGTTTTCCGTGTCTCGGGAATCACCGTCATTAAACAATGGAGTGTAAAGAAACAACAATGGGAGAATTAGGATGATTTAGATCAGACTGGGGTTAACGGGACAGGATTTTCTGCAAAGTTGTTTTATTGTTTTCTTTGAATCTCTTTGTGATTTGTATTCGTTTTATATTTTTGATATGATCCAATGACTAAATCTATTGTCTAGAGATTCTCAAGTCATCCAGGTCATGGTTGTCCCAAAGGAGGTTTTACAAAAGGCAATTTATTTTTCTTTGAAGATGTTTTGCTTCTCATCCAAGAAACTTCTTCAGCTAAAATAGAGCAGAGCAGAGTACTGTACGATAAACGCAATGCAATACAATACAATACAGTGCAATGCAATGTAATACAATAGAATACAATGCAACACAACACAACACATTTAGTTGCCCCAAAGGTGCTTTTTGAAAAGGCAACTGGACTTTCTTGTGGGTTTTTTTTTTCCCTCTTGAAGATGTATCGCTTCTCATCCAAGAAGCTTCTTCAGTTCTGGGAGTCAGTAAGGAGTCTATAGAACTGAAGAAGCTTCTTGGATGAGAAAGCAAAACGTCTTCAGGGAAAAACAAAGAAAGTCCAGTTGCCTTTTGAAAAAGCATCTTTGGGGCAACCATGGATGACTGAGAATCTCCATAGACAAAGGTAGAGCTAGTACTCTACAATTTGTGCTTCATGCCTAGGCTACCTCACTGTGCTAACAGCTGGAGAGTTTCCCAGATATCTACAGATACCCAGTAAATATGCTTGGCAGATTTTTTTTTTCCTTTAAAGTTTTGGGTGCATCATAATGTACCTTCCACATTTCCACAACTTGCAGATCTTCCCCTTTATGAACTCCTGTGTTGCAAGGCACCTTGAAAGGGATTAGTAATGCACTCAGGGATGGGCTTCAAAAATTTTAGCAAGGGGTTCTGTGCCTAGTTGCTGGGTGGGCGTGGCTATAGTCGGCCTCCTGCACCATGGCAGGGGGGGACGTTTTTGCCCTTCCCAGGCTCTGGAGGTTTTCCTTGAGCCTCCAGAGGGTGAAAACAGCCTCCCCAGGCTCCAGGGGCCCTCTGGAGGCTGGAAATGGGCCCATTTCTGGCCTTCTCGAACTTCCAGTAGGCAAATTTTTCACCCTCCCTGAGCCTCTGTGAGCGCCGTGCACTTACCTGCATCCAAAACAGGCCTTGTGGGGACCCCTGGAAGGGGAGGGGCAGGGTGGGAGGGGCCAGCCAGGAGTGGGATTTGGGGGTTCTCCGAACTGCACAGAATCTTAGCTAGAGGTTCTCCCGAACCCTTGCGAACCCCCAGCAGCCCACCTCTGAATGCACTCCTACATTTTACTCAAAAGTTACATTCTCTTGGGTGCAGGTGGGCATAGGTCTTGATCCCCAAATGGCTGCAATGAGATTTGAAGGTGGAAGCGCCTTCCTCCCACACTTAACAGCTGGCTCTATCAGCTCCGGCAATGACCTAGAAATTGAGCGCAATAGGTTTTCTGTTAATCGCCCCTCTGAGAGAAGAAGGCATAAATCTAATGACTTTCTTTTCATATCTTTTTTATTATTATTATTACTGGGATTCCAAATGGAGGAAGAACACAATTACAAGCCGTGCATTTTCTACCAGCTGCCCATAGCCAACTGAGCCAACTGAGACCTCATTCAAGCCTCTCTCTCTCTGTCTCTTTCTCTCTCTCGAGCAAAATCAATACTATCAAACCATATTATTCTTCTTTTCCATCATATCACAGCGGCTTCTCCCTCCCCTTTCCTTCTAGCTATTCTTTTCCAGGAGAAATTTTAAATCCCTCTTGGATTTCCCCAGCCTGTTTATTTCTCAGGTTTGGAGGCCAAAAGATTATGGAGTTTAAAGACGAGTATTATTTATTTGTCAGTATAAAAAAAAACAATCAAAGCAACTGTCATGAATTGCAGCCGACTGTTGTCCCTGTTAGGTTGCGACGGCATTCAGAAGGATTTGAAAAAGAAAACTCTCAGTGATTTGATAAAGACAGGACTTTTGGTAAATTGAGACCAGCTCTCGCCCACATGGAATTTACTAAGAACATTAAATACAGCATTCTGATCCCAGCTATGTGTCTTTTGTTAGTCAACCATGACTTTAGAGAAAGGTATAATATAATTATAATATAATACACCTAATATTTGCCACCCTTTGCACAATGCTGTAAATGATACTAGGTGTGTATAGTACTGTACAAGGTTCCAAGACTCAACAATGCCTCCAAAACAGATTAACAGAGTTGGAAGGGACCTTGTAGGTCATCTAGTCCAACCCCCTGCCCAAGCAGGAGACCCTACCCCATTTCTGACAGATGGCAGTCCAGTCTCTTCTTGAAAGCTTCCAGTGATGAAGCTCTCAAAACTTCCGAAGGCAACTTCTGTTCCATGGGTTGATTGCTCTCACTGTCAGAAAATTTCTCCTTATTTCCAGGTTGAATCTCTCCTTATTCAGTTACCATCCATTATTCCTTGTCTGGCCTTTAGGTGCTTTGGAAAATAGCTTGGCCCCTTCCTCTCTGTGGCAGCCCCTCAAATATTGGAAGACTGCTATCCTGTCTCCCCTGGTCCTTCTCTTCACTGGACTAGTCATGCCCAGTTCCTGCAACCGTTCATCGTATGTTTTAGCCTCCACATCCCTAATCATCTTGGTTGCTCTTCTCTGCACTCTTTCTAGAGTCTCAACAACTTTTTTTATGTGTGGTGCCCAGGAATTTAGCAGTTATAGTCTAGTGAAAAGAAGGACAAATGGTGACATGATAGCAGCCTTCCAATATTTGAGAGGTTGCCACAGAGAAAAGGGAGTCAAACTGTTCTCCAAAGCACCAGAAGGCAGTACAACGGATGGTAACTAATCAAGGAGAGAAGCATCCTAGAACTAAGGAGAAATTTCCTAACAGTGAGAACAATTAGCCAGCAGAAGGCTTTCCTTCAGAAGTTGTGGGGGCTCCATCACTGGAGGCTTTTAAGAAGAAACTGGACAATCACTTGTCTGGAATGCTATCGGGTCTCCTGTGTGACCAGGGTTTTGGATTAGAAGACCTCCAAGGTCATTTCCAACTCTATTATTCTGTTAAGTTGTGGATGCTCCATCACTGGAGATTTTAAAGAAGAGATTGGATAACCATGTATGACATAGGGGTCTCTTGCTTCAGCAGAGGATCGGACTAGAAGACCTTCAAGGTGTTCTGTCCCCGTACCACACACGCACCCCCCACAGACGGCCAGGAGTTAATAAGCCACACGACAAAACTCTTTGAAGATAAAGTTGGCAGCAACCCAGTGGCTAGCTGCCAATTCAGACTTTACTCACACAAAACAAAGATTAGACTGCAAGCATTCCGATAAAACAGGCAGAGTTTCAACAATCCAAATGCAGTCCGATAAAGCAGGCAAAGTCCAGTAACGCAGAGATCATGGATTATTTCCAGTTTTTGCTCATCACAAACTGAACCGGCCACCACACCCACATTTATACCCTGTGAGGTGTGGTCCAGTGACTCAGCTAATCTCTGGCACGCCTTCCCCTCTGCTGCGCACACTTCTCCCTGCGCCTCTGCCGAGGGTCCAGCCAGCACTTCTCTTCTTTGTCGCTGACCACCTGTGGCTGCGGGGATGTGCTTGGCTCTGAGCCTATCGTTTGGCCTTCGGTGTCCTCCGGAGGCATTGCCAGAGAGGAGGGTCCTGGAGAGGGAGGCCTTGCCAACTTCTCTCCCTCACTCTCAGAGTCTGCATCTGTCGAGAGCCCAGGCTCAGGCAACGGAGCCACAACACAAGGTCCCTTTCAATGCTGTTATTCTGTTTATAGCAAACCCCCCCACACCTCAAAATTGTTAGATATAGCCCTTAGAGGCTTCAAACCAGTGGCGAAATGTAAAATTTGTTACTACCGGTTTTGTGGGCATGGCTTGGTGGTGGGGGGTAATATGACTGAGTTCGGCTGAAGAGGTTGTAAAAAAAAAATGCTTTCAAAGTCTCTGACGATACCAGCTGACTTGCCTGATCGGCAGAGGCTTTTTTTTTTTCTTTTAAAAACATTTTTTCTATAACCTCTTTGGCTGAAGAGGTTGCAGAAAAAAATGCTTTTAAAAGCCTCTATGATCCCAGCTGAGCCGTGCGATCATCAGAGGCTTTTTTTTTTTTTTACTTTTAAAAGCATTTTTTTCGGCCAAAGAGGTTGTAGAAAAAAAATCTTTTAAAAATAATTTTAAAAAAGCCTCTGATGATTGCACAGCTCAGCTGGGTAATGGGGGGGCAGGGATTTTGCTACCAGTTCTCCAAACCACCCGCCTCCATCGCTACCGGATCGGATGATCCGGTCCGAACCAGAAGCATTTCACTCCTGCTTCAAACTAGCCACTTAACAGTCTTTCTTTATGTGTAAGGAGAAGGTTCTATAATTAGACATCTCTAAGAACAGAATGGCTAGATTCCAAACAACAAAAAGTGATTGTGTTTTCAATTAATTAAATGGATGAAAGTCATTATTACATTATTCAGTTGCATTTAACACCGTGGTGGGAGCCAGCATAGAAATTTTGTTCATTCAATTAAACATTAGTCAATTTTAAAATATTAAATTAAATCAAATCAAATTTGTCGTGGCCTAGCCCACTTTGTCCTGGCTTCCCCTCCTTTCAGAAAACACAGACTCTTGCACACCATTCAGAAGTCAAGGGAGGCCTTTTCCCCTGAAAATAATCAGTGGTGGAATTCAATTTTTTTTTTTACTACCAGTTCTGTGGGTGTGGCTTGGTGGGCATGGCAGGGGAAGGATACTGCAAAATCTCCATTCCCTTCCCGCTCCTGGGGGAAGGATATTGCAAAATCCCCATTCCTTCCCCCCTCCTGGGGGAAGGATATTGCAAAATCTGCATTCCCACCAGTGGTGAAATCCAATTTTTTTTTACCACCGGTTTTGTGGGTGTGGCTTGGTGGGCGTGGCAGGGGAAGGATACTGCAAAATCCCCATTCCCTCCCCATTCTTGGGGGAAGGATACTGCAAAATCTCCATTCCCTCCCCACTTCTGGTGGAAGGATACTGCACAATCTCCATTCCCACCCCACTCTGGGGCTAGCCAGAGGTGGTATTTTCTGGTTCTCTGAACGACTCGAAATTTCCGCTACCGGTTCTCCAGAACCTGTCAGAACCTGCTGAATTTCACCCCTGAAAATAATCTCCATCCTTCTAGCAAGCTTCCAAAGAACCGGGTGTGTTAGATTTAATGAACTTGCTCCAAATGGTAAGTAATAGTAGGAGTACAGTTGGATTTTGCCCAGGTCCCTGCTTCCTTCTGAATAATGGTGGGACTAGTCCTGGGAAAAAAATGTAAAAAGCCATAAAGCAGCTGCTATGAATGCTAAATAAAGCATTGGAAGAGACTTTGAAGGTCTTTTAGTCCAACGCCCTGCTCAAGAAGTGTCAGAAAATGAATCAAGTGAGTCAGAAAGTGAGTGGGAGATGTTGTTCTCTGTCCATTCTAAACCTAAACCATATTTCATACATCAAATGCCCTGGGAATATTTGGGAAAGGCATGAAATAGCCAGTCCGTCAGGCCAAAAGTAGCCACAACCACTTTTAAATAGCTAAAGTAAGCAACGTTATTGTCTTTTTCCTAAGTTAGAAGAATCTCCCCAGACTGCTTGACATCTCCAGGGAACGACCACAGGGGTGAAATGCTCCTGGTTCGGACTGGATCACCCGATCCGGTAGCGATGGAGGTGGGTGGTTTGGAGAACCAGTAGCAAAAATCCTTGCCCCCCATGCCCAGCTGAGCCGCACAATCATCAGAGGCTTTTTTTTTTTTTTTACTTTTAAAAGCATTTTTTCTACAACCTCTTCAGCCGAAAAAATGCTTTTAAAAGTTAAAAAAAAAAAGCCTCTGATGATCGCACGGCTCAGCTGGGATCCTCAAAGGCTTTTAAAAGAAAAAAAGTCTCTGACGATCAGGCAACTCAGCTGGGATCGTCGGAGCCTTTTGGAAGCATTTTTTACAACCTCTTCACCAAAGAGGTTGTAGAAAAAAATGGTTTTAAAAGAAAAAAAATGGCCACACCCACCCAATTACATTACCCCCCCCCCCACCAAGCCACACCCACAGAACCGGTAGCAACAAATTTTAGATTTCCCCCCTGAACAACCAGATAAGACTTTGTGCATCTTGGGGAGGCCATTTATACCCCTTATGGCTGTGCAACGATTCCAAACTAGGTCCCCCACTTAACTCCGCCTTCCAGCCTAGCTGGCAGTTTCCCAACACAATCCAGATAATCAAATGATGGGGCCAGTCTTGGGCAGGGTTTGAGGTTGCCATTTAGGTACATCTCTGCTTGAAACAAAACTGAGAAGTGACCTCCTGTTCTGTGATCCAGTATTCTGGGAAGAAAGCCCAACCATCCATTGCCAACTGATCAGGGGTGAAATCCAGCAGGTTCTGACAGGTTCTGGAGAACCGGTAGCGGAAATTTTGAGCAGTTCGGAGAACCGGCAAATACCACCTCTGGCTGGCCCCAGAGTGGTGTGGGAATGGAGATTTTGCAGTATCCTTCCCCTGGAGTGGTGTGGGAATGGAGATTTTGCAGTATCCTTCCCCTGGAGTGGGGTGAGAATGGAGATTTTGCAGTATCCTTCCCCTGGAGTGGAGTGGGAATGGAGATTTTGCAGTATCCTTCCCCTGGAGTGGGGTGGGAAGGGAGATTTTGCAATATCCTTCCCTGGAGTGGAGTGGGAATGGAGATTTTGCAGTATCCTTCCCCTGGAGTGGGGTGGGAATGGAGATTTTGCAGTATCCTTCCCCTGGAGTGGGGTGAGAATGGAGATTTTGCAGTATCCTTCCCCTGGAGTGGGGTGGGAATGGAAATTTTGCAGTATCCTTCCCCTGGAGTGGGGTGGGAATGGAGATTTTGCAATATCCTTCCCTGGAGTGGAGTGGGAATGGAGATTTTGCAATATCCTTCCCTGGAGGGGGTGAGAATGGAGATTTTGCAGTATCCGTCCCCTGGAGTGGGGTGGGAATGGAGATTTTGTAGTATCCTTCCCCTACCGCGCCCACCAAGCCACACCCACCACGCCATACCAGCCACACTACGCCCACAGAACCTGTAGTTAAAAAAATTGGATTTCACCACTGCATCCGATCCACCGCAAGTGATTTTTGTAGTGAGTCTACGACACAGTGCTCTTCTCTGCTGAATGACTGATTGTGATGACAACAGAACAGTGATCGTTGGATGAGTGGGGGAGAATATATTTAGATTTCTCAGAGTGAGAAATATTTTCTCCTTGCATGAGCTGGCTTGTCACTCATCATCAGTTCTTGCATTCGCAAGAGAACACACTTGACTGCGCATGCGGTGGAATTCATTTAAGGATGGCTTGAGTAGTTGCCAGTGAATAAACACTGTTTTATATATATTTGTATATAAAATAGAAGGATTAAAACACACCACGGGGTGTTAGGGGTGTCTTACCCCCCTCAGTATTTTTTTTCCAGAGAGTAAGTCATCTGTGTACCAAGTTTGATTGAAATTGCTCGAGGCATTCCAGAGTTATGCTGGAACACACACACACACACACACACACACTCATTTATATACATATAGATTTTTTTAATCCCACCTTTATTACTTTTAGAAATTACTCAAGGCAGCGAAAATACACAAATCTTCTACCTCCTCCTATTTTCTCCACAACAACTCTGTGAGGTGGGTTTCGCTGAGAGAGTGACTGGCCCAAAGTCATCCAATTAGCTTTCATGTCTAAGGCCAGACTGGAATTCTCTGTCTCCTGCTGATTGGCCCAAAGTCACCCAGCCAGCTTTCGGGTCTAAGGCAAGAGTAGAATCTGATACCGAAGAATTCTGTTGACTTCTCCCTTAGAAAAATATGGATGAAAGTACCTCTGCAGAATCAGGGAATCAAAGAGATACCTAATAATGAATATGAAATTGAACAAACATCACAAAAGTATGCTTATAACCAGTTTTATTCCACATTTGCTGTTCAGTCGAAAGGGATGTTGGAGACCCTAGTCAACCCTAGTGGCTTCTAATGAAGGACCAGGGGAGACATGATAGCAGTGTTCCAGTATTTGAGGGGATGCTACAGAGAAGAGGGGTTCAAGCTATTTTCCAAGGCACCTGAAGGCCAGACAAGGAATAATGGATGGAAACTGATCAAGGAAAGATTTAACCTGGAAATAAGATGATTTTTTTTCTAACAGTGAGAGCAATCAACCCATGGAACAGAAGTTGCCTTCAGAAGTTGTGGGAGCTTCATCCCTGGAAGCTTTCAAGAAGAGACTGGATTGCCATCTGTCAAAAATGGTGTAGGGTCTCCTGCTTGGGTGGGGGGTTGGACTAGATGACCTACAAGGTCCCTTCCAACCCTGTTAATCTGTTAAACCCCTTTAGTCTGTTGTTTTTCATCCTTGGCAACTTTAAGACCTGTGGAGTTCAACTCCCAGAATTCCCCAGCCAACATGATTTATTGCGGAATTCTGAGTTTTGAAGTTGCCAAGATTGAGAAAGTTTTACTCTCATTGCAAAATCTATGATGCAATGAGACCATTCCAGCATCTCTGGCAGATTTAAGCCCTTCTGGAGCCTATTTTAAATAAATCTCTTCCCTTGTCATTCCTATCCTTTGCTTCTAGCGTTGACCTTTTCAGTATCTCCACTCTATCTTCTCAATGGCCATTTTCATTTTTAGCTAGTGATGTTTTAATTATGAGCCACAGCCCTACATGTCTGGGCTGGGCTGGAGACTCTGCAAAATCTCTGTAAAGTATTAGAAAAGATCCAGAAATAAAAAGAATGGAAATCAAAAAAGAAAAATATAAATTACAAGCATTTGCAGGTGATTTAGTTTTTTATATTAGAAGAACCACTAGAAACTGGTCCTAAATTGATAAGAGAAAATTGAGGAATATGGAGAAGTGGCAGGACTAAAAATAAACAAAGAAAAAAACCAAAGAAACAGTTAAAAATCTTACAGATAAACAAAAAATAAGAATTATTTACTTACTTACTTACTTACTTACTTACTTACTTACTTACCTACTTACTTACTTACTTATTGGTTCGATTTATATGCCGCCCTTTTTCCGGAGACTCAGGGCGGCTTACAATGCGTTAAGCAATAGCCTTCATACTTTTATATATACCTGCTTAGTAGGGCTTTCAGGGGGCCCCAAGCGGTGTTCTTTTTAATACAAAGTCAGCTTATTGCCCCCACAAACCGGGTCCTCATTTTACCTACCTCGAAAGGATGGAAGGCTGAGTCAGCCTTGAGCCTGGTGAGATTTGAACTTGCAGTAATTGAAGGCAGCTGGTGTTACTTAACAGTGCTTTAGTCTGCTGCGCCACCAAAGCTCTATTGACAGAGAAAATAGATCTGCAGATAGTAAAGAAAGTTAAATATTTAGGCATCTATTTAACAGCAAGATGTGCAACAATTAAAGACGATAACTATATAAAACTAATGCAACAAATTAAATTGGACCTGGAGAAATGGAAGAACTTACAACTACCTTTGATAGGGAGAATAGCCACTATAAAAATGAATATACTACCGAAATTACTTTTTTTTATTCCAAACAATACTGATAAAAATAGAGGGAAAAAATACTTTGAAGATCTAAATAGAAAAAATTTGAAATATATTTGGCAAGGGAAAAAAAGCAAGAATAAAACTGAAAATGCTACAGGAATCTAAAAGCACTGGAGGCTTTGGACTCCCAGATTGGGAGCTATACTATCAGACATACATACAGGGGTTAAAAAATGGATCATTCCTTGTGTGTCCAATCACACTTGGCCGATAAAGAATTCTAATCTAATCTAATCTAATCTAATAAACATGAAACATAGAAGATTACTTCCACGTACTAGAAGTACATAGTACTACTTCTAACTTCTGTTAGAGGGACATGATCTTCAACTAGGATGGCATGCCTTTTTATGCCTACTCTATCTTCTCAATGGCCATTTTCATTTGTAGCTAGTGATGTTTTAATTATGAGCCACAGCCCTACATGGATGGGCTCGGCTGGAGACTCTGTAAAGTCAAGTTGTGATGAAAGTCTATCCATGCTGGGTCTCTCCCAGCATTACCCACTGGTTCTTTGGCTGGTCTTAATGCTCCCATAAGAGCAAAGAATCATTAGCCTCTGACAGCAAAGTTGTTTTTGTTGGCTGATGTCATCAGATTTTAATTTGGGGGAGAGGGAAACCTTTATCTTAAGGTTGCAGTCTTCACCGCTGGTGGGATCATCCAGAAGGGAGTGAGCCGATTTCATGCCACAGGACCAAAATAGATTCTCAACTAAATCTCTTTTCATAGAATTTTAGTAGTGTTTAGGTTCCAAAATAAGTTCTGAGGGTTTTTTTTTTCCCCACTTTCATCACCTTACTGCTATTGCTGAGCAGACTTCACACAGAAATATTCCTAAAGAATTATTCCACGGTGTTCTGAATATTTATGGAAAGGGGAATTGGCTATTTCATGGACAATTAGTGCCTAACTTTGATTTTGGGTAAGCAGAAAAGTAACATATTCCAAATTCAAAACTGACACTTGAGTATATGATGTGGCAGGAATACATTTCCAAATTAAGCCCTGTTGGCTACAGATATATAAAGACATTCTCATTAGTTTCTTGAAATTCTCAGTATTAAAACCTATCTGCACATCCCTAAAATTAAAGGCAGTTACTTTGGCCCCCTTTAACTCTGTTTCGTGAAAGAGAACTAGAAGGGCAAAATATCAGAGAATAGAGAATAGTCACAAAATATCCAGGAAAATAACAGAATAACAGAGTTGGAAGGGACCTTGGAGGATATCTAGTCCAACCACCTGCTTAGGCAGGAAACAGTGCACCTTAAAAATTTACAGTGTTGGAGCATTCACAACTTCTGGAGGCAAGTTGTTCCACTGATTAATTGTTCTAACTGTCAGGAAATTTCTCCTTAGTTCTAGGTTGTTTCTCTCCTTGATTAGTTTCCACCCATCGCTTCTTGTCCTGCCCTCAGGGGCTTTGGAGAATAGCTTGACTCTCTCTTCTTTGTGGCAACCCCTGAGATATTGGAACACTGCTCTCATGTCATCCCCAGTCCTTCTTCTCATCAGACTAGACCAGGGGTCAGCAACCTGCAGCTCTGGAGCCATATGTGGCTCTTTCACCCCTCTGCTGTGGCTCCTTCTCACTCAAAATATGTGTCACAACTGGCAATGTGTGACACTCACCGGCCTGCAATTTACTGAGCTTTTCAACCCCCGGTAGGCCAACCATGGATAAATCCAAGAAAAGAAAAGTTTCAGAAGAAAACAGAACATTTAATTCAACTACATCTGTTAGTTTTGTGACCGCTCAAGAAATAGTCAGGCACGGAAAGGGTTTTGTGGCTCCCGGTGTTTTCTTCTCTGTGGGAAACAGGTCCAAATGGCTCTTTTGGAGTGTTTAAGGTTGCAGACCCCTGGATTAGACATACCCAGTTCCAGCAACTGTTCTTTATATGTTTTAGCCTCCAGTCCCCTAATCATCTTTGCTGCTCTTCTCTGCACTCTTTCTAGAGTCTCAACTTCATTTTCACATCATGGCGACCAAAACTGAATGCAGGATTCCAAGTGTGGTCTTACCAATGCATTATAAAGTGGTATTAACACTTCACGTGGTCTTGATTCTGGCAGAATACAAAATCTGGTATTCTGGCTTCTATTTGTTTGGATGAATTCCTTACTACGGACGTAAAGGTCCTGTGGAAATTTTCCAGCATCCATACTACAACTGACCTTGACATGGCACAAGAGAGAGTGTTTCTCCTCCTCATTTCTGCTATCAATTACATTTCAAAGAAGAAGAAGAAAGAGCAGCTACGATGGTGGATCTGAAGGAATTATGAAACTGAAAACTTAGAAAAAAGTTTGAAATGTTTAACAGACTAATTTGTGAGAAACTTTAATATGACTGCTGATTGCAATACATTCAAGCCACGTGCTATTCCCAAAGTGTCCCTGCTTATAAATATCTTAAACGAAGAGTTGTTTGATTTCGTTAAAAAGTCCCTTTCAAAATTAATGCAAGGTATTTATGCATCTCTGCCTAAGCTTTGATGTGACCAATCCCCTTTAGGCACTGAGTTCCAATATCTGATTATTGTATGAACATCTATAAACTGGAGATGATTTCTACTAATGGTTCATCTTGAGTCACAGTGTGTTAGAGCCACAAGCCAACTCTTGCTTCCCATGATTAAGTCTCTGTGCATAGATGTGTATGTTCATGTTGCATGAATATTTATGCATGTTGCATAAATAATTATTCTCTGGAGGGGGAGAAAAATAATTTGCTTCTATTACAGCAGTCTCTTCTAAATAACTAAGGGCTTCCAGTTAATAAATAGTCAAATGGAATAGCTGTTGGAGAGACCTCTTTTGCTATTATCAATGCAGAAAGTGAGAGGTTTTTATCATGCCAACTTTGGACGATGCGTCCATTTTGTTGCAATGAAATGAGGTGGGAGAAGCTACATACAGATAGTTTATATAGAGTTTTCTCTTTTCTCTCTCTCTCTCTCTCTGCTCCTATCCCCACTCCCACCCCGTTTCCAGCCGGTGATTCCAACCAGCCCAACGAGCAGTTTCACTACACCAACCAGCACGATGGGTATGAACTCCAAAATGGACAACTCGACACTGCAAGATGTATTCATCTTCTCACCTGTGTCAGGACTCTATGGTCCCAGGTATGCCTTGCCTAGATGTCAGCACTCCAAACTACATTCGTTCCAGTGCTGACGTAAGGAGGAGAAGAGGGGGCAGCTGGCAAGAGGACGCTTGACTTTTCACCTACTTACTTTCCCTGAAGATAATATCCCCTAGGAGATGGGATGGGAGGGGGGACATTCCTGGGAGCTGAAGTAGTAGATATGGGGAGAGTGATTTGGAAGATGGCCAATGAGACGCAGAGAATTGGGGAACGGAAAGGGAAGGTTTGGGGTCAGGAAGTCAGTGTTGGCTACGACATGATCAGGGACGGATTGTCGTGCTTAATAAATGAAAGATTTCATCAAAGACTATTTGTTTGGAAATGCAATTAAATATTTGAGACGATATCGAAACCTGACACTAGAGCTGTTTATACCTGTTCTTTTTTTAAAAAAAAATTTTTTTTTCATTTTGTTTTAATACGAACATTTCATCTTTCATTAAACAGTGTGTCATCTGGGTACAAATATTTTATGCAATAACAATTAAAATTTACAGCCATATTCATTATTTTATCTATTTTTAAATTAATACTAATACCTAGCATACCTACTACAGTGGTGAAATCCAAATTTTTTTACTACTGGTTTTGTGGGCATGGCTTAGTGGGTGTGGCTTGGTGGGCATGGCAGGGGAAGGATACTGCAAAATCCCCATTCCCTCCCCACTCCTGGGGGAAGGATATTGCAAAAGCTTCATCCCTACCCTAGGTTTTATATTTAATTTTTGCTCCAAAAGACACATTAGGAGTTTATTTTCTGATTAGGTCTTATTTTCAGAGAAATATAGTACTAAATGTGTCCATCTGGCTAATGATTTTAACTGGGGCTTATTTTGGGGGTAAGGCTTATATTACGAGCATCTGAAAAATCATGCTAGGGCTTGTTTTCTGGTTGGGTCTTATTTTCTGGGAAACACAGTAGTTCTTTTCAAGCCTAACCTTCAAACAGTCCTCTAGATCAGCGGTCACCAATTGGTGGTCCGTGGACCACTGGTGGTCCCCGGGAAAATTTTGGTGGTCCGCAGAAAAATTATTTGCATTTTTTATATTGCAGTAAATCAGGGGTCCTCAAACTACGGCCCCTGGGACAGATACGTGCAATGAACATTTGTATTGCTGCAGAGTCTCTCCCTTTGGGGTCTTTTTGTGCGGGTCAGAAGGGGGCAGAAATTCCAACTTGGGGTCTGCTTCAGCCTCCTGGTGCAGGGCTTTCGGTGAAGGCTGGAGATAAGAGCCGGAGGCCTTGTTCCAGTGGGACTGCATCATAGCCTGGAACTGGCTGACCATCTCAGCCCACTGAGCCTCCAGGCGCCAGTACCTGTCCTTGCACTCCCACAGGTCTTTCCTCTGCTTGGAAAGCCTATGCTCCTAGTCCTCAGTGAGGTGCTTCTACTGAGCCTCCTTCTCAGTCAGAGGAGTGGCTGGGAGGGGTGAGTAGAGGCTGGCAAGGCACCCCTTGACGTGAGTGACATTGAGTTGGCAACGCCCACCCAGTCACATGACCATCTAGCCATGCCCACACAGCCAGTCATTAGGCAAATCATATTAGTGGTTCGTGGGATTTAAAATTATGAATTTAGTGGTCCCAGGTCTCAGGTTTCGCTGAGGTCCGAAAGATTGGTGACCCCTGCTCTAGATAAATCATCTTTATTTATTTATTTTTTATTTTTTATTTATTTTTATATGCCACCCTTCTCCAGAGACTCAGGGCAGCTTACAATGCGTTAAGCAATAGCCTTCATACTTTTGTATATTTATACAAAGTCAGCTTTTGCCCCCACAAACCGGGTCCTCAATTTACCCATCTTAGAAAGGATGGAAGGCTGAGTCAACCTTGAGCCTGGTGAGAATTGAACTCACAGTAATTGCAGGCAGCTGGATGTTAAATGCTGCCTTAGTAGGAGGCATTAGCCTCCTACGCCACTCAGGCTGGGTCTTCTGGGTCATGGTGATTCCTTATGGGTACTTTGGACCAAAGTCATATTTTTGCAGTATGATTTTCTAGCAGATTAACCTCTTCTTCCTGTGCTGCTCTTCTTTCAGCCACTACAGCACAAATCTGGTCCATATGCAGAAGAAATTAGTGGCCCATGAGTCAAAAGTCTCCACTGCTTAAACATTCCTTTTTAATAGCAATATGCTATTCCAGAATTGTTTTGTCTCTGATAACTTTTGGGTTAAGTTGGTTGAACTTAGTTTTGTTCCTAGATGAATCAGAACTAATGATCTCCTTTCTCACCCAGCCAGTCAGGATGTCTATGGAGATTCTCCATGCTTTTTCCAAAAGGCAACTCGACTTTCTTGGTTTTTTTCTTTGAAAGCAGTTTGCTTCTCATCCAAAAAGCTTTTTCAGAATGGCACCCTTGGGACAGTCAGTCAGGAATTGTACAGTAGCGGCCAAAATTGTGGCAACCTTTTGGGAAAAGTGTATTTTCTAAAACTAGCTAATAACACCACTATTTATTTATTTTTTTGGAGTAGTACCATAAAATTATATATCAATGGAAAGATCATTTAATCAAGAATGTAATGCAATAACTTTTATGAAGGAGTTGCTATTAGAATAGCAGTTACAGCAGAAAGAAGAAAAGTGAAACACGTAGAAAAAATGAGATATACCAAAATGATCACTGTAGAAAAAATTGAGATATACAAAAATTATCACCATGTCAGTTAACACTTCGTTGGGTAACCTTTAGCATGAATGACGGCCTTACAACGTCTTCCCATGGAGTGAACCAAGTCTTTTAGTTCTGCAGCTGTTATAATATGAAACTAAGATTGAATGATGGCTTCTATTAACTGGGTTTTATTGCTGGGTCGCTTCTGACTAACAAGTTTCTTTAGTCGGCTCCATAGATTTTCAATTGGATGAAGGTCTGGGCTATTCCCAGGCCATTCCAGCAGTGGAATAGGATTATCTTGAAACTCCCCCCCCCCCAAAAAAAAGTGGTGTTATTAGCCATCAAACCTCAAAAATACACTTTTCCCAAAAGGTTTCCACAATTTTGGCCACTACTGTAGTTCAAACAATTGCAGGGACTATAACTTAAAGCGCATCATCTTTATTATGGAAAGGCTGAAAAGTTATGTCCGACTCCTTTGGTACCAATCTTGCTGTTTCTCTCGTTTGTTCCCAGGGATGACATTGGCCTTGTGTCATGCGATGAAATCAGCAAATACGGGATTGGGAAATCTGCCATGAAAGGTTCTGAATCTCCAAGCTACTTCCTGGAACAAGAAAGTGGAAAGTATTACACGTTAATTGAAGGCGAGGATCATCCCATGAGTTCTGAATACGAAAGAGGTAGAGTGACAGGGGTGCGGAGAAGAGAAAAGACACCCACGCATGGTATGCTTGCTGGATCTGGCCTTTCTGAATCTTTCTTTGTATGTCACCTTTTTTCCAGTCTGGAAGTGTTTAGATAGGCTGGGTCTGCAACTCTTCCAGCCAACATAGCAATAGCAATAGCACTTAGACTTATATACCGCTTCACAGTGCTTTACAGCCCTCTCTGAGCGGTTTACAGAGTCACCATATTGCCCCCCCCCCACAACAATCTGGGTCCTCATTTTACCCACCTCGGAAGAATGGAAGGCTGAGTCAACTTTGAGCCAGTCAAGATCGAACTGCTGGCAGTGGGCAGAATTAGCCCAAGATACTCCAATCTAACCATTTGCAAGGAAGGGAAGGGAAGGGAAGGGAAGGGAAGGGAAGGGAAGGGAAGGGAAGGGAAGGGAAGGGAAGGGAAGGGAGGAAGGAAGGAAGGAAGGAAGGAAGGAAGGAAGGAAGGAAGGAAGGAAGGGCAGTAGCTATTACACTTATATACTACTTCATAGTGCTTTACAGTCCTCTCTAAGGGGTTTACTGAGCATATTGCGTTCCAACAATCTGGGTCCTCATTTTACCGACCTCAGAAGGTTGGAAGGCTGAGTCAACTTTGAGCCGGTGAGATTCGATCTGCCAAACTGCAGCTAGCAGTCAGCTGAAGTAGCCTGCAGAGCCACCTCGGCTCTAACATAACTATTGATTATTAACTATTGATATGGTTACCTGGGAATTCTTGGAGGTTTCCCAGTATGCCTGCAGCACAGAAGGTGGACACTCTTAGTTTCAGAGAAAAAGATCTTTCTTTGAGTTCCCTGAAGATGCTACAATCTTCTAAACATCAAGCTATTGTCCTTTTCCAGTCATTTCTGAGGAGGAGAGAACCAACAAAGATCTGGCAAAGGTTTTCCCTTTATCCAAGACCTTAAAATCAAAGGCTGACATCTCTTCACCCTAAATATTGAGAAGTACCATGTTTCCCCGAAAATAAGCCCTCCACAAAAATATTTAGCCACATGTGCAGCCAGTCCCCGCCATTTCCTCTGGTTAGAGTTAGGGAGACAGAGCTGAAAAAAAGGCCAAACACTTATTTTGGGTTTCAAAAAATATAAGACAGGGTCTTATTTTTGGGGAAACACGGTAGTAAGGTTGTCCGTCTAGGTCCATGGAAGTTTTGCAATGCGTTGGTGAGGATTGCAAAACTTAGAAGTGGATTTCTAGGAGATTTCTAGGATCCTTCCCAAGCTCTTAAAATACAATACCGAAATGAAGGAAGTTTGAGGAAGATCAAAAAGTGGATTGTGGTATCCAAATTCTGCTCTTCAAAACAAATTCCCATGCTTAGATTCCTTCTTTTCTTAGTTTTGGATAGTATGTCTTTTGTGCTAAGCACCAGTTGGGGAAGTTAGAGGTTTTTGCAAAACACAAAGGAAATATTTTTAATGTTCTATCACTGAATATTAGAGATATTAATCAGAAAACATGATGTGCTATCACGGGGATTTTCCCCGTTCATCTGGATTCCTACAAGGGCAGGAGTCGAGTGGAAGACTCAAAGCATGAAGATCCTGTATCATCACACGCTAAGGAAATGAGGATTTGTTTGTTTGTGAGAATGTGTCTCTTTGAGCCCAGCTATCCTCCTATTTATTTATTGGATTTATCCCTGCTGCAGAGAGACTCTCTGAGGTTTACCGTTTCCATCAGTACAAAGAATAAAATGTCCACAATAAAAACAAATCAAACAAAGATAATCAAATCACAAATCCGAGCATGTACCGGGCTATAACCGGCAGCATCCATAATTCAAATTGCTGTCTGACAAAGCTTCGGGTTTTTTAGGACTTAGAGAACACCGAGACCAGAGGGGATCTGGGTGGAAGCTCTTTCAAAGTGCCAAGGGCACCAAGCCAAAATGGCCTGTGAGCCTCACCCCACACACTTTGCAGAAATGGGGTGGGTGGGAGGAGACCGGTAGAAGGTTCTCCTGTCATGTATGTAATGGGCTGGTTGAGACCTGGTGAAAAAGACAGCCCCTTAAAGTACTTCCAGGTCCTTTAGGTTTTGAAAGGTTAAAAGCAATGCTTGGAATTGTACTCAGATGCAAATAAGGAACCAGCCCAGGGACAGAGGTGTTAATATTCATGTCCATGTTGCAGATGTGTACAGCCAGTATTCATTCTGAGTCAATTGAAGCTTCAGGGCAGTCTTCAAAGGCAGCTTCACAGAGAGAGCATTGCATTAGTACAAATGGACAATGATCAGAGCATGAGTTATAATTACAAGGACCTTGCGGGTCTGGGTAGGACTGCAACCGATACATCAACAAAAGACTTCCTGGCCACAGCCTTTAACTCTGGTTTTTATCTGTTGCCATGAGACCGGGAGGGTCCCCAGGAGACAGATGTGCTGTTTCAGAGACGGCGCTAAGCTATCAGGAGACCACAACAGAAATATTGAAGTTGTGTGGTAAACAAAACAGCAATTCCAAATTAACTGAGTTCAGTTTCAAACTCTTTTGCTTATCCAGACACTCACAGCCTCCAGACATTGGATTAAGACACTGATGGCCTTTCCCCTGTCTCCAGATCGAGCTCTGTGCAGTTGGATATCGTTAGCATACAGCAATAGCAACAGCACTTAGACTGATACCCTGTTTCCCCCAAAATAAGACATCCCCTGATAATAAGCCCCAATCGCGCTTTTGAGCACATGGCAATAAGGCCGAGCGCTTATTTCAGGGTTCAAAAAAATATAAGACAGGGTCTTATTTTCGGGGAAACATGGTATACCGCTTCATGGTGCTTTTTCAGCCTTCTCTAAGCGGTTTACAGAGTCAGCCTATGGCCCCCAACCATCTGGGTCCTCATTTTACCGACCTCGGAAGGATGGAAGGCTGAGTCAACCTTGAGCTGGTCAAAATTGAACTCCTGGCAGTGGGCAGAATTAGTCTGTAATACTGCATTTTAACTACTGGGAAGGAAGGAAGGAAGGAAGGAAGGAAGGAAGGAAGGAAGGAAGGAAGGAAGGAAGAATAGCAATACCGCTTCACAGTGCTTTACAGCCTTCTCTAAACGGTTTACAGAGTCAGCCTATTGCCCCCAACCGTCTGGGTCCTCATCTTAACCACCTCAAAAGGATGGAAGACTGAGTCAACCTTGAGCCTGGTGAGATTCGATCTGCCAAATTACAGGCAGCTGGCAGGCAGCAGAAGCCACCTGCAGTACTGTACTCTAAGCATTGTGCCACCCCTTGGTGCTTTTCCAAAAGGCAACTGAACTTTCTTGGGTTTTTCCCTGAAAACATTTCACTTCTCCTCTAAGGAGCTTCTTCAGAACTGAACTGGAAAACTGAAGAAGCGAAACGTTTTCAAGGAAAACAACCAAGAAAATTCAGTTGCCTTTTGAAATGTTTCACGCGGATGCTAAAAAGCCAGGGGGGGAAGCACCAAGTCTCCACAAGGAAGAAAATTTTGGTCTGATCATGTTCCAAATGTTACAATCTAATCTACAATTCTGTGCTTTTTCTGGCGAGCCCAAATCCAACTGTTAACAAGTGATTACTTAGCTTTTGAAGATCAGCCGAGGTCAAGGAGCTTGCCTTGAGCCTTTGCAGGAAGAACAGGATCCAGATGTAATATAGAGATTTTAAAAAAAAGTAATAAGGACATGGAAGTATATCTCCAGGCCTTTGGGGAAAACATCTGCACCTTCTCCTTTGGCAGATGTTAAAGAACGCTTGTAAGTAGGTCAGGTCCAAGGTGCTTTCGAAAATATATAGTTGGATGCAAAGGAAATGTGCAATAGCTTTACAATGCAGCGAAAAGACAACCGTTCCATTGGTAAACGCAGCAAAAGAAACTCCTAGAACAGTGCTGAACTGAGTGCTGAAAAGGGAGCATGCACATATGCGCGGCACAAAGTGCCGAAAAGGGAGCACTTTGCGTGCATATGCGTGCACGCTCATCAGGGCCGCGAGCAGGAAGAGGAGCTGCCCAGGGGGCATGTGTGCGCCAGATAAGGTACTTCCGGTTTCCAGCATGCGCGTGCACACTGGCCAGCAAGTCATCTGGTTACATGCGCTGATCAGCTGGCGGCCTGCAAGCTCACGGCACGCATGTTCATGCACATGTGTGTCCAGCCAGATGCTTCCAGCCCCAGAAGAGGAATCTGCAGTTCTGCATTGGTGGGAGGAAGTGTTTATCTCGGACTTTTGAGATGGGAGGGGCCAGAACGAGGCAGCACCAATGAGAATTCTCCCTGCTTGAGAGTCATCGGTCTCTGGGCAGAGTCCTTTGGGACTTCACCTGTAGGAGGAGAGACAGTTCTGTGGAGAGAGAGAGAAGCAGAGAAAGTGGGAGCGGGGATCTTGGCTTGAATAACCAACTTGGGCTTCTTTTCTGCGTGGAACTCCCTCCTCCAGTGGGTGAAGTCAAGGGAGACTCTGCCCAGAGACCAATGACACTGCAGAAGGGAGAATTATCATTGGTCCTCCTTCTTTCTGGACAGTCTCAATTCCGAAGTTCGAGGAAGCCCCATTGACCAGCTATTCCAGTTTCCGGCACTGCCACATGCATGAAGGCCAGCTGATTGTCACCTGCACATGCGCGCCAGAAACCCAGAAGAGGATCAGGTGACACCTGGCGTGCCAGGCAACATGGTTCCACGTGCCACTTCAGGCATACGTGCCATAGGTTCGCCATCACGGTCCTAGACTATTATTTTCCAAGAATATAATTCCACATAGACACAGAAATAACAAAGCCAGTTCTGACGTTTTTGTGTGAAAACCAGCATAGGTAAAATCCCCTTTTTTCCCCCTGGACCTCCCCAGAGTTCATTGCCCACCAATCAATTGCATTCATTTGTTTTGGGAACAATCAGAGCCCCTCAGAGTTTTCCCAGTGTTTGACCTTGGGGTGTTGGGACCGTCCCAAGCTACATCAGCTCACTTGCACTCCTTAGTTCCCTCCCCAGCCTCCCTTGCATTCCAATATTTTCCCTCCCCACTCCCTGTTTCTGTTGTCTGGCTGTGAGCATGGGTGCGTAGCGAGTCAGCCATGACACTAATTCTGCTTGGAGCAGAGAGTGACAGAAGTCAAAGGTAAAGGTAAAGGTTCCCCGCGCACATATATGCTAGTCGTTCCCGACTCTAGGGGGCGGTGCTTATCTCTGTTTCAAAGAGAAGAGCCAGTGCTGTCCGAAGACGTCTCCGTGGTCATGTGACCAGCATGACTAAATGCCAAAGGCGCATGGAACGCTGATACCTTCCCACCAAAGGTGGTCCCTGTTTTTCTACTTGGATTTTTTAACGTGCTTTCGAACTGCTAGGTTGGCAGAAGCTGGGACAATTAACGGGAGCTCACTCCGTTACGCGGCACCAGGGATTCGAACCCCTGAACTGCCGACCTTTTAATCGACAAGCTCAGCATCTTAGCCACTGAGCCACTGCGTCCTTTTGACAGAAGTCAAAGCTGGATCACAAAACTCCACTTTGTTTTGGCTATTATTTGACAATTCTTGAGAATAATTCTTGAGAATTCTTTTTAAAAGAAAAGCTTGGCCTGAAATGCATCTGCCGTTTGCCCGCCCCCTCCAGCTGTACACTTTTTCATTTGAGAGTTTTGCCGGATGTACCGACAAACCGTGTTGCAAAATTCAGGGAAATGTTTTTGTTTGGGTATTAGCTTAATAATACGAATGTGGGATTGGTTCACACTCCTACTGCAAACAAAATGACTTTATCAACACCTCTCTTGTCCTGCTGACTGTACGTGAAGACGGCTGAAACTCACCAATTAAATGTCCTAGATTATGGTGAAAATGCATAATTTGGGTTTTTTTTTTTTTAAAAAAAGAGGCCTTTGGTTAATTTCCTAATCTAACACCCTCTAGATTTTGTGTCACCTCAAGTACCTCACCAGTGAAGGGTCCATGTCAGCTGTAGATAGCTTGTAAGAAGGATTCTCTGAATTTTTATTGTCATCTGCAAGTATCTCATTACCTGAATGTATAATTTCTTCCGTGATCAAAGAGAAAAGAGGACAGATCTCAGTAACACCTCCTCTTACCTACAAACTATTAATTAATACCCAAACAAGCAAGAGATGGCATTGCCTCCTGATAACAACAATCAGATAATGATGTGTCAATCACATTGAAAAAAAAAAAACAAGGCCCAACAGTGTGGTCCATCCAATTATATACAAGTTTGATAAGATGGGAATAGTACGTTCCACAATGGATCAAATCTTACGCCTCCAAAAGAGTAGCAGTGAAGGTGCTAGCCAGCCATGTAATGAAGCACCTGTCAATCAAACATTCCAAGCTGAGAGAACACTACACCCTAAGACTCTAATGATGAATCTGAACATAAATATATGAGTTTCAACCTGGAAATAAGGAGAAATTTTCTGACAGTGAGAGCAATCAACCCATGCAACAGAAGTTGCCTTCGGAAGTTGTGGGAGCTTCATCACTGGAAGCTTTCAAGAGACTGCCATCTGTCAGAAATGGTGTAGGGCAGGGGTCAGCAACCTGTGGCTCTGGAGCCACATGTGGCTCTTTGGGCCCTCTGCTGTGGTTCCCTGTCGGGTGATCCCACCCCTGGCTGGCCCCACCCCTCGCCTTCCCCTCCCAGTCATTCTTCGCCTGGCCTGAGAAGGTAAGGGCGACGGCGGGGAATGGAGAAGCGGCTGGGGCAGAGACAGAGAGATACAGAGAGAGGGGGAGAAAGACAGAGAGAGATACAGGGAGGGGGGGTGGGAGGGAGGGAGGGGAGAGATAGATATGTCAAAAGGGTTTTGTGGTTCCCGGTGTTTTTTAACAACTGGTTCTCTGCCCTAATGATTGGCTGGGTAGGCATGGCTAAGGGGGTCATGTGACTGGTGGAAGTGAGTGACGTTGAGTTGGCCACGCCCACCCAGGTTTTGTGGCTCACGATGTTTTCTTTTTTTTGTGCGAAACAGGTCCAAATGGCTCTTTGAGTGCTTAAGGTTGGAGACCCCTGATGTAGGGTCTCCTGCTTGGGCGAGGGATTGGACTAGATGACCTACAAGGTCCCTTCCGACTCTCTTAATTCAGTGTGTGTCACTTTTTGCCTGTTTCAATGGGGTGGGGATTCAAAAACAACCCCAGTTAAAACTTCTGAACCTGATCTGATTGTTGAGAACATCTACCACCATAGTTTCAGAGCTTTCTCAGAAAAAAAAATAAAAGGATGGCATAAGTGAATGTTTTCCCCCCAAGACTTCTTCCAAAATGGCCCAGTATATTTTGAGTCATTGTAAAACAACAGTGTCCAACCTTGGCAACTTTAAAAACTTATGGACTTCAACACCGAGAATGCCCCAGCCAGCCATGTTTGGCTGGGGAATTCTGGGAGCTGCAGTCCACAAGTCTTAAAGTTGTCAAGGTTGAACACCCTTGTTCTAAAGGACCGTCATCCATCCATTTCTTGGTTCTGTCTTATGAATGGAATCAGAAATGCAGTCTAGGATTTCTTGTACTGCATTTGCCAATTATTTTTGGCACACAAGACTTACTCACTTTCAAAAAAAAAAAAAACTGGAATATCTGCAGGGGGGAAAAATGGGGGGTAAAGAGAATCCTGTTCATGGACAGATAGTCCTCAACTTACAACCGGTGGCTTAGCAACCATTTGAAGTTACAAAAGGCCTTCTCAGAGCTACTTATATCGCAATTTTGAATAGTTTCAACAGGCAAACGCCCCCCACAGTCCTAGAATAGAATAGAATAGAATAGAATAGAATAGAATAGAATAGAATAGAATAGAATAGAATAGGGAAAGAAGGAAGGAGAATAGAATAATAGAATAGAATAGAATAGAATAGAATAGAATAGAATAGAATAGAATAGAATAGAATAGAATAGAATAGAATAGAATAGGATAGAATAGAATAGAAAGAAGGAGAATAGAATAGAATAGAATAGAATAGAATAGAATAGAATAGAATAGAATAGAATAGAATAGAATAGAATAACAGAGTTGGAAGGGACCTTGGAGGTCTTCTAGTCCAACCCCCTGCTTAGGCAGGAAACCCTACACCACTTCAGACAAATGGTTATCCAACTTCTTCTTAAAAACTTCCAGTGTTGGAACATTCACAACTTCTGGAGGCAAGTTGTTCCACTGATTAATTATTCTCACTGTCAGGAAATTTCTCCTGAGTACTAAATTGCTTCTCTCCTTGATCAGTTTCCATCCATTGCTTCTTGTCCTGCCCTCAGGTGCTTTGGAGACTCCCTCTTCTTTGTGGCAACCCCTGAGATATTGGAATATCGCTAGTCCTTTTTTTCATTAAATTAGACTTTGCTTGTCAGAAGGTCACAAAAGGGGGTCACATGACCCCGGGATGCTGCAACCGTCATAAATATGAGTCAGATTCCAAGTGAATGAATTTTGATCATGTGGATGCTGCAACAGTTGTTAAGGGTGAAAACTATCATAAATCACTTTTTCAGGGCTGTTGTAACTTCAGGCGGTCACTCAAGGAACTTTTGTAAGTCAAGGACTACCTACATGCTATTTCTGTTTCTAAAACTGAGACGGTTTCTAAAATTGAGTGACGCAGTGGCTTAGTGGGTAAGACCCTGAGTTTGTTGATCAAAAGGTCGGCAGTTCAGCGGTTCGAATCCCTAGTGCTGCGTAATGGGGTGAGCTCCTGTGACTTGTCCCAGCTTCTGCCAACCTAGCAGTTCGAAAGCAGGTAAAAAAAATGCAAGTAGAAAAACAGGGACCACCTTTGGTGGGAAGGGAACAGTGTTCCCTGCACCTTTGACGTTTAGTCATGCTGGCCACATGATCACAGAGACGTCTTCGGACAGTGCTGGCTCTTCGGCTTTGAAACGGAGATGAGCACTGCCCCCTAGAGTCAGGAACGACTAGCACATATATGCAAGGGAAACCTTTACTTTTACCTTTACTTAAAGCTGAGAACAAACTTTGCTGCACATATAGCAATATAAAGCTTCAGGAATCCAGATTTTATTTTGCTAAATTCCACCCCTTTCCCCACTTTGTGAACATGTCACTGATTATTGCAAAGTTCATTTTAATAAAGCAGGCAGATAAATAAATTATAATTGCTCTCATCACACAGCAGAAGACTGCAATCAGAATCGGGATGGGGGGGAATCAAAATACCTTGAACTTTCCAGAATGCTTAATGACAGTCTGAATTAAGAGTGTCTTATTTAATAGGCAAAAGAATCTGTGAATATGTCACAAATCAATAAACTGCCACTATTTATCTGTCTCCATGCCTGCAGCTTGAAATCTGTAGAGGGTGGCATTATTTTCCTGCCTCCCTACCCAACATCACCTAATAAAGACACCTAGCCCAATTACAAATGAGCTAATGAGACGGAAAGAAAGGGAAAAAGAAAACTCTTGATTCTATTCCACTGTTTTTTTTTAATTCTAAATCAGGCGTCTCCAGTCTTAGCTACTTTGTGTACTTCAACTTCCAGAATTCCCTCGGCTGACTGCAAGGTTGAAGTCCCCAAGTCTTAAAGCAGGGGTGAAATTAAAAAATTTCTTTTATCGGTTCTGTGGGCGTGGCTTGTTGGGGAGAGGTCATGTGACTGGGTGGGCATGGCCAACTCGACATCACTCACACTGAGGGCCTCCTCACTGGCCCCTCCCCTCCTTGTCGCGAATGGCAGGAAAATGGGGAGGGGAATAATCCTGCCTACCATCCTTCCCTCAATCTGTGCTGAGATTGAGGAATGGATGACAGGCAGGAAAATCCCCTTCCCCATTTTCCTGCCTTTCACAAAAACGGCTCCCGGTCCCCTGTCCCCCTCTCTCCTGGGGACTGCCTTAAAAGGGACAGGCTGCATCAGCTCCGTTGTGAATGGAGGAAGAAAAGTTAGCATTCTCTCTGCTGCAGTTAACATTGAATTCTGTGGCAGAGAGAATGCTAACTTTTCTCCCTCCATTCACAACGGAGCTGCTGCTCCCTTTATGGTTTCCTCCCGGCCCCCTTCCTCCTGGGGACTATCTTAAAGGGACAGGCAGCAGCAGCTTCATTCTGAATGGTGGGAGAAAAGTTAGCAGTCTCTCTGCTGCATTTAACATTGAATTCTATCGAATATCAAGTGGTCGGAAGAGGTGATCGGTGATCGGCCGGGCATGGGTGGGGCCAAGAAGGGGTAATTACTACCGTTTCAGCGAACTGATGCCCATAATCCCTAGCAGTTCACCCAAACCGGTCCAAACCGGTAGGATTTCACCCTGTCTTAAAGTTGCTGGTTGCTATTTTGATCATGTGATCCCATGGATGCAACAGTTATAAGGGTGAATACGGGTCAAAACTTACTTTTCCCAGGGCTCTTATAACTTCCAAAAGTTGCATGTCTATGACAACTCACCATGGCTAATTCGCCCTGGTCAACTCGCCCTGACCATCTCACCACCAGACAACTCATTGCAGGACAAGGGTTACACTAATATCAAAGAAATGGTGGAACAGAATCATTAAAGAAAGGGTGCAAAAGGAGGGACAGAATGAAATGTGAATGGTCAAAATTAAAATATTTTTTTATTTATTTTAAATCATTAAATTGAATTGTTAAATTGTCCCACAATGAGTTGTTTCGTGGTGAGTTGGCTCTGGTGAGTTGTCCTGTGCCAAGTTGCCCGTGGTGAGTTGGCTGCGGAGAGTTGGCCGCAGTGTGTTTGCCGGAGCAAGTTGGTTGTGGCAAGTTGTTCCATTCCCGTCTATGGAGGTTCTTAAGTCATCCAGGTCATGGTTGTCCCAAAGTTGCTTCTTCAAAAGGCAAGTTGTTCTGTCCCCGTCTCACACACGCACCCCCATAGACAGTCAATAGTGAAATAAACCAGCCGACAAATGTTTCTCTAAGAGCAAAATTGGCAGCAACCCAGTGGCTGGCTGCCAAGAGTCTTTTACTTACGAAGGGAGTGTTTTTTCAAATCCAACACACAAAGATAAGAGAATATTCAAAAAGTCCAGCAATGCAGAGAGGTTTGTTCAATATCAGTTTTTGCTCGTCACAGAGCTTGAACAGCCACCACACCCCCTTTTATACCCTGTGGGGTGTGGTCCAGTGACTCAGCCTAATCCCTGGCATGCCTCTTCTTCTCCTGTGTGCGCTTACCTCTGCGACGCTGTCGAGGGTCCAACCAAGACTCATCATCATCATCATTACTATCCACCTGCGGCTGCGTGGAAGTGCTTGGCCCCGGGCCTATTACTTGGCCTTCGGAGGACACCGGAGGCATTGCCAGAGAGGAAGGTCCTGGAGAGGGAGGCCTTGCCAACTCCTCTCCTTCACTCTCGGAGTCCTCTCCTGCTGATAACGCAGGCTCGGTGATCGGAGCCACAACACAAGTAGACTTTCTGGTTCTTCTTTGAAAATATTTTGCTTATCTTCCAAGAAGCTTCTTCAGTCATGGTTGTAAGTCAAGGACAACCTGCAAATGAATTACTTTCTTGGCTGCAGAGCAGATCCCACCCCGTGGAAGTACTTATTGTAAAGTTACAGACATCTGTCTATCTGTTTTGTCCATCTGCCTGCCTGCCAACTCTTCCATCCATCCAACCATTATTCATCCAGCACTTACATTCCCTCTTTCCCTCTTTGTTACTTGCTATTTCTTCCACTATGATTGTGGAAACTTCCATTCTTTCTCTGAGCAGAGCCAGCACTGATCAATTCTGATGATTAGATCTTGGTAACTTTTGTTGGAAGAAATATTCATCTGGTCCAGTTCCAAGCTGGGAGAAAGACATTGGAAATATGGAGGCTGATTGGAAAGATGGCTTAATGATGTAGCAGAACCATCAAGCATGTGTGATTCTGGGTAGCTGACCACATGGAGTTGAGAGTGAGGGGCATTTATACCTTCTCTTGGCCTTTGCACTTGAACTTCCTGTTCCTGTGCAAAAACATGTATTCTATTTGTTGTAGGGGTCATAGCTGGCTCGGTAGGTTGTCTGAGCAACCAGGTTTCCTTGAAGTTTGGACTGCTGATGCAATGTCCTTGGGAGATTGTGCAATATAGCGAGCTTGTATTTTGAAAAGGTGTTGCGCAATTCCTATTATGGCTGAGGTCTAATCCTATCTTTGTTCAGAAATTGCTGCAGGGAATTTCAAAATATCCTGCCTTGAATGGATTTCCGCCTGCAGTATTTCCTTTGCCTATGAATGGAGCTATCTCTCCCTTTATCTCTTAAGTGCTGACATCTGCTGTGGGCTATTAAGGAAGGAGGGGACTGCTTTCCAAGAGCACGTTTCTCCATTTCTCATTTAGGGAAATGTAATATTCTTCCTTTTTAATATTTCTCAAGATATTTCATTCTTCTAGGAGAGGGGTAGGTGCTAACTTTCTACACTTTGGAACAATGATGTCTAGTAGATGTCTAAGATGTCTTCTTCTCAAGCAGCTGAATAATTCCTCCATTTTTTTCCCCTTTTGTCTTTCTGCTCTACAATGACAATGCTCCTACAAGGATGGATAGTCAAAACTTTGGAGTTGAGTTCAAATGTCAAGCGTATCCAGGAGCAATGGCTCTTTTTCCAGCCTCACCGTTAGATCTAGTGGATTCTCAGGTTTACCTGCTATCTCATCTTGTCCTCAAGACCAAGCTAGGATTGCATGTACCAAGCCTGCCCGAGAAGAGATGTCCCAACGGAGGAACATCTGCTGTTTTCTGTTGTACACTTTGTCCAGTACAGCACATTTTGAAAACTGCAAAGATTTATTAATTGCACCCAGCAGCTGTTGCTCCTCTTAATTTAACTTGTCTCCCATCTTCTTAATGCACATAATCCTCCTTTTAATGGGTCTCAATGTGTTAATTGGTTCCTCTTTGTACTTTTCACAGGTGATCTGAGGCCAGTTTCTATGCCAACAGAATACAGCTGGATAGGAGATTCAAAAGAGCCAAACATGTACAAGAGAGGCAGTCGTGGTGAGTGCGTTTTTTCGCCCAATACAGTCAAATAAAAGACAAGAAAAGGACTCTTATTTTCTTATTTTCTTCTGATGAACCAAACAATCCAAGTTCATCATGTCATTTTTCTTGGGCATTTATTAGGATGGGGCTGTATCATTACAAACCATATTTTAGATGCCAGGACATATTCTAGTCTTAATCCAACTCACTCAACATGGTAATTTTAGATGAAAGGCTATTTCCCTGATAAAAGAGAATATTTGTAGCTCAGGGTTGAAATGAGAGGTCCTTGATGCTCTCTGAACTTGGTTGTTTTAACAGTTTAAACAGATTAACAGAGTTAGAAGGGACCTAACTAGTTCATCTAGTCCAACCCCATGCCGAAGCAGGAGACCCTACACCATTTCTGACAGATGGCAGTCCGGTCTCTTCTTGAAAGCCTCCAGTGATGAAGCTCCCACAACTTCTGAAGGCAACTTCTGTTCCATGGGTTGATTGTTCTCAGTCAGAAAATTTCTCCTTATTTGCAGGTTGAATCTCTCCTTGATCAGTTTCCATCCATTATTCCTTGTCTGGCCTTTAGGTGCTTTGGAAAATAGCTTGACCCCCCACTCCTCTCTGTGGCAGCCCCTCAAATGTTGGAAGACTGCTATCATGTCTCTCCTGGTCCTTCTCTTCACTAGACTAGCCATGCCCATGTTTTCTTGCAGATGATTCATTAACCAAACTAGGTAACATCTGATGATGCTACCTACCGTATTTTTTGGAGTATAAAATGCACCTTTCCCCCCCTAAAAGGGAGTGAAAATTTAGGTGTGTCTTATACACCGGATGTAGCCCCGCCCACCCACTGGCCCCCATCCTTTGGCCTCTGCCTTGCAGCAGTTACCTCCTTGCAGCAAGCAGCAAGAAGAAACAGCTCCTTCAGCTTCAGCACAGCCTAATTAGCACAAGTTGATTGGATCGGCCTCCCGACTCTCAGCTGATTTGCTCTCAGCTGTTTTGCGCAGGGCTCTGCTGCTTGCTTGCAAGGAAGAAAATTGCTGGAGCAGATTTTTTTTCCCCTTGTGCTAATCAAGCTATGCTGAAAACGAAAATGAAAGTAAAGCAGGCTGTTTGCTGTTTGCTGCAAGGAGGCAAAATTGCTCAGAGCCAGAGGCAGAGGGCGATTTCTTTTTCTTCTTTTCCTCACCAAAAAAGGTAGGTGCGTCTTATAGTCCGGTGTGTCTTATACTCTGAAAAATACGATAGTTTGAATAATGAAACATTTGCCAAACAACAACAACAACAACCAAGCTCAGAGAGCACCAAGGAGCCCTCAGGCTATTTTTCGGCAAGAGGAATAAGGGGATGGCTGTATATTTCTGATTTGCATGTAATTGGTCTTTTTGACCTGCCAGAAAATCTCTGCAAATGAAAATCACATTTCTTTTTCTTCACGTTTATTTTCATACATGTGTACATTTTGCATTTCTCCTTCCTCAATATGCACATTTTTGAAAGCAATTTCCTAAGGTATATGGGAAAGGAGATCCCAGTGTTGTGTTTAGACATGCACAGAATCTGATGAATATGGGGAGTCTAAAAAAAGACTTCTTCCATTTTGCAGAGATGGCAAAGATCTCAGCATACTTAAAAGACCGAACTCAAGAGACTTATGTATGGGAGTGGAAAAAGTGGATAGATTACATGCAGAATAAATACCAAACTAAGAAATATCAGATAGCATTTAGTTGAATGAATGTATTATGTAGGGTTAAATTAATTGAGTTCTATGAAGGTTTTAACAGTATATAGGGGGTGGAGGGGTTTAAGTTTTATAAGTTTTATAAAATGTATTTTTCAATTAGGATTTTATACTGTGGAAGTCCTGGGGGGGAAAGGGGAGGGTTAGGGAGGGTATGGGGGGTTGGGGGGGGAAATTGGGGAGAAAATGTATCTGTAAAACTTTTTAAATAAAAAAAAAAGACTTCTTCCAGGGGAGACTGAAAAATGGGGATTTGATGAATTCACTTAAAATGAGGGTCATAACCAGGGGTGGGCTGCTGGGGGTTCGCAGGGGTTTGGGGGAACCTCTGTGCAGTTCGGAGAACCCCCAAATCCCACTCCTGGATGGCCCCACCCACCCCGCCCCACCCCTCCCAGGAGTCCCCACGCAGCCCGTTTTCAATGCAGGTAAGTGCAGAGCACGCGTGGAGTCTCATGGAGGGTGAAAAATGGGCCTACCAGAAGTTCGGGCCTGTTTCCGGCCTCCAGAGGGCCTCCGGAGCCTGGGGAGGCCATTTTCACTCTCCTAGAAGCTCAAGGAAAGCCTCTGGAGCCCAGGGAGGGCAAAAACACCCCACCACTACCACCGTGGTGCGGGAGGCTGATTAGGCCACACCCACCATGGCCACACCCACCTAGCAACCGGGCAGAGAACCCTTTGCTAAAATATTTGAAGCCCACCCCTGATCATCACATATTTCTCTGACATTCCTACCTCATAAACAGTGACTAAGAAATGAGCCAAGGTAACTATTGAAAAATGTCCAATATTCTGTTCTCTCCTGCATGTTGTTGCTTATGTGTAGACCATTTCTAATCCAGTGTTCTTGAACTTCTTCAGATGTTGTGTCCAACCATCCTCTTAAATTCATGGTAATCTTTAGTTGAGGTGAAGTTCAGTAGTGATTCATTGATGGTATTATGAAGTTTTGAAGCAATCAATCTATCTAAGCTGCTGTCGTTTCTCCAAGAAGAGTTCTGAAGTCATATTTTGTCATCATTGTGCTCTACAAAAGTTGGAGTTTTTAAAATGGATTTTGTGGCTCAAAACATACAGTTCTAGATGTGATACTCTCTTGAGCAAACTCTAGTGATTTGTCCACCATCTGATACCCATTTAACTGAGGTTTCTTCATCGTATTTAAGCTCCCTCTTCACCTCTTACCACTCCTAAAATCTTCCCAGAAAGTTGGCCTCCTATGCCAAAAACCATGTCTAACTTGGACTATGGTGTGCTGCAGAGGTGGATTTCAGCAGGTTCTGACCAGTTCCGGAGAACCGGTAGCAAAAATTTTGAGTAGTTCAGAGAACTGGTAGTAAAAATTCTGACTGGCCCCACCCCATCTATGCTCTGTCTCCCAAGTCCCAGCTCATCGGGAAGAAATGGGGATTTTGCAGTAACCTTCCCCTGGATTAAGGAGGGAATGGAGATTTTACAGTATCCTTCCCCTGCCATGCCCACCAAGCCACGCCCACCAAGCCATGCCATGCCCATCAAGCCACACCCACAGAACCGATAGTAAAAAAATTTGAAACCCACACTGGTGTGCTGGAGACAATCCATCTAGCACCATGACTTATGAAGTCATGCTTGTTTCTACACAGTGTAAGCTTCTGATCTCTTCGTAGACACTTCACTAGAAAAGAGGAGTCCAGGGGGAAGGAGGCCAGTTAGCACATTTTTTTTTCTCTGAATCAATATAAGGACAAAGATAGATCTCCTCTTTAGCTCTCACTTTCCGTTTTTTTCTCCTTCCTCGCTCTGACAAAAGATTCTGAGAACTCGCTCCTACGATACCTGAGTGATGACAAGATCTTAGTGATCCAAGAAGAACCGTTGACCCAAAAAGATAACAAGCGTGATACAGGCCGGCGGTCCAGGAAGAAGGGCAAGAACAGTGGAAGTCCTAATTATCCTGTTAGCTCCTCCGTGATGACTTCGTCTACAAATGTACGGCTTGAACCCGCACAGCAGGATGTGCTTAATTTCTCCTTAGCTGAAAGCAACACCGTTCCCCTCTATCACGTAAGCTCTTTGATGCTTTTCTTAATATTGACATTGAGTTTCAGGGACTGCATTGGGGTTTGTTTGTTGTTGGGTTTTTTTTGGCAATTTGGTAGAAGTGATTTGTACTATCTTCTTCTGTGATTTTTTTTTTCTTCAATTGTACTCTTGTGATATCTCAGTGGTCTCGGATCCTATTCTACCTATTTTTTGTTTTGTGTTGTTTCAAGACTACTTGAAACAAAAACTGACAAAACTGAGATTAGGAAGGTAGAAAACATTTGTTATTATCGTTATGATTACTAATACCACTACTGCTATTGTGTCGCGATCCACTCGACACCCAGCCGCTACGGTTGACAACGACCAGGGGCGTCGGAGACTATCTACGCTGCTACACGGTGGTGGGGGGTGTATTCTTTGTTAGGCGTTCGGACACGGTGGCGGCCGGGGAGAGGGATTACTGTGTATGCAACGGGACAGCGGCTCAGCGGCACATGCGCAGTAAACCCGGAAGGGCGGTGGTCTTAATACCTCGCCGGCGCGCTATTCAAAAGGCGTTGGGAGGCAGCCGCTCCCAACGCCGACTTTGTGTATCCGCATTACCGTCAGCCTTGCCGTGCATTGTTTGACATACAGTTGGGTCCTTAAAACAAATTGCGTTCCTTTACACACTGTGTACCTCTTCAGTGGTGAAATCCTCTGCCGGTCACCACCGGCTCGCTGCCCGCAGATGCGCAGTGCACGCCAGACACGCGCTGTGTGTGTGCATGAACAGTACATGCCAGATGCACGCTGCACGCACACGCATGCACAGTGCATACCAAACATATGCTTCGGGCAAAAAAAGAAGCTGTTTGAAGGTAAGTAGAACAACGGGGGGGAACAGCTGTGCTGCATGATTTAGATTCGCTAGAAAGCAGGATTTCCTGTTACCATGTAATATAAACCGCGTGGCATAGCTGATCATTGGAAATGATCAGCTGGACCAACCGGTAGCTTTTTTTACTACCGGTTCGCCGAACCTGTAGATTTTATCATTACCGGTTCTCCCGAACCGGTGCGAACCGGTAGGATTTCACCACTGTACCTCTTCTCTTTTAATATTAAGTGTGTATCCTACAACTTCATGCCGACCTGAGATTTGCTGAGCTGAACGCCAATTCAGCCACCATTGTGCGTGTGTGTTTTACATCAATTTCATGTATGTTATGTGTTTTTCACTGATTTGTAGATTTAAACTCTTTGCACGCGATCAAAGTTTGCTTTAGTTTAAGTGGCTGTATACTATTTCTCAAAAAGAAGATTACATTATTGTCTCAGATAATTTACTTTTAAAACAAGAAGTTTGTTTGGATTAATTGAGAACAGAGTAAAGGAGGGAAACCGAGTATTGAATCTGAAGCAAATATTTGGAAATGTGATAAATGTTTGCAATAGTGGCAAATATCTGTAGCTCGGGTGTAGGATGGAGGGTGAAGGTTCATTCCACGAGCTTGAGGGTTGGTTTCCAAACATTTCACTACCAGGCCCAGGTAACATTTTTGCAGTCATTTTTTCCAAGATTTCTCTTTTTTGTTTTCCCCATTTTATTTATATATTTTTCTTTTACATAAAATAAGTGCTTAATGAACAGCGTACTGTCTGGGTCCGTTGCTTACATAATAATCCTTTTTTAAAATCCTAATTTCTAACTCTGTTATCCAACCCTTGATAAAACAAGTCCCATGTTTGATAATACTCCGTGGCTTCCTTTTCTTTTATCCTCTGTCTTAGCCTGTCCATTTCTCAATTCAATTCAATTCAAACCTTGATTGTCAATGCACAACATATGGACCAGTGGTGGGTTTCTACCAGTTCACCCCGGTTCGAGCAAACCAGTAGGGTGGTGGCAGGAGGCTCTGCCCACCTGCCTGGATGTCATCACTGTGCTCTGTGCATGCGCCAAAAGTTCTGCGCATTGCGCCAAAGGTTCTGCACATGCACAGAAGCACCGCGTGTGAGCGAAGTGCACATGCGCACACGCGCTCACAATTCCAAACCAGTAGCAAAGGTAAGTGAAACCCACTAGTGATGTGTACAATGAGATTGGATGAGCCTCCCTTAGTGCAGCTCCCCCAAAACACAAAATACATCTCAATAACTCATAAGTGAAAGAAAGAAAGAAAGAAAGAAACCTAACCCAATAGAGCATACTAACAGACACACAATTCTTCACTGTGTTTCCCCGAAAATAAGACCCTGTCTTATTTTTTTTTTAAAGCCTGAAATAAGCGCTTGGCCTTATTGCCATGTGCTCAAAAGCCCGATTGGGCTTATTATCAGGGGATGTCTTATTTTGAAGGAAACAGGGTATGTGTTCTGTCCCCGTCTCACACACGCACACAAACAGACAGCCGGGGGTTAAATAAACTGGCAGACAACCAATTCTTCTGATAAGACGCTTGGCAGGAACCCAGTAGCTGCTTGCCAAGAACTTTTACTCAATAAACAAAATACCCACAGTCAAGAATTGTCCAGTTCGTAAAATAAATCCAAGGCCAATAATGTTGTTTCCAAAGATGCAATGTGACTCGATAGTAGTTAGTTCTGTCCATTACAGAGTCTGAATGGCCACCTCACCCCCTTTTATATACTGTGGGGTGTGGTCCAGTGGCTCAGCCTAATCTCTGCCACGCCTTTTCTTCTGTTGCGCATGCTTATCTCTGCGACGCTGCTGGAGATCCAGCCAAGACTCATTACCTCATCACTCTCCACCTGTGGCTGCGTGGACATGCTTAGTCCCGGCCCTATCTCTTGAACCTTGGGTGGACACTGAAGGCATTGCCAGAGAGGAGGGTCCTGAGAGGGAGGCCTTGCCAACTCCTCTCCTTCACTCTCGGAATCCTCTCCTGCTGATGACACAGGCTCAGGTAACGGAGCCACAACAGTATGTGCATACATTACATGATATTATATTACACCAGTGTAGACATGTTGCATGTTGTGCTGGCCCTGCAAGTCTATCATACTAAATAGTTATGGTGCTATGTTGCATTCAGAAGTCTGACAACCCACGGATGAAGCTATTTTTCAGCCTGTTCATTTGACTGGCTATGCTTCTATATCTCCTGCCCGATGGTCGGAGAGTAAAGAAGTGCTGACCAGGGTGTGAATTGTCCCTAGGGATTTTCCTCACCCTGCTAAGACATTGCATCCTAGCAATTTCATCTAGTGAGGTCAGGGGACAGCCCATGATATTTTGTGCTGTACTCATCACCCTTCGTAATGTCTTTCTATCCACGGCTATCAAGCCAGCATACCCTACCGTAATGCAATATGTGAGGACCAGGGGTGCTGGGGTTCTCAGGGGTTCAGGAGAACTTCTAGCTAAGATTCTGTGCAGTTCAGAGAACCCCCAAATCCCACTCCTGGCTGGCCCTGCCCACCCCGCCCCTCCCAGGAGTCCCCACGCGGCCCATTTTGGATGCAGGTAAGTGCAGGGCATGCACAGAGGCTCAGGGAGGGTGAAAAATGGGTCTACCAGAAGTTCGGAAAGGCTGGAAACAGGCCCATTTATGGCTTCCAGAAGGCCTCAGGAGCCTGGGAGGTCATTTTCGACCTCCCAGAAGTTCGAGGAAAGCCTCAGAAGCCTGGGGAGGGCAAAAATGTCCCCCCACAGTGGTGCAGGAGGCCGACTAGGCCACACCCACCATGGCCACGCCAACCCAGCAACCAGGAAGAGAACCTCTTGCTAAAATTTTTGAAGCCCACTCCTGGTGAGGACACCTTCTATCGTAGACCGGTAGAAGAAGGTCATCAGTCATTCCACCTTGTTTTTCTGCAAGATCCTGAGGAAATGGAGTGTCTGTTGAGCCTTCTTGACCACCTGGATCATACTATTTTTCCAGGTGAGATCTTCACTAAGGTGGACTCCCAGAAATTTGAAAGAGGAGACCCTCTCTACACACAACCCCCACCCCCCTTGATGTAAAGTGGAGCAGGTTCCTCCCTCTTCTTCCAGAAGTCTAGCACTGTCTCCTTGCTCTTGCTGATGTTTAGGTGCAAGTTGTTTCCTGAGCACCAGGTGGTTAATTTCTGGACCTCTTCCCTGTATGCTAATTCATCACCTCCTTTCTGCACAGTGTAGTATCTTTTTAAATTATATTTTCTTTGGTGGGTGTTTCCTCGTTTTTCCAGTATTGTGCATATACAATTCTTACTGCTGTCAAGACATGTAATATCAAATATACATTTTCTTTATCATATTATTCTGGTATTATGCCTAGCAGAAATAATTCTTTTGCCAAGATTTCAAACCATTGTTAAACAAGCAATCGTAAGTCAAAAGTGACCTGTAAATTGGCACCAATACAGTTGAAGCAAAACGGTGACTGTGAATTGGCTGTTTACCTAGGTGGCAGTTACTAAGGGAAATGACAGCCTAAAAGGTCTCTCTATTCCAGCAGAATTTCTTCTTCTTTTTTTTCCACCTTGGTTTTTGTTCACAGCAGGACCTGTTTGGAAATTACTGTTTTCATTACAGCTCCAGCAAGAAAAATACTCCAGGTAACCAAACTGGACGATAACATAATGGGTAAATGCACCAAGGGAATAAAATGTAGCTGTGGGTTTTTATGAGTGGCCATTGAGTGCATTTGGAAAATCAGAGCATTTCTTCCTATACGGGGAGAAAGTTTAAAATAGCAATTTAGCTAGGCACGCCGCATATAATATCTAAACTCCATTTTTACTGTGGATTCTGTGGAGCTACAGCATTGTAGTTTGGTCCGCCCTGCAACCAATAACCATAACCAAGTTAGATCTATGTGGATGCAGCTCCGGAGAACATTTTCTCTTTATAATGTGCACCAATGGAACAAGCAGATGTATTTCCCCAGGTAAAGGAGTGAAAATTTCCCACGCCAATCTTCTGCCATTTTTCATTTCTGTCTACTCTGATTTGAGCCCGTCGGGTTTCTTTAAACTGCTTCCAATCTACTTGATGAAAAAGCATGTCAATTTCCATTCCGGAGTTTCCCAAGATATCACAGACAGACAGACATACAAAGAGACACACAAATATGGAGAGGCATAATTGTGGCTAAGATGCTGAGCTTGTCGATCGAAAGGTCGGTAGTTCAGCGGTTCGAATCCCTAATGCTGCGTAACGGGGTGAGCTCCCGTTATTTGTCCCAGCTTCTGCCAACTTAACAGTTTGAAAGCATGTCGAAAAAAATGCAAGTAGAAAAATAGGGATCACCTTTGGTGGGAAGGTAACAGCGTTCCGTGCGCCTTTGGCATTGAGTCATGCCGGCCACATGACCATGGAAACGTCATCTTCGGACCGTGCTGGCTCCCCGGCTTTGAAACAGAGATGAGCACCGCCCCCTAGAGCCAGGAATGACTAGCACATATGTGCAAGGGGAACCTTTACCTATATAAGTCTAAGTGCTATTGCTGTTGCTGTCCAACATCAAACTGTAGATCATATCATGACTGACTATAAGCTGAGGGCACATACCAGTCCAGTATCTGATTTTTTTTTCCATATAAATAATGCTGCACTTTAATGATTAGATGGCCTAGACATTGTTATCTAAAGATAGATCTTTTTAACATTCAAATTTTATTGTGGTTTTTTTTTTTAAGTCTAAGTGAAATGTTATCATATATTCCAAGCCCATGTATGATATGCCATAGGATAAATAAATAAACTTTGGACCTGAAGCAGCGTCACTGCATTAGAAGCTAACTCACAAGGCAAAATCAAAATCCTTTCATTGTTGTTCTGAAAAAAGTGTATGCATTTATTGACATTTTGAAAGACACATTCATGAAAGCCACAAGTCTTTTTCTCTTTGATGTAGAAGATATTTTTAAAGCACAAACATCATGGAGTGCCACAAGGTTATTTCAAGAGCGGTAATGCTTATAGCACAGACATCAGCAGGAAGATTCAATCAATGAAATTTAACACGCCAACATGAAATCCAATAGAGTGGCCATTAACTTGATTCCTAACCAAGCCAACGGACTCATGGCTCAATATAATATGGCCGCCACATCTCCAGCTTGTTCAGTAAACAGTTCCTTAAACACATCACAGTACATGACGAGCATTGGGATTCATTTAAAATGATGCATGGCAGTGATGGGTTGCTACCAGTTTCCCCCGGTTCTTGCGAACCGGTAGTGGAAATTTTGAGTAGTTCGGAGAACCGGTAAATACCACCTCTGCCTGGCCCCGCCCCCATCTATTCTCTGCCTCCCAAGTCCCAGCTGATCGGCTAGAAGGAAAAAAACTGTGCTCACTTGACAAAGAAGAGAAAGAAAAAAAACAAGACACCGTAGCTTTAAATTGAGAAGCCAAGAAGCCTCCCAACTGATTGGCTAGAACTGATCCACTCCTTGTAAACCGCTCGGTGGTGGTAGATTGGCAATTGAGGCCAAGCTGCCTGAAGCGGTTTCTGATGCTCTCAGGGGGGGCAGAGTGGCAAAAAGCTGTTTAAACTCTTGCGCAGCGCTTCAAAGGGCCGCCCTACAGCTGATCAGCGGTAAAAGGCAGTGTGGTGGTAGACCGGTGTGCTCCAAAAACAAATAGGTAGACCGGAACGCTCCAAAAAGAAATGGGTAGACCGGTACGGCTCTGCAAGGAGTTAAAAGCCTGGTAGACCAGTAGCTCTGCTAAATCCTAAAGAATTGTTTGTCACATGACCATCAAACCACACCCACAAAATAAGCCACCCCCACAGCACCAGTAGTAAAAAATTTTAGAACCCACCCCTGATACATGGGACATATTATTCCTCTCTAAGGCTGAGTAGAATAGAATAGAATAGAATAGAATAGAATAGAATAGAATAGAATAGAATAGAACAGAACAGAACAGAACAGAACAGAACAGAATAGAGACTGGAATAGAGAGTAGAGTAGAGTAGAGTAGAGTAGAGTAGAGTAGAATAGAATAGAATAGAATAGAATAGAATAGAATAGAATAGAATAGAATAGAATAGAATAGAAGAACAGAACAGAACAGAACAGAATTATATCCTAAGCTGTGATACTCAAGATACATGTTGTGTGAACTCATCATTGTGGCTTGTAAAACCTTAGCAAGACTGCACTTGGAATACTGTATCCATTCTGGTCACCTCATTATAAAAAAAAGATGTTGAGACTCTGGAAAAAATGCAGAGAAGAGCAACAAAGGGGCCTGGAAGGTAAAACACATGAAGAATGGTTGCCGGAATTGGGTATGTCTAGTTTATTTATTTTATTTAGTTAGTTAGTTTGTCAAACATGTACGAGATAACAGGAATAAGTATAAACATGAATATGAATACATGAGATGGATACAAATAAAAGAAAACATTAAGACAGGGACAGAAGGCACGCTGGTACACTTATGCACGCCCCTTACAGACCTCTTAGGAATGGGGTGAGGTCAACAGTAGACAGTCTAAGGTTAAAGTTATGGGGGTTTGAGGATGTAACCACAGAGTCAGGTAGTGCATTCCAGGCATTGACCACTCTGTTGCTGAAGTCGTATTTTCTGCAATTGAGTTTGGAGCGGTTTACGATAAGTTCGTATCTATTGTGTGCTCGTGTATCCTCAAGAAGCCCTCTCTGGACCCAGCTGTTTTAGCAAACTATCGTCCAGTTTCCAACCTTCGCTTCTTGGCGAAGGTTGTTGAGAGTGTGGTTGCGCGACAGCTCCCGCAGTACCTGGATGAAACCGTCTATCTAGATCCGTTCCAGTCCAGCTTCAGGCCCGAGTACAGCACGGAAACGGCATTGGTCGCGTTGGTTGATGATCTCTGGAGGGCTCGGGACAGAGGTTGCTCCTCTGTTCTGGTCCTATTAGACCTCTCAGCGGCTTTTGATACCATCGACCATGGTATCATGCTGCGCCGGTTGGAGGGTTGGGAGTGGGAGGCACTGTTTTACGGTGGTTCTTCTCCTATCTCTCCGACCGGTCGCAGTCTGTGTTGGCTGGAGGGCAGAGGTCGACCTCAAGGCACTTGGTTTGTGGGGTGCCACAAGGGTCGGTCCTCTCGCCTCTCCTGTTCAACATTTATGTGAAGCCGCTGGGTGAGATCATCCGTGGTTTTGGGTTGCAGTGCCATCTGTACACTGATGACACCCAGCTGTACATCTCCACCCCGGACCACCCCAACGATGCCCTTGACGTGATGTCCCGGTGCCTGGAGGCGGTGCGGGTCTGGATGGGGAGGAACAGGCTCCGACTCAATCCCTCCAAGACTGAGTGGCTGTGGCTGCCGGCGTCCCGATATAGTCAGCTGGTGCCATCGCTGACTATCGGGGGCGAGACATTGGCCCCCACGGAGAGGGCGCATAACTTGGGTGTCCTCCTGGACGCACGGCTGTCTTTAGAACAGCATATGACGGCCGTGGCCAGGGGAGCTTTCTATCAGGTTCGCCTGATACGCCAGTTGCGCCCCTTTCTGGATCGGGACTCCCTATGCACGGTCACTCATGCCCTCGTTACTTCCCGCCTCGACTACTGCAATGCTCTCTACATGGGGCTCCCCTTGAGGAGCACTCGGAGGCTCCAACTGGTGCAGAATGCGGCCGCGCGGGTACTTATGGGGGCGACATGGCGCTCCCACGTGACATCTCTCCTGCGCGAGCTGCATTGGCTTCCAGTGGTCTTCCGAGTGCGCTTCAAGGTGTTGGTTCTCATCTTCAAAGCGCTCCATGGCTTAGGACCCAGTTATTTACGAGACCACCCTCTGCCTCCGATAACCTCCCACCGGCCAACACGCTCCCACAGAGAGGGTCTCCTCAGGGTGCCGTCTGTCAGGCAATGTCGGCTGGTGACCCCCTGGGGGAGAGCCTTTTCTGTGGGGGCACCCGCCCTCTGGAATGAGCTACCCCCAGGGATACGACTAATCCCGGACCTCCGGACCTTCCGCCGGGCCCTGAAGACTTTTTTATTTCAGCAAGCCGGGCTGGGTTAAAAATTTTTAATTGGGTGAATTTTATGGGTAACGGGGTTTTAAATTGGAGAAGCCTAGGATAATTTAATTTTGTTTTAATGTATTTTAATATTTGTATTGTGTGTTTTTAATTCTGGCTGTTCACCGCCCCGAGTCCTTCGGGAGAGGGGGCGGTATAAAAATTTAATAAATAATAATAATAATAAAAAAAATAATTATTGCAGTTGAAGCTGAAGTAGTTATTGACAGGTAGGACATTGTAGCAGATAATTTTGTGTACTACACTTAGGTCAGACCATAGGCGGCATAGTTCTAGGTTGTCCAAGCCCAAAATTTCAAGCCTGGTGGTCTAAGGGATTTTGTTGTGAGCAGAGGAGTGAATTTAGAGGAGGAGGAATTTAATGAAAAGAAGAACTAGGAGTGTCCTGATAACAGTGTTCCAATATCTCAGGGGCTGCCACAAAGAAGAGGCAGTCAACCTATTCTCCCAACATACATTTGAAATACATTCCAGATCATTTTTATGGCGTCATACGAGGCCTTTTGGTTTCCAATCTGAGCGGAGCAGGTTTGATCTGTAAATTACAGAAGGCTTTAGCTTATGTGGGCAGGTAATTGCAACGACGTAAAAGCAATCTCAGCTTTTTGAAGTTTGTCCTGGGAGATTAGAAGATCAAGACCAATCCCATCTGACTTGCATCCCTCTTTCTATCATCTGCATCTCGAGGCATTAATTTTCAAAGAGGAAGAGGTTCAGACACACTCGCTTGCCGAATTAATGAAAATGCAGAGTAAGGGAAGCAGATCTGACAAAGGGATTTCATCAGCGGTGGATGAAAGTAAAGCCATCGTTTTGACCAGGGCTGCAGACTCACACCCCGTTACACGGCACTAGGGATTCGAACCCCTGAACTGCCAACCTTTCGATCAACAAGCTCAGCATCTTAGCCATTGAGCCTCCACTTCACTTTTTTTTAAGGCTTTAAGGATGGCTAAAAGTGGAGACCTTCAGAATAACAGAATAACAGAGTTGGAAGGGACCTTGGAGGTCTTCTAGTCCAACCCCCTGCTCAGGCAGGAAACCCTATAGCATTTCAGATAAATGATTGCCCAATCCCTTCTTAAAAACCTCCAGTGTTGGAGCATTCACAACTTCTGAAGGCAAGCCATTCCACCGGTTAATTGTCCTCCCTGTTAGGAAGTTTCTCCTTAATTCCAGGTTGCTTCTCTCCTTGATATTGATATTGTTTCCTGATTGCTTATTTGTACCTTATGACTATCATTAAGTGTTGTATCTTATGATTCTCGATGAACGTATCTTTTCTTTTATGTACACTGAGAGTGTATGCACCAAGAGAAATTCCTTGTGTGTCCAATCACACTTGGTCAATAAAAAATTCTATTCTATTCTATTCTATTCTATTCTATTCTATTCTATTCTATTCTATTCTATTCTATTCTATTGATGAGTTTCCATCCATTGCTTGTTGTCCTGCCCTCAGGTGCTTTGGAGAATAGCTTGACTCCCTCTTCTTTGTGGCAGCCCCTGAGTTATTTGGTAATTGCTATCATGTCTCCCCTACTCCTTCTTTTCCTTAAACTAGACATACCCAGGTGTGCTTCAGGGGGCAAGATGTTCCATAGGGCAGAGGCTACCATAGAAAAGGCACCCTTCTTGCTCCTATTAGATGACAATATTTGGAGGAAGAACCCAGGAACCTACCCATCCTATTTGACCTGCTAGGAAAAGGTAGTCCTGCAGGTAACATGGATCTGTATCAGTGGTGGGTTGTCCTTGGTTCGTGTCGGTTCTATAGAACCGGTAGTAAAACCGGTGGGAGGCTCCGCCCACCAACCCCGATGTCATCAAAATGCTTCTGCGCATGTGCAGAAGAGCGCGTGCGTGAGCAGCCCCGCTACAAACCAGTAGTAAAGGTAGGTAGAACCCATCCCTGGTCTGTATCAGTGGTGGGATTCAACAATTTTTTACTACCAGTTCTGTGGGAGTGGCTTGGTGGGCGTGGTGTGGCTTGGTGGGCATGGCTAGGTGGGCATGGCAGGGGAAGGTTACTGCAAAATCTCCATTCCCACCCCGCTCCAGGGGAAGGATACTGCAAAATCTCCATTCCCACCCCACTGCAGGGGAAGGTTACTGCAAAATCCCCATTTCCTCCCGATTAGCTGGGACTTGGGAGGCAGAGAATAGATGGAGGTGGGGCCAGTCAGAGGTGGTATTTGCTGGTTCTCCGAACTACTCAAAATTTCTGCTACCAGTTCGCCAGAACTGGTCAGAACCTGCTGAAACCCACCTCTACTCTGTATCATCTAGGGCTTTCTAGCCCTAAGTGAGTTATTACATAAGCTGTTTGCTAAATCAGGAATTCTGTAGCCAGTGGAATGCATGGCTCAATGAGTCTATTTTGCAGCTGGATTCTTTTGCTTCCAAGGTGAATGGCCAGTGCAGCTCTTGATTGAAAAGCAAGAAGTAGCGGGTAATAAATTTCTTTTATTTCCTTTACGTCACCCGTAGATTGAATGGAAGCCAAAAAAAAAAAGTGCAGGTTTTTGTTTATTTTTGTGGAATTCTGGAAATTGAGGAGGATTGTAACAGAGGAAAAATGGGTCTGTAAATCTTGCTGTTTCATCCCTGGGACCCCCTCCCCGAATGGCTCCTGTTACTGGACTGCGATGCTTAATATCTATCCACTGGTGAAATCCAATTTTTTTTACTACCAGTTCTGTGGGCGTGGCTTGGTGGGCGTGGTGTGGCTGGGTGGGCGTGGCTGGGTGGGCTTGGCAGGGGAATCATACTGCAAAATCTCCATTCCCACCCCTCTCCACGGGAAGGATACTGCAAAATCTACATTCCCTCCCCACTCCAGGGCAAGGATACGGCAAAATCTCCATTAATACCCCACTTCAGGGGAAGGATACTACAAAATCTCCATTCCCTCCCCACTCCAGGGAAAGGATACTGCAAAATCTCCATTCCCTCCCCACTCCAGGGGAAGGATACTGTAAAATCTCCATTCCCACCCCACTCCAGGGGAAGGATACTGCAAAATCTCCATTAATACCCCACTCCAGGGGAAGGATACTGCAAAATCTCCATCCCCTCCCCACTCCAGGGGAAGGATACTGCAAAATCTCCATTCCCACCCACTCCAGGGAAAGAATACTGCAAAATCTCCATTCCCACCCCACTCTGAGGCCAGCCAGAGGTGGTATTTGCCAGTTCTCCGAACTGCTCAAAATTTCCGCTACTGGTTCTCCAGAACCTGCCAGAACCTGCTGGATTTCACCCCTGTATCTTTCCCAGGTAAAGCTAGCTGGGTGTATGGTCCTTGGTGCTCTCTGAGCTTGGTAGATTTCTTGCAGATGTTTCATTATCCAACTAGATATAGCCCCGACCCTCTGGAATGGATTGCCCACTGAGCTCAGGACAGCCCCCGACCTTCTTTCCTTCCGTCATGAGCTGAAGACGTGGCTCTTCCGCCAATTAAATTGATCCGTTTGGGGGCACACTGGTATAATTTTAAATCGTTTTTTAATTGGGTTACCGATTTTAATTTGGTATTGTATTGTGATTTGTATTGAAGTTGTCATTTTGTAAGCCGCCTTGAATCCCTAGGGAGAAAGGCGGCATATAAATCGCAATAAATAAATAAATAAATAAAATATCATTATCAGTGCACTAATGATGTAACCTAATTGGGTAGTCTGCAAGAAAACCACCAAGTTCAGAAAGCACCTAGGACCAGCGGTGGGTTTCCAATATTCTTACCACTTGTTTGCCCCACGCATGCGCCCAGCGTAAAAAAATGTAGCTAAATAGGACAGCATTACATCCGGGCAGGTGGGCGGGGACAGGCCCACCCCACCCCCACCTGTAGTCACCGCTACCAGTTCGCCCAAACTGGTACTAACTGGCTGAATCCACCTCTGCCTAGGACCCCATATTTCAACCCTGAATGCTCTTACATCTACTAGTTAGGTATCCCTGATAAGGTGACCAGGTATAGGCTGTAAAACTCCAGCTAACCACCAGGTGTAGCGTGCACACATGGCAGTGGTGGGTTGCTACCGGTTTGCCTTGGGTCAGGCGAACTGGTAGCGGCAGCAGCGGGAGGCTCTGGCCAACCACCCAGACGCTTCTGCACATGCTTCTGCGAGTGTGCGTGCACACACAAGCGAACCAGTAGCAAACTAAATTGAAACCCACTACTGATGTGTGCGTGCCGGAACACCAGAACCCAGAAAAGAGCAGCTGACGGGTGTGCATGTGTGAGGCAGCCAGCTGCTCTTCTAGGTTATGGCGCGTGCATGCATACCTGACAGCTAGTCCGATGCGCATGTGCACCGGCCAGCTGCTCTCTTCCGGGTTCCAGTGCCTGCATGCGTGCCGATCAGCTGATCTTTACACAAAGACCAGCTGGTGGGCGCACATGTGCACACCAGAACCCAGAAGAGAGCAGCTGGCCGGTGGGCATGCGCTTGATGGAACCCGGAAGAGCAGCTGGTGACGGCACGCATGCCCACAGAGATGGCTCTGCGTGCCACCTCTGGCACGCGTGCCATAGGTTCGCCATCACAGCTCTAAAACTTCCCATCCCATCATCCCATTGCCCAATCTTGAAAAGCTTGTTAAGGCTGAGAGGCACACGGCTTTCATATGCACCGTTTTTAAAAGAGCATATTCTAACTGTGATTATTTATGCATCAAATTCAACGCAACACTTATCTGCTCCTGTATTTAATCAGTTCTCACAAGATCTCGGCTCATCCCTAATCATTCCTGTGGATTTTGCCAGAACTGGTCAGTTGACTTAGGGATGGGTTGCAAAATGTGTCGCTTTAATTAAAGCCAGCCCCTCCAAATATCATCTCTAATCTCCCTTTCAATTGATTGGAGTTGTTTCTTAATGGAAGCTTAATCTGCATATAATCAAGGAAGGTGAGCAGTCCAAATATAATTTCTCATTCTTTACAATCATGTAATTATCACCGTTAAAACTTGGAAGATAGTTGTCTACCCTCCTTAATGTCCCTCTGGAGCAAATTTAAAGAACATTTTGTGCTTTATTAATTTTGTTTGAGTAATCCAGCGTTTGATATGAGGCTTTTCTTCCAGTGATAATGTTTGGGCAACCGCCGTAGAGCTGTCATTTTAGTTAGAGAACCAGATAAGTCTCCTTCTCCTTGCTCTGAAATTGCAGAAATAGGATGAGATGATACCTTCATGCAAAGCTCCGATGCATAACATCATGTGCCCACAGCTGAATCTTCCAAGTTTTGCTTTTAAATCATGCATCAATATGCAAAGAACTAAGCTTTCGGTCCTATAGGAATATCAGCCTACAGATTCCTGGATGGATACATTAAAAAAAAAACAACTGAATTTTTGCTGCCAAATTTCAGCACCACAAGGCTGAATACCTGGAAGATGCTAATGTTGTGCTAAAAGCAATAGTATCTGAAGGAGGAGAAAGAGGAGGAAGAAGAGGAGGAGAGGGGGGGGAGGGGAGGAGAGGGAGGGGGAGTGGGAGGAAGAGAGGGAGAAGGAGGAGGAGGACGAGGAAGAGGAGGGGGAGGAGAAGCAGGAAGAGGGGGAGGAGCAAGAGGAGGGGAAGGAGGGGGAGGAAATGAAGGAGGAGGAAGAGGGAGGAAGAGAAAGAGGAGGAGAAGGAGAGAGGGAGGGGGAGGAAGAGGAAGAGAAAGAGGAGGAGGACGAGAGGGAGGAAGAGGTGAAGGAGGAGAGGGAGGAGGAGGGGAGGAGGGGGAGGAGGGAGGAGGAGGAGGGAGGAGGAGGGAGAGGAGGGAGAGGAGGAAGAGGACAAGGTGAGGTAGGAGGAAGAGGAAGAGGAAAGGGAGGAGGGGGAGGGGGAGGAGAGTGGGGAGGAGGAACACGAGGAGAAGATGGTTGTCCATTCAGTCATGTCCGACTTTTGGTGATTCTAAGGGCCAGTTCTTTCCACATCTTCCAATCTTTCACTCACTATTTCTTTTTGAGTTTTTCTATTCTGTGGCTGGTGTCAGCTTTGATGATGTCCAACCATTTGATGGCCTGATCATCAAGAGGATAAATGGAATATTGTGACATACATTCCCTTCCTTTTATGCATATATTGGCATCGCAGGAATGGTCAAGATGCCACACCTACCATCCAGACAAATGTTGACACCCGACCCCCAAGGAGATACTGTTGGCCAACATGGTATTTATAGACCCTGCTGGCGAAGGGGATGGAAGCGGTCCATGGGTCACCGGTTACTCATCTTGTTGTAGCTGGTCATCTTCCTCAAGTAATTCCTTCTGTGAACGAAACTCTGTCATATTTCATCCGTCGTGCAATATAATCAGTAAGGGGATTTTATCAGAGGGTACTCAATAGCCCAGGAATCTCTGTTGTTCTACCGTTCTCCTACAATGCATCCTGCATTTCAGGACAAGCAATTTATTGAGCTGCAGATGTTGAAGTGGCATCTGTTTTCATCACTTGGTCCTTTCGTGCAATAACAAGAACTCGCCATCTCTCTTGTTGAGGCTTTGAAAAGTACAGATCTTCTATCCTAAGTGGGGGTTTTTTTCCCCTCCATCAAGTACCAGCTTCAGTGCCAGAAGGCTTAACTTATCTCTCGAGTTCAGTAAGCTGACACTAAACCTATCACAAAATACAAGAAGGATGAAGGCTCTCTTTTTCCTGGTGTGCAGGCACTCCGCTAAAAATAAAAGCTGCCTTTGAGTTTCTTTGCCTCCACTCCTCTGGCTGTTTGTTTGGCTGTGGATAGCAAGGAAGGACAGGGGGGACTGGAACAAATAGTTCTCAAAGTAATCTGCATGTCCTGTTTTTGATTTCAAGCTGAAAAGTGGAAAGGTGACAGAAGCAAGCCAGAAGAAGGAGAGGGGGAAGGGGGAAGGGAGGGAGAGAGAGAGAGAGAAGCAAGGAAGCTAAAGTCCAAAGAAATGCAGGATAGATAAATAATTTGTATCAGAGTACAGCTGGAAGGGACCTTGAAAGTTTTGTAATCCAACCCCTATTCAAGTAGTGAGAGAAAGAGGGAGATATGGATGGATGGACGGATGGATGGATGGACGGATGGACGGATCGATAGATAGATGATAGGCAGAAGGTAGGTAGGTAGGTAGGTAGGTAGATAATTAGATAGACAGATGATGGATGGATGAATGGATGGGTGGATGGGTGGATGAATGGATGGATAGGTAGGTAGGTAGGTAAATGGTAGGTAGGTAGGTAGATGGATAATTAGATAGACAGATGATGGATGGATGAATGGATGGGTGGATGAATGGATGGATAGGTAGGTAAATGGTAGGTAGGTAGGTAGATGGATAATTAGATAGACAGATGATGGGTGGATGAATGGATGGATAGGTAGGTAGGTAGGTAGGTAGGTAGGTAAATGATAGGTAGGTAGGAGATGGATAATTAGATAGACAGATGATGGGTGGATGAATGGATGGATAGGTAGATAGGTAGGTAAATGGTAGGTAGGTAGGTAGATGGATAATTAGATAGACAGATGATGGGTGGATGGATGGATGGATGGATGGATTAATGGTTGGATGGATGGATGGATGAATGGATGAATGGATGGATAGGTAGATAGGTAGATAGATGGTAGGTAGGTAGGTAGGTAGGTAGGTAAATGATAGGTAAGTAGGAGATGGATAATTAGACAGATGATGGGTGGATGAATGGATGGATAGGTAGGTAGGTAGGTAAATGGTAGGTAGGTAGGTAGATGGATAATTAGATAGACAGATGATGGATGGATGGATGGATGGATGAATAGATAGAAAGAAAGATAGATAGATGATGGATGGATGGATGGATTAATGGTTGGATGGATGGATGGATGGATGAATGGATGAATGGATGGATAGGTAGATAGGTAGATAGATGGTAGGTAGGTAGGTAGGTAGATAGATGGATAATTAGATAGACAGATGATGGATGGATAGATAGATAGATAGATAGATAGATAGATAGATAGATGATATGAGAGAGATAGAGATGATAGAGAGATATAAACTCCCTCTCTCTCCCTCTCTCTCTCTCTCTCTCTCTCTCCTCCCCTCCCCCCCCCCTCTCTCACACACACACTCTTAAGAGCCTATAAGGGAGAGGTATTAATTCCCAGAAAACAAAAAGCATGCAGAAAACCCTTTTTGGAGTGTTCCACTATACTGTAGAAGCATGCAAAATAATTTCTAATTCTATTTGTTATAGGAATCTATTTGTTTGGCATGTTAATAATGTTGATTTCCGTGGCTGCTTGTTGGTGATTTCCATTTTATTTGCTCTGAGCCACTCAAAAGCTATCCACCGAGAGAGAGAAAGAGAGAGAGAGAGAGAGAGAGAGAGAATGAGAGAAGCAACTACACCACCATTAACAAATATTTGGCAGCAAATCCCAATTCCATTAGTTAAAAAAATTATCTTAGTTTAAAAAAAAACAACACACAGTCTAAAGGCTTCCTATACTTAAATCATTCTGGCCCTAATAGCTGTTTTAAAAAAAAAACCATGCATTTACAGATACTAACATCTTGGTCGGCAAAATATGTTGGGACATACCCACATACTGACCATATATAACTGGCTACAGGGGTGGGCTTCAAAAATTTTAGCAAGGGGTTCTCTGCCCAGTTGCTGGGTGGGTGTGGCCATGGTGGGCGTGGCCTAGTCAGCCTCCTGCACCATGGCAGGGGGGGTGCGCTCCCCAGGCTCCGGAGGCTTTTCTTGAGCCTCTGGGAGATGGAAAACCACCTCCCCAGGCTCCAGAGCCCCTCCAAACTTCCAGTAGGCCCATTTTTCGCCCTCCCTGAGCCTCCGTGCGCGCCCTGCACTTACCTGCATCTAAAACGGACCCGTATGGAGACTCCCAGGAGGGGCAGGGAGGAGTGGGATTTGGAGGTTCTCCAAACTGCACAGAATCTTAGCTAGAGGTTCTCCTGAACCCCTACGAACCCCCAGCAGCCCACGCCTGACTGGTTAACCATTAGAAGAGAGAAAAATAAGAGTCAAGTCCAAAAAAAAAAAAAAGAGAGTCATTTGGGAAAACAATCTTGTGTAGAAGGTGCAATCTTGCGTAGAAACCCATCTCACCAGAGGTGGGTTTCAGCAGGTTCTGACCAATTCTGCAGAACCGGTAGCGGAAATTTTGGGTAGTTTGGAGAATTGGTAGTATAAATTCTGACTGGCCCCACCCCAGGGGTGAAATGTAAAATTTGTTACTACCGGTTCTGTGGGCGTGGCTTGGTGGTGGTGGTAGTAATGTGACTGGATGGGCGTGACCAACTTTTTTTTTTTTAACTTTTCAAAGCATTTTTTCTAATGCTTTGAAAAGCCTCTGCCGATCAGGCAACTCAGCTGGGATCGTCAGAGAGGCTTTTTAAAAAATGCTTTGAAAAGCCTCTCTGCCGATCAGGCAACTCAGCTGGGATTGTCAGAGGGGCTTTTTAAAAAATGCTTTGAAAAGCCTCTGCCGATCAGGCAACTCAGCTGGGATTGTCAGAGACTTTTTAAAGCATTTTTTAAACCACCTCTTTGGCCAAGAGGTTGCAGAAAAAAATGCTTTGAAAAGCCTCTGACAATCCCAGCTGAGCCGCGTGATCATCAGAGGCTTTTTTTTAAAACTTTTAAAAAAGTAAAAGTCGGAAGAGGTTGTAGAAAAAATGCTTTTAAAAGTAAAACAAAAAAAAAAAGCCTCCGATGATCGTGTGGCTCAGCTGGGCTTGGTTGGGGGGGGGGGGCAGGTATTTTTGCTACCAGTTCTCCGAACCACCCGCCACCATCGCTACCGTCCGAACCGGGAGCATTTCACCCCTGCCCCGCCCCCATCTATTCTCTGCCTCCCAAGTCCCAGCTGATCGAGAGGAAATGGGGATTTTGCAGTAACCTTCCCGTGGATTGGGGAGGGAATGGAGATTTTACAGTATTCTTCCCCTCCCACACCCACCAAGCCACGCCCACCAAGCCAAGCCAAGCCACGCCCACCAAGCCATGCCCACAGAACCGATAATAAAAATTTTTGAAACCTACTACTGCCGTCTCACACAGCACAACATGTCACTGCAAACATCCACAAAACTGCAATAAAGCAACTCGCCCTCCACACACACACACCAATTTTCTCCTCTGGAAAATAATGCTACTTCCCTAAGGACAAGCTTAATGAAATTCCTTCTACTTCTATTAGGCACATGATGTGAAACCAAGAGGAACAAAAAATAAAAATAAAAATAAACCTTCAATTCTAGCAAGAATAGCAAAACTTCTAAATTGCCTCCTGACCTTTTGGTGAGTAGGCTGGTGGTTCTTGACATTAATTTCCTCGCTGGTCCAGTGTCGTACAACAGCATCCAACCTGGGCATTTGGCCAAGCGTGCATTAGTTAAACCCTCCCGTTCCAAATGAAAGCAAAGTTTGCCTCCTTAAAGCACTGTATGAAATCGCTCCAAATGTTTTAATTTTAGGTTTCGATGGCATGCTACTTCCTAAACACTTATTTTAAATAACATGGCTCTGTGTAATTATAAATTGTGTGTGTGTGTATGCCTGTTCGCGCGCGCCTTTCTGTTGCTACTTGCATATAATATCTCCCCCCCCCACCCCATCTCTTCTCTCACGCTGTGAGGAATAAATGAAGCAGTGGAGAAATATTCCTAATGGAATTATGTGTAGGAGATTCTGTAGCTTCATTTCACCGGCAGACAAAGGAACCGGAGAAATGATAGATGTGAGGGGATGAAGGCATCTGGATCTCACCCAAGTGCTTTAAAAGTGCTAGAGAAAAGATCCATTGGTGGAGGGGAAGGATTATTGTCAGGTTGGGCTGGGGTATAGACTCTAGAAAGAGTGCAGAGAAGAGCAACAAAAATGATGAGGGGACTGGAGGCTAAAACATATGAAGAACGGTTGCAGGAACTGGGTCTGTCTAGTTTAGTGAAAAGAAGGAATAGGGGTGTCCTGATCACAGTCTTCCAATATCTCAGGGGCTGCCACAAAGAAAAGGGAGTCAAGCTATTTTCCAAAGCACCTGAAGGCAGGACAAGAAGTAATGGGTGGAAACTAATCAAGAAGAGAAGTAACCTAGAACTAAGGAGAAATTTCCTGACAGTTAGAACAATTAATCGATTAATTGTCTATGGAGATTCTCACATTTCTCTTTGTTCTAGGTTGCTTCTCTCCTTGATTAGTCTCCATCCATTGCTTCTTCTTCTGCCTTCAGGTGATTTGGGAAATAGGTTTGACCTTGGATTCCTAGGATGAATGTCTTCCTGGCAGCTGGCAGTTGTGATTTATTGATTCAAAATAGGATTTATAGGGGCCAGCCATGAGTGGGATTTGGGGGTTCTCCAAACTGCACAGGATCTTAGCTAGAGGTTCTCCCAAAACCCTGCGAACCCCCAGCAGCCCACCCCTGATTCTAATATAAAAAGATGAGTATTTGTGACTACTGAATATAGAAAAGGAGGAAAAGGAAAAGAAAAATCCTTAAAGCTTATTCATCCTCTCAACTTAGTTGAACTGGTGTCTCGAGGGCCCCTGTATTAAGAGTCTATTCTAATTTTCCTGTAGCAAATACTAATTAGCGATCCTGGAGACAGACTTCTTCCTTTCAATGATGGCACTGATAGGCGTTTGTCATTCCTGTCCTTGCATGAATCAATGTTTGCTCCGGACAGGCATCTTTGAGAGTTGGCAGCGTGTAAATCACTTCCTCTGGTTACACTAATTGTGAGCAAGCTGCCAATTAAGGCCAGCTGCAACTGAGACGATTCCTCCGCATCCCGTAATAGTCTTCAACTTGGAAGAAAAAAATGCATTGGGTTCCAAAGAGCTTACTTCCAGTGATTCATGCCCGGGATTGGATCTTCAGATCTAACATTCAAGGGAATTGAAAGTATAAAGAGAGAGATCGTTCTTGCTTTAATGTATTTGAAGTCCCCCTGATGTTTGTCTTGGATAGCTTACATGGTTAAAAATAGAATAGAAAGGGACCTTGGAGGTCTTCTAGTCCAACCCCCTGCTTAGGCAGGAAACCCTACACCACTTCAGACAAATGGTTATCCAACATCTTCTTAAAAACTTCCAGTGTTGGAGCATTTACAACTTCTGGAGGCAAGTTGTTCCACTGATTAATTGTTCTCACTATCAGGAAATTTCTCCTTATTTCTAGGTTGCTTCTCTCCTTGATTCGTTTCCATCCATTGCTTCTTTTTCTGCCGTCGGATACTTTGGAGAATAGGTTGATCCTTTCTCCTTTATCTCTTCGGAGAGCACCCTTCCTGGGAATCCAGACCACATTCCACTACATTAGCTTAAATATCAAGTATGATATCAGCCTATGCTTTTGCAAAGCAGGGGAAGTCAAAATTTCACTTACAGGGTGAAAAGTAGATTTCAAGAAAAGCAAAACCCAGACTTATTACCCTTTTTTTGGTCACTGATTCTTTTCTGCAATTTGGCCAAGAATCAGTTGAAGGAAATGCTCCTCAGTAAACAAAGAATATTTGCAGACTGATGGCGCTGGAGCAGCCGCATTAAATGCTGGCTGCAAACAACGAAGCTGAACCTACAGAGCTCTTATATCCTCTGACATTATCTTGAAGATGTGGTGAGCAATGCAACTCTGACTCATCCCATGCTGCTACGTCAAGGAACGTACATCAATGAGCGACCTCGTGAGTTCTTCCTGTCCCAGCTGGCACCTGTTTTGCAAGAATTTCCTCTGTAGTCCATGCAATGAGGAGAAGGACGTGAAGCTCTTAAAAGCTGCTAAGAGGCCTCTACCAGCATCTCTCACTTTGGCCATGCTGGTGAGGCTGAAAGTTGTAGTTTGGTAAAATCTGGAGGTCTGCCAGCTTTGTATTTCGCAGTACAACAGTACAGCGAGATCTCTGCTGTATCTTTGTTGCCGCATTTACATTTTGCTATCCCTCCAAGTCACGATGACCTGACACAAGGTGTGGTGACCTAGGCTCAATTAGGCATTACCAGACATAATTAGTCTTAAACAAACCTATTTTATTATAACAGCTGGGAATTACTTCATTCCCAGCTTAGTCCAAATTAATTCCAAAACAAGTCTTTCAGAAAAAGTCCTTTGGCTTATCACAAACCTTTATCTTCTTTGGCACCCTGCCAAAGGCCTTTCTTGGCAAAGCCCCATGAAGTTCAGAAACAAGAGGTGCCGACTGGAAAACAGATTTAACAATGTTGCTTTCCTACAAAGAGCCCAAGAGCCTTTGCTCCTACTTTATGTCTTATGGGAGGGGCCAATCATCTCCAAGCCTTACTACCAAGTCGTCCCTTTTGTTTTAACTGTTCTTGCCTTCTGGCAGCTCAAGAGGAACAGGCTCTCCTGTCCCTCTGCCTCTCTGCTGTCCAACTCTGGAGGCTCCGGAGTCTGCACATCACACCCAGATGGCCTTGGCCCCATCTCTGCCTCCAACACAGAGCCCTCATCCGGGCCTTCCCCAGACTCCAGGACTGGCCCATGTTCTTCCTCAGCCTCCTCACTGTCCGACTCCACTTCTAGCTCCGCGGGCTGCTGACGGACCACAATCCAAGGATACATCACGTGAAATATTAGTGCCGCTTTATTTAAAAAACCCTAGTAAGACTTGGAATACTGCAACCAATTTTGGTCACCATACTACAAAAAAGATGTTGAGACTTTGGAAAAAGTTCCAGAGAAGAGCAACTAAGATGATCAAAGGCCTGGAGACTAAACCATATGAAGAACGGCTGCAGGTTTTGGGTCTGGCTAGTCTAAAGAAAAGAAGAATTAGGGGATGACCTGATTGCAGTGTTCCAGTATTTGAGGGGCTGCCACAAAGAAGTGGGGGTCAAATTATTCTCCAAAGCACCGGAGGGCAAGACAAGAAACAATGGTTGGAAACTGATCAAGGAGAGAAGGAACTTGGAATTAAGGAGAAACTTCCTAACAGTGAGGACAATTAACCAGTGGAACAGCTTGCCTTTAGAAATCATGGGCGCTCTATCACTGGAGGTTTTTAAGAAGAGATTAGACAGTCACTTGTCTGAGATTGTATAGGTTCTCCTGTTTGAGCAGGGGGCTGGACTGGAAGACCTCCAAGGTCCCTTCCAGCTCAATTCTATTCTAAATTCAATGAGCCAATTCATTGACTTACCACCAATGATTCTAATACAGGTAGTCTCCGACTTACAACCATTCAGTGACCATATGAATTTACACAGCACAGAAAAAAGTTACGTACGACCAGTCCACGCCTTTACAACTATTGCAGCATCCCCACGGTCACATGATCAAAATCTAGGCATTTGCCAATACTACACATTTGCAATGGTGGCAGTGTCCTGGAATCATGTGATGATTCCATTTGCAACTTTGCAAGCTCGTTTTTGACCACCGAAGTCAATGGGGGAAAACCAGATTTCCTTAAACAACTGCAGGGATCCACTCAACAACCATACAAAAAGATCACAGCATTCGGCATAACTCGCTGAACAAGCCTCGCTTAACAACAGAAATTCTGGGCCCGTTTGTCGTCGTGCATCAAGGACTTCCTATAATCACCAAGCTGATTTATTTATTTATGGCATAGGACCAGGATATCTACGGGACCGCCTTCTGCCATCAACAGCCTCCCACCGACCAGTCCGCTCCCACAGAAAGGGTCTCCTCAGGGTACCGTCGGCCAAGTTATGTCGGCTGGCGACACCCAGGAGGAGAGCCTTCTCTGTCGGAGCTCCTACCCTTTGGAATGAATTGCCCCCGGATATTCGTAACATCTCTGACCTCTGGGTCTTTCGCTGTGCCCTCAAGACCCTACTGTTCCAACAGGCGGGGCTGTCTAACTGAATGATTTTAAATTGGGTTTTAATTTTGGGTTTTAAAATTCGGCCAAAACTATTTAATGATTTTAATTAATTTTATAATTTATGATATTGTATATTTATGTTTTAATTCTGGCTGTACACCGCCCCGAATCCTTCGGAAGAAGGGTGGTATATAAATAAAATAATAATAATAATAATAATAATAATAATAATAATAATAATAATAATAATATATTATTATTATTATTATTATTATTATTATTATTATTATTATTATTATTATTGTCGTCATCATCATTGTTGTTGTTGTTGTTGTAGATTTCTTTTATAGGATTGTATCAAAAGAATGTCTATAGCAGGGATATCAAACTCAAGGCCCACGGACCAGATTTGGCCCGTGAGATGCTTAAATCTGGCCCATGGGACTACCCTGGAAACAGTCTGTGGTGCCTCTGCCAATAAAAGGCAGAGGGGGGGCACATATGGCCCTCCCAAGCTGTTTTTGCTGGTAGAGTGCTCAGGCACGACAGTCCCCCCTCCCCCCGACATGAGTGATGTCGAGCTGGCTATGCCCACCCGGCCAGTGTTGGGATTCAAATAATTTAACAACCGGTTCTCTGCTCTAATGACCAGCTGGGTGGGTGTGGCCATAACGGGCATGGCCAGGGGATGTAACAGGCAGCACTCGGCCTCCTGCACTCCTCTGGGGAGCAAAAACGGGCTGCGGGGGGACCTGCCGCTGCCCCCGTGCCCTGTTTTGGGCCTAGTAGGCCTCCCTGCAGCCTCCTGGGAGCAAAAACAGGCCATGGGGAGAGGGCGCCACACCCTCCTGTAACCCATTTTGTGCCTAGTAGAGCTCCCTGCACTTACCTGGGAGCCAAAACGGGGTGCGTGGGGACTCCTGGAAGGCACGTGGAGAGGAGGAGCCAGCCAATAATTTAACAACCGGTTCTCCAGAACTGGCTGAATCCCACCACTGTACCCAGCCCACCCCCCACCCCCCAAAGTCAAACACAACCCTGATGTGGCCCTCAATGAAATCCCTGGCCTATAAGAAGATGTTTTGGTGCAAAATGCAAACAAGTACAAGTCTTTGTAGCAAATTTGTCAACTACGGAAATATTACCTAGTCCCTTTGATCCCTAGGCTGTTCTCCGATCATACAGAGGATAAATTGCCCTGGAGAAAGAGAGAAATCCTTTGAGAGTCAGTGACCTCGGAGGGTTTTTGTGACCATTAACATGCAAATGATTTAAATCATCTACCACTGGGTAAGAATTTGGGAAAGTATTGTATGATAAATGTTAACAATAATATGACCTACAAAGCTTGCATAATTACACAGTACTGATGGAAAACATATTCTCAGGACATTTTTGCTGGTGAAAAGAGACGGGATGTATGGTTCTGTCCTCAGAGATGTATTAGGGACATGAGAAGAAGAAGAATTAAGAAAAATGGAGACGTTAATTCTACCGTAGAATAGCTCCCTAGAGAAATCTTTCGGCTCTACCAAGGTAAAAGAACAAACTAGGAAGATGAATAAGGAGGGTTGGCACACAATTCAGATAAATAGAATAACATGAATTCCTATGTGTGTAAATGTGTAAATTTAGAAATTGGTGAAAAATATAATTGAATCTTACTGCTGAGTTGAAATAGAATAGAATAGAATTTTTTATTGGCCACGTGTGATTGGACACACAAGGAATTTGTCTTGGTGCATACGCTCTCAGTGTACATAAAAGAAAAGATCTGTTAATCAAGAATCATAAGGTACAACGTTTAATGATAGTCATAGGGTACAAATAAGCAATCAGGAAACAATATCAATATAAATCATAAGGATACAAGCAACAAAATTACAGTCATACAGTCAAGAGTGGAAGGAGACGGGTGGTGGAAACGATGAGAAGATTAATAGTAGTGCAGACTTAGTAAATAGTTTGACAGTGTAGAGAGAATTATTTGTTTAGCAGAGTGATGGCGTTTGGGGAAAAACTGTTCTTGTGTCTAATTGTTCTGGAGTGCAGTGCTCTACAGCGTTGTTTTGAGGGTTGTTGAGGAGTTGAAACACTTTATGTCCAGGATGTGAGTGATCTGTAAATATTTTCACAGCCCTCTTTTTGACTCGTGCAGTATACAGGTCCTCAATGGAAGGCAGGTTGGTAGTAATTGTTTTTTCTGCAGTTCTAATTATCCTCTGAAGCCTGTGTCTGTCTTGTTGGGTTGCAGAGCCAAACCAGATAGTTATACTGCCTGTTTCAAAGGAAAGTTGCCTTCAGAAGTTGTGGGTGCTCCACAGGGGTGAAATCCACTTGCCTTCGTTACTGGTTCTGTGCATGGATAGAGGGTAAAAAACCGGGACCTTATGATGTCCCGGCGAGTGGACAGAGCCTCCTGCCACCAGCACCACCAGTTCGGCAAGCCGAATAGAACCAGGCGGATTTCACTGCTGGTGCTCCATCATTGGAGGTTTCTAAGGACAACCATTTATCCAGAACAGTATGGGGTCTCATGTTTGAACACGGGGTTGGACTAGAAGACCTCCAAGGTCCCTACCAACTCCATTATTCTGTTAACTCCATTTTGCATTGGTAACAAGTATCTATCCATTATATTTGCTCTTCTTGTTTTATAAGGAATTTCCTGCAGCAGGTGCTACATTAAGTGCCAACAAAATAGGAAGGCCATGAAGTTGCCTTAGAGGTCAGGATTTCCTGCCTTCCACCTCACCAAATACGACGGACAGTTTCTGTTCTTCTTCTAAAGGGCTAAAAATACTTCCTTAATGTGTTCTCTTTCCCAGAAGTCAATTTCAGGGCAATGGCTTTTAAAGCAAAGGTTAACTTGGAGAGTTTCAAACTGTCAAGGCAACCAGTGTGGATGGAAGTGAAATTGGACAAGCGATCGTTAGAGATTCAGAGAACAAGATGAGAAAAAGCTATTGATTTATTTGGTTAGGAACACAAAATAGGGGAGAACCGTTGACAGATTAAGCTGACCGTCTCGAGGTCTAAGAGAGGAATTTTTTTTAAAAAAGTACGATATTTTGGGGGCTTTTTGCAAAGGGATAGCAAGGCGGGGACGGGACAGAGTTAAGTTGCAAAAGGAGCTGTTTCAGGGGTGAAAGCCAGCAGGTTCTGACAGGTTCTGGAGAACCGGTAGCGGAAATTTGGAGTAGTTCAGAGAACCGGCAAATACCACCTCTGGCTGGCCCCAGAGTGAGGTGGGAATGGAGATTTCACAGTATCCTTCCCCTGGAGTGGGGAGGGAGTGGGGATTTTGTAGTATCCTTCCCCTGGAGTGGGGTAGGAATGGAGATTTCACAGTATCCTTCCCCTGGAGTGGGGAGGGAGTGGGGATTTTGTAGTATCCTTCCCCTGGAGTGGGGTAGGAATGGCGATTTCGCAGTATCCTTCCCCTGCCATGCCCACCAAGCCACACCCACAGAACCAGTAGTAAAAAAAATTGGATTTCACCACTGAGCTGTTTGCTTTTTATGGAGAATCTGGATATCATGAACTTGCAGACATCTGGATCTCTTGTTTTCAAGTTCAGCTGCCGTTGTTGATGTAGGACGCTGCTAGTTCACTAAAAGCTTTGTGACAGCTGCGAAAGAGACTGTTGCCTTAGGTGGGCCTTTGACCTGTGTTTCACCTTATGTTCTTATTGATAGAATGCTCTCCATTTATCTTAGGTGAGAACTGCTCTCACCTAAGTTGTCAGTTCTCAGTTGTCATTGAAATCAATCTAGTGGGCAGTTTCGCTGTATACTTCATTGATTTCTGGAATAGAGAGATGACAAAGGTGTGGGATGTTACTGCACCTAAAGTAGTCCAGGAGATGTAGTAGTAAAAAGAAAGGCTATAGCACCAACCAAAAGGAGCCTGGATAGCTCAACAGACTAAGCACTGTAATTTAACACCAGCTGTCTGCAATTAAAGTAAGTTCGAATCTTGCCAGGCTCAAGGTTGACTCAGCCTTCCATCCTTTCTAAGGTAGGTAAATTGAGGACCCAGTTTGTGGGGGCAATAAGCTGACTTTGTAAAAATATACAAAAGTATGAAGGCTATTGCTTAACGCATTGTAAGCCGCCCTGAGTCTCCGGAGAAGGGTGGCATATAAATCAAATTAAAAAAAAAAAAACTGACGAGACTGAGAGACAAATATGATTTAAATTTAGATTACTTTGTTGCAGGAGTGGGCTTTAAACATTTTAGCAAGGAGTTCTCTGCCTGATTGCTGGGTGGGCGTGGCCACAGTGAGCGTGGCCTAGTCGGCCTCATGCACCATGGCAGGGGGGCGTTTTTGCCCTCCCCGGGCTCCAGAGGCTTTTCTCAAGCCTCTGGGAGGGCGAAAACGGCCTCCCCAGACTCCGAAGGCACTCTTCCTGAATTTCTGGTAGTCCCGTTTTTCGCCCTTCCCGCACGCTCTGCACTTACCTGCATCCAAAATGGGCCGTGTGGGGACTCCTGGCAGGGGCAGGGCAGGGTGGGCAGGGCCAGCCAGGAGTGGGATTTAGGGGTTCTCTGAACTGCACAGAAATGTAGCTAGAGGTTCTCCCAAACCCCTGTGAACCCCCAGCAGCCTACCCCTGCTTTATTGTCATTGCACCTCATACAACTAAATTAAATGCCATCCTCAGTGTACATAATACATAAGAAAACTATAAAAAAATAAAACAAAAACACTCATCCTTCACATTCTATACAAGTAAATTGAAAACCCCTGATGTTGCATTAGTGTTGCACTATACAGTAGAATTCAATATGGTTATTGCCCTGGGATACAAGCTGTTTTTTCAACCTATTTGTCCTTGTTTTTATTATCCTGTACCGTCTGCCAGATGGTAATAGTTCAAAAAAAAAAAAAAAGGGTGCCCAGGATGAGATGGATCTTTAAGGATGTTTTGAACTTTCTTAAGGCAGCGGGAGCTATAAAGCTCTTCCAAAGAGGGGAGAGAGCAACCAATGATTCTCTGGGCAATGACGTTGACCCTCTGGAGCACTGTCCTATCTGGCAAACCATACACAGATGCAGTAAGTTAAAATAGTCTCTATGGTGCAGCGGTAAAAGGTCACCAGCAGATCAGATATACTGAAGAGCTTGTGTTTGGTCTTGTACTCTGGAAATGAAAGGAGCAGTATTATTATTTTTTTAGTTCTTATTGCATCATCAAAATGTCTTCTAAATCCTTGTTGAAGATAGCCTGCTCTCTGCTCTGGACACCCAAATGGATGACCCTACCTGCTGGCTGATGTGAAATGTTTGATAAATATTTCACTGATAAAATCATTCTTCTACACTCAGGGCAGATTTTGATGAGATAACTAGGACAACATCTGTTCTCAGATTTGTTGGAGTTTAGGAACTTCAAGGAAGAAGAGAATGCATCTCTGCAGCATGAGCTCTGCCAGCTATGGAAAGGAATCTGGTTACTTCAGGTTGGATCTGGGGAAGGGGTGCTATTCAGCAGGTTCTGACAGGTTCTGGAGAACCGGTAGTGGAAATTTTGAGTAGTTTGGAGAACCAGCAAATACCACCTCTGGCTGGCCCCAGAGTGGGGTGGGAATGGAGATTTTACATCCTTCCCCCAGGAATGGGGTGGGAATGGGGATTTTGCAATATCCTTCCTCTGGAGTGGGGGTGGGAATGGAGATTTTATTTATTTATTTATTTATTTATTAAATTTATATACCGCCCTATTTCTAAGGGACTCAGGGCGGTGAACAGCGAACGATAAAAATACATTTAATACATCCCAGTTTAAAATAAAATCAAAAAAGCAATATAAAGGGAAAGTTAGGCCAGGCCGGCCTGCTGAAACAGGAATGTTTTGAGGGCACGGCGGAAAGTGCGCAGGTCCGGAATCTTCTGTATCTCTGGGGGGAGCTCGTTCCAGATGGTGGGTGCCCTCACAGAAAAGGCTCTCCCCCTGGGGGCCGCCAGTCGACATTGTTTGGCTGATGGCACCCTGAGAAGCCCCTCTCTATGGGAGCGTGCTGGGCGGTGAGAGGCTATTGGTGGCAGAAGGCGGTCTCGTAAGTACCCCGGTCCTAAGCCATGGAGCGCTCTAAAGGTGGTAACTAAGACCTTGAAGCGCACCCGGAAGACCACCGGGAGCCAGTGCAGCTCGCGCAGGAGGGGAGCCACATGGGAGTGCCATGCTGTTCCCATAACTACCTGCGCGGCCGCATTCTGGACCAGCTGGAGCCTCCGGGTGCTCCTCAAGGGGAGCCCCATGTAGAGAGCATTACAGGAGTCCAGGCATGAAGTGACGAGGGCATGAGTGACCGTATTTAACGAGTCCCGATCCAGAAAGGGACGCAACTGGTGAATCAGGCGAACCTGATAAAAAGACCTCCCGGCCACAGCCGTCAAGTGTTCTTCTAAAGACAGCCGTGAGTCCAAGAGGACGCCTAAATTGCGAACCCTCTCCGTGGGGAGCAATGACTCATCCCCAATAGTCAGTGATGGCACCAATTGACTATATCGGAACATCGGAAACCACAGCCACTCGGTCTTGGATGGGTTGAGCCTGAGTCTGTTCCTCCCCATCCAGATCCGTACAGCCTCCAGGCACTATTTTGCAGTATCCTTCCCCTGCCACACCCACCAAGCCATGCCCACAGAACCAGTAGTAAAAAAAAATTGAATTCCACCACTGATCTGGGGAGGGGTGAATGCCGTTTCGGTGTAGGAGTGCAGCAGCTGCTTTGAAAGGGTGATTTATGCCCACCCCTGAAGAAGCCATCTCTCAGTCCCACCATAAGGGATGACCTCTTCCCAGTCTCCAAACTTCGCTTTTTAGGGGATGTTCTGGAGAAGATGGGAGGGATCTGTTGAAGATTATTTTAGGGCTCTGGATTTTCTTTTATTGTTATGGATATCCTGCCTTTATTATTTTTAAGTGGAAAAGATTATTAGATGTTCACTTCCTTCTATCCAAGACACGGCATATAAGTGCTGGTCCACAGTATTGTCATGGATGCGACACATCTTCTCCTTCACTAGTTTTCCTTGTTACCTTTTGGGAGGTACCTGACTCTGTTGTTACATCCTCAAACCCCCACAACTTTAACCTTAAACTGTCTACTGTTGACCTCACCCCATTCCTAAGAGGTCTGTAAGGGGCGTGCACAAGCACGCAAACTATAGGTTAGGCAAGCCTTCATCTAGCCCTTTCTCTCCGATCTTAGCTTTATATATTCATTCTTGGTCCTTGGTGCAGTCGACTCTAGAGATTACTCAGGGGTTTCGGAGACTCCAGTGCCTACCGTCCCTGTCCTACTGTCTCCATTTATTCGTACCCATTTCCTGTGTTCATATCCACGTTTATACTTATTCCTGTTATCTCGTACATGTTTGACAAACTAAATAAATTAAATAAAATAAATAAATTGTGCTACCCGAAGCAGCAAACAAAATGAGATTCTGTAACAGATTGGTATCAGGTAGTATCAACCTTGTAAATTCTCAAGACTCTTTTTTTCCATTAGGTATTAAAGACAGACTGTGATTAGTGTGTGTATATGTGTGTGAGTGTTACGGTCATTTTTGTATGCCTCTGGAGCCTGGGGAGGGTGAAAAACGGGCCTACCAGAAGTACAGGAAGTCCAGAAACGGGCCCATTTCCAGCCTCCGGAGGGCCTCCAGTTCAGTGGTGGGATTCAAAATTTTTTACTTCCGGTTCCATGGGTGTGGCTTAGTGGGCGTGGCATTGTTTGGTGGGCGTAGCTTGGTGGGCATGGCAGAGGAAGGATACTGTAAAATCTCCATTCCCTCCCCACTCCAGGGGAAGGATACTGCAAAATCCCCATTTCCTCCCAATCAGCTGGGACTCGGGAGGCAGAGAATACCAGAGGTGGTATTTACTGGTTCCCTGAACTACTCAAAATTTCCGCTATCAACCGGTTCTCCAGAACTGGTCAGAACCTGCTGAATACCACCTCTGCCTATACTGTTCTGGACAAATGGCTGTCCAATCTCCACGCTCCGGTGTCCAGGGGAGGCCGTTTTCACCCTCCTGGAGGCTCGAAGAAAGCCTCTGGAGCCTGGGGAAGGCGAAAATGCCCCCCCCCCCCTGCCGTGTTGCAAGAGGCAGCGAACCAGTTGCTAAAAATTTTCAATCCCACCCTGACTGGAGTACCTACATAGAGAAACTGAAGTCTCCGAAACCCCTGAGTAATCTCTAGAGTCGACTGCACCAAGGACCGAGAATGAATATATAAAGCTAAGATCGGAGAGAAAGGGCTAGATGAAGGCTTGCCTAACCTGTAGTTTGCCTGTTGTGTGTTTAGAACCTCAAACTATAGTTCTTATTGTAAATTATGGCTTTCCCAACCTATTATTTGGCTGTGCTGAAATTTTCTTTGCAATTTCTCAAGCACTTCCATTCCCCACTGAAGAGGCTTCTGTTTTTCTATCTTATTCCCAGATACCTTAAGGATCCCTTTCAAATTTATTTGATACCTTTCTGAATTTAATTAATTAGGGGAGCCGGGCTCGAGGGAGGTTCTGTTGGGACTGTTTCTGGGTTGTTCCATTACCGTAAAGTCTTTCTGAAGCTATATTTACCACACACACACAAAAAAATCTCACGGGAAGAGTTTCATCATAGTTTCTTTTGTCCCAAAGGGGCTTTTTCCAAAAGGCAACTGGACTTCCTTGGTTTCTTTCTCTTTGAAAACATTTCGCTTCTCATTCAAGAAGCTTCTAAGCTTCAATTTTAAGTTAGAACCACTGGTGGGATTCAGCTAGTTCTGTCCGGATCATGCGAACCGGTAGCGGTGAATGCAGGAGGCTCCGCCCACCCGCTCAGATGTAATGTGCGACTACTGCGCATGTGCAGAGGTGGTGCGTGTGAGCTAAGCAAGTGCCCAAGCACGCATGCTCTCATTTGCAAACCGGTAGGGAAGGTAAGTGAATCCCACCGAGAGGTGGGTTTCAGCAGGTTCTGACCAGTTCTGGAGAACCAGTAGCGGAAATTTTGAGTACTTCGGAGAACCAGTAATAAAAATTCTGACTGGCCCTGCCCCCGTCTATTCTCTGCCTCCCGAGTCCCAGCTGATCAGGAGGAAATGGGGACTTTGCAGTAACCTTCCCCTGGAATGGGTACGGAATGGAGATTTTACAGTATCCTTCCCCTGCCACGCCCACCAAGCCACGCCCACCAAGCCATGCCACACCACCAAGCCACACCCACAGAACTGGTAGTAAAATAATTTGAAACCCACCACTGATCCCACTTCTGATTAGAACTGTGTTAGAATGGAAGAAGTTTCCTGGAAGAGAAGCGAAATGTTTTCAAAGAGGGGAAAAAACCTCCAAGAAAGTCCAATTGCCTATTGGAAAAAAGCACCTTTGGGACAACCATAATGTGGATGATTGAGACTCTCCAGAGACATCATAGTTTCTCTTCCAGGAGTTACTGGAAGACAGGGAGATTGCAGAAGGTGGCAGAGGTGAAAATACAATGGAAGATGGCCCGTTCACTTGTACCCTTTAGTTGCCTTGTTATTAAAATAAGTGCACAAAGCACCGCAGATTCACTAAAATTAACTTCTTCCACGCCAAGAAAGTTCAAAAGCAAATTCCCTTCCATCAAGCGGATAGGAAAATAATAACAGGAGAATTTCTTAATACTAGGCAAAGTGTCAGTAAAGGAGAATATTCAGGGATGGGCTGCTGGGGTTTCGCAGGGGTTCAGGAGAACCTCTAGCTAAAATTCTGTGCAGTTTGGAGAACCCCCAAATCCCACTCCTTGCTGGCTGGCCCCGCCCACCCCGCCCCTCCCAGGTGTCCCCAGGTGGCCCACTTTGGATGTAGGTAAGTGCAGGGCACACACGGAGGCTCAGGGAGGATGAAAAATGGGCCTACTGGAAGTTTGGGAAAGCCAGAAATGGACCCGTTTTCACCCTCCCAGAGACTCAAGGAAAGCCTCCGGAGCCCGGGAAGGGCAAAAATGCCCCCCTACCATGGTGCAGGAGGCCGTGTAGGCCACACCCACCATGGCCACACCCATCCAGCAACCTGGTAGCGAACCCCTTGCTAAAATTTTTGAAGCCCATCCCTGAGAATATTTGTAATTTATAGCTGAAATGAGCTTGGTTGTTTTCTTGCCAGTTTAGGGCCAATTAATGCTGAAGCTTAGTTGACTAGATTGTTGTGTATAGCCATGAGCAATAAATCAACTTCATTAGAAGTTAATGTGTGGTCCTGATTCTTCAGACCTGACATTAAACTTGTCAAGTAACAGTCAGCACTAAATTGATTCTGGATAATAGTTAACAGAATTAAAGAGAGCTTGGACATGGACTGCTTGTGGCAACTTAATGATTCTAGGCTTATTCCCCTTTTGACTCCACCTCCGCCTGTCCTCCTACACCACTATCTACAACCCTGGTGGTTTCAAGCAGTCCTAAGGTGTGTTTCTCCAGATGTGTTAGGAAGAATTCATAGCTGACTGGTGGAAGGTCCTAAATTTAATCCCCAGCATCTTCAAGTAATCCTGGAAAAAAATCTCTGCTTAAAACCCTGGAGAATCTGCTCACCAATGTTTTGCTTAAATGAGCCAACGATCTCATTCATTATAACTTCTCATCTTCCCTCTGCTTCATCCCAAGAACAAATTGGTTTTGGAAGATGGAAACTATAAGCAGTTAAATTAATGATGGCTAAGCTAATAACATATCAAGATGCTGACAGCCATTTTCAGCCTTTTGTAAAATATGGCGGCTCCTGGGGGTCTCTATTAATGATAACTCTTGAAATAGAACGTGAGCGATATTAGGAATTCCATTTTAATCAACTGAATTCTGAATTTCTAATGCTGGCTTTTTTTTTTTTCTAGTCAGGGAAAAGGTGTTCAATTGTAGCATATTTTAATGTGCTTAGGATGTTTGTCCTATATGTTCACACCTAAGGAGAAAAGTAGGGATCTCTCCAATCCAAGGAAGCAGATCTGAGACGATCTACTATCTTGAAGTTTTTTTAACCCCTGTGCAAACACAACTGAGAAAGACAATCAAAATTTCCCTTTTTTCTTTGCAAGAAATAATAGAGTAGAGTAGAGTAGAGTAGAGTAGAGTAGAGTAGAGTAGAGTAGAGTAGAGTAGAATAGAATAGAATAGAATAGAATAGAATAGAATAGAATAGAATAGAATAGAATAGAATAGAATAGAATAGAATAGAATAATGGAATGAAGAGTAGAGTAGAGTAGAATAGAATAGAATGTAAAGTAGAGTAGAGTAGAGTAGAGTAGAGTAGAGTAGAGTAGAGTAGAACAGAACAGAACAGAACAGAACAGAACAGAATAGACTGGAGGCATAGGATGGGATGGGATGGGATGGGATCAGAGGAGGTATTCAGCTGGTTTGGACCAGTTTGACCGAACCAGTAGCATAAATCGCAGGTGGGCCCATCCCAGCTCTATGCCATCCTATTTAAGGCACATTTTTGAGGGCACATGCGTGGAAGGCAGGTGCGTGTGGAAACCGGACACACACATGCATGAAGCCAATGTGCACGCATGCGGCAAACCGGTAATAACATTATTCAAAACCCACCGCTGGATGGGAGGAGAGGGGAGGGGACGGGAGGGGAGGGGATGGGACGGGACGGGATGGGACAGGATAGGATACGATAGGATTCTTTATTGGCCAAGTCTGATTAGACACACAAAGAATTTGTCTCCGGTGCATAAGCTCCCAGTGTACATACAAACAATAAAGTGATAGGTAATATATATCACAGTTATTTATTAATCATAAATTACAATAACAAAGGATAAATCATCGATACAAACAGGGGAAGGTATTAGGAAAGATGAGAAGATGAGAAGGATCATATCAATACAACCTACAACAGTGATGGCTAACCTTTTTGCCGTCATATGCCAAAAGCAGGGGTCATGTGGGGGGATCTTGTGCAGGCTTGCCCACACCCATAATTCAGTGTGCCCTGCCCCCACCACGCATGCACATGATGGCACAGTGGTCCCGGTAGGCCTTTTTTCCGCTCTCCCCAGGCTCCAGAGGCTTTCTTGGAGCCTGGGGAGGATGAAAACAGCCTTCCCCACCCCACCGGAGGCTCTCCAGAGGCCAGAAACAGCCTTTTCCCCGACTTCCGGTGGGCCCGGAAGGCCCAAAAATCAGGTGGCTGGCACGCACATGCACGCTGGAGCTGAACTAGGGCAATGCTCGCGTGCCCACAGATATGGCTCCGTGGGCATATTTAGCCTTAAGAGAGAGAGAGAAAAAAAGATATTTCCAAGATAGGGCGTAACATTTCTCTGAATGTACTTAGCAGCCATATGCCCCAAATTACAGCGAGAGAGAAGAAGAAGAAGAAAATAATAATTGTAGCACAGATAACAAATGTGAAGTTTACAGTATGAAAGCATCGAGGTCCCTTCTCGCTCGCAGTTGTCGTCTGGTAATGACTGACGTGCCAAAGTTCCAGACTGCGGATCTCAAATCGTTCACACTTTTTAAGCAATGTTTGCAAATAGACAAATGGTACGACACAATTTCGGAGCGTATCGGCTGGGGGCTTCAAGCTGTTGGATTGGCTTTAAAGCGGCGCCGTTTTCCTGCCTGCTGAACTCGCAAAGAACGAGCAAGTGTGTCCTCCTTCAGAAGTCTCACAGCTACAGAAAACGTCACGACCTACCAAGACGTTTTCTCCGGCCAATTTTTCAGCCCCTGGTTTCATCCTTGCCAGAAAAAAATATGGTCTCTCATTAGCGCTAGAGAAACATGCATGCAAATCCCAGAAAGGACATTGATACACAACATCTCATCCATCTCTTGAGATGCGCAACCAGGTCCTATTAAAATAATTGGGTGACTTTCTAATGCCAATGGGATATATTGCCTCCGTTTGGTAAATTCTCCTTTTTCCTTTGTAATTGGCATGCTGTGAACATTCTGCGGCAACATTAGAGCCCAGGGGGACCGAGGCAAACAAAACAAGAAGGAAACAGTGTTAATATGAAGTTTCTATCTTCAATTATATTTACTGTATCTTAGCAAATCTGATGTAATATTTATCTTTTTCTCCCAATATGAGTGGACCCGTGGTGGGTTTCAAAATTTTTTACTACCGGTTCTGTGGGTGTGGCTTGGTGGGCATGGCAGGGGAAGGATACTGTAAAATCTCCATTCCCACCCCACTCCAGGGGAAGGATATTGTAAAATCTCCATTCCCTCCCCAATCCAGGTGAAGGATACTGCAAAATCCACATTTCCTCCTGATCAGCTGGGACTTGAGAGGCAGAGAATAGATGGGGCGGGGCCAGTCAGAATTTTTACTACCGGTTTTTTGAACTACTCAAAATTTCCGCTACCGGTTGTCCAGAACTGGTCAGAAGCTGCTGAAACCCACCTCTGGAGTGGACTGACCATAGGTAGTTGTTGTGGTCTGCCGAAGGTCTGCAGAGTCAGACAGTGAGGAGGTTGGGGAGGAACATGGGCCAGTCCTGGTGTCTGGGGAAAGAGGGCTCTGCATCGGAGGCAGAGAGGGGGCCAGGGCCATCTGGGAGTTATGTGCTGCCTCCAGAGCCTCCAGAGTCAGACATCAGCGAGGCAGAGGAACAGGGGGAGCCTGTTCCCAGTGCGCACATGCGCAGAGCTGCCAGAAGATAAGACAAATGGGACAACTCGGGAGTAAGGCTTGGAGATGATTGGCCCCTCCCATAGGACATAAAGGAGGAGCAAAGGCACATGAGCCTTTGCAGGAAGCAATTTTGTTCATTCTGGTCGGTTTAAATTCTGAAGCTCTGTTTTGACTCTGTGCTCCGTGTGGCCTTGCAAAGCTAATTGCCAATTAGGTCTTTGGCAGCGTGTCAAGGGTGATAAAGGTCAGAACAGTACTCCTCAACTTAGAACAGTTCAATTAGTGACAGTTCAACGTTACAACGGCATTGAAAAAGTGTTTTTTTCACACGACTATTGTAATAGCCCCATGGTCATCTGATCAAACTTCAATTGCTTAGCAACAAGTTCATATTTATGATGGTTGCAGCATCCTGGAGTCATGTGATCCCTTTTTGAGACCTTCTGACAAGCAAAGTCAATGGGGAAGACAGATTCGCTTAACAACCAGGTTACTCATTTAACGATTGCAGTGATTCGCTTAAACAACTGAGGCAAGAAAGGTCATAAAATGCGCGAAACTCCGTTAAACAACAGAAATGTTGGACTCAATTCAATTCAATTCAAGTCAAATCAAATCAATATAGATTTTATTGTTGTTTATTATTTTATTCTAGCATTTTTAACTGGATATTCCTTGCGTGTTTTTTTATTTGTTCTGGTCTCTGGTCTTTGACTGTAATAAACTTGATTTGACTTGATTTGATTTGATTTGATTTGACTCAATTGTGGTCATAAGTCGAGGACTTCCTGCAGGTGTCTCCAGCTAAGCAAATGTCTACCTCGCAGCTATAAAATAAATGTAAACTTTTAAGAAAGCCTATATTCAGATCTCCTGAACTTGTTTTTCAGCCTGTTGCATTTTACTGCTCTATACTGGATTAAAAGTTAAGAAGAAATGCTGTGCTAAAGGAGTTCCAAACTATTGCTTTGGGAAAAAAAAGAATTTTAATCGTTGTCCCATCAATGCATTCCATCCTTGCAAATTCAGAAGTGCTTTTTAACTTTTAGCACCATTATATAAAGCGGGTGCAAGCATTAAGTTATCATCCCCTTTGAAATGCTGAGTTGCTCCTCAGGGTGGTGAGTAACATTACTTTCAGTGTTAATCGCATTGGGAAATTTTGCTTTCCTGTACGTTGTCATCTTAAAACCCCAAATGCTAAACGTCACTTCTTCTTCTTTCTTTTTTTTTCTTCTTCTTTCCCTTCTTCCTTTCTGCAGAGAACAGCAGACACTGCCGGAGATTCTGAAAGGTAAGCCAACTCTTTATTTTTTTAATTTTTATTTTTAGACAGCAATGCTAATAAAGGCTTTGACAATCTGGCCCTCGATTGGAGTCCTTGAGAACTTTTGTTACTTGCGAAGCTGATCTTGTTTTGCCAAATCGTAGCTAGGAAATAATGAATGGCTTTCACGAACCTCTCCGGGTTTGGAGAGGTTTGCGTGAAAACGAAAAAAATGGCATGAGAGAAACCGTGATAGAAAGCCATGTAATGGGAACATAATTTTGAAAAAGAATCAAAATCTGCAATTGCAAAGTAAAACGAAGATTCATTTTAATTTTCTCTTGACTTTTTGTCAACTGTTTCTGTTTTCAGAGGGGTAACTAAAACAAGTCCCAATGCTTTTACTGGGACTTGAATTTATTGAGGCTTTCATTGACTTTGAACTAATAAAATCTGTATCCAGGACAAACATTTGGATTACTGGATTGGATTGGATTGGATTGGATTGGATTGGATTGGACTGGACTGGACTGGACTGGACTGGACTGGACTGGACTGGACTAGACTAGACTAGACTAGACTAGATTAGAAAAGTTTTGCACTAATTGAAATCTATGGCAAGTTTAAATCATGATTTGTTCTTTGTGGGAACAACTGTTGACTAACTGACTTTGGATCCAAGGTCTACATGGATTTTTTAACCATAATATTCTAAAAATCTCGGCTAGAGCATTTCATTCCGGCAATCTGCACACTTCAGTTGATTTTATTACTGTACTTGGATGTTGTTTTATATTTTGTACTCTATTTTAATATTTATATAAAGTATTTGTTTTAGCATATTTGGAGGGTTTTTTCCCCCGTGGTTTATTATTTGTTTTTCTGTTTTATACCCTTCAGAGAGAGGTTATTTCAGTTAGGTAGCCTTATAGATCTAGTCAATAAATAAATTTAAATTCTTGAAATAGAACTCCATGCAAATATTATTATATCTTTTTTTCATCCTAATGTTTTGGTCGGGTTAACTAGGTTCCCAATAGTTAGGGGAAAAATATCTTGATGTACGGAAATGCCCGCAAGTTTTCCTTAGAACTTTTCCACACACACATAGGCATACACACATACATAGAAAGAGAGACATTATGATTTCTATTATGTAACATATATATCAGATGTTTATTCCATAATGTAACATGTATGTATGTATGTATGTATGTATGTATGTATGTATGTGTCAGGTTTCGAGGTTGTCTCAAATAAATTGCATTTCAAACAAAGTCTTTGATGAAAAACTCCCATTTATTAAGCACGACATTCTAATTCCTACTCCATCGTAACCAACACTGACTTCCTAACCCACAACCCTCCCTTTCCTTTCCCCACTCCTCTGCACTCATTGGCCATCTTCCAAGTCACTCTACCCCTAATCTACTGCTCCAGCTCAAAGGAATTTTCCCCCTCCCATCCCATCTCCTAGGGGATATTATCTCCAGGGAAAATAAGTAGGTGAAAAGTCAAACGTCCTTTTCCAGACGCCTCCGCTTCTCCTTCTTATGTCAGCACTAGAGTAAATACAGCTTGAAGTACTGACATCATATATGTATGTATGTATGTATGTATGTATGTATGTATGTATATATCAGTTTAGATATCAGAAGTTAAGTTATCTAGTCTGTAATGCCTCACCTTCTTTCAGGATTGATTTTGGATTTGTAACTAAAGTTTTCCAAAGATCAGAAAAATTCACGTAAAGTTGTCCCAAAGGAGTTTTTTCAAAAGGCAACTGGACTTGTTTTTTTTCCTTGAAGACCTTTCGCTTCACATCCAAGAAATTTCCTCAGTTCTGACTGAACTGATTCAGAACTGAAGAAGCTTCTTGGATGAGAAGGAAAACATTTCAAGGGATTAAAAACCCAGACCAGTTACGCTTTGGGAAAACCGTGACCTGGATGACTGAGAATCCCCAATTGACATTTATGCAGAGCTCTCTTGCTGACCTTTCCCTTTCTGATCGACAAGATCAGTGTCTTAGCCACTGAGCCACCTAGTCAGGCATATCGATATGCTTATCGGTGTCCTCTTTCTTATGGACTGATCCTTAAAGACGAGTGAAACATTCAGCAAAAAATTTTTTTTCTTAGCAAGAACAGAACTTACTGGCCTTGCAAAAGCTTGAACTCCATTAGGGATCATAAATATTTCAGAAACTTTTGTGAGAAAGAAATAGTTCAATGTACATTTTAGCTGGAACCCGTCTAGTGCAGAGTTCCAGAATTAGCACTCAAAGCAAAATGCTATCCATCACCTTTGTCCAATTTGCTAATTTTAAGTGTGTTTTATTTTTAAATGGCTCCATTAAGAAAAGTATAATACAATATATACCAGCCCGTTTACCCAGTATATGACCATGTTAGCATCTATTCTAGTAAATCAGTTCATTCACAATTTATTTATAATGTACTAAATATATATTTGCTGGAAGTGGATGCTAAATTGATGGCAGACTTCCCCACCCCCAGGGGTGGGCTTCAAAAATTTTAGCAAGGGGTTCTCTGCCCGGTTGCTGGGTGGGCGTGGCCATGATGGGCGTAGCCTAGTCAGCCTCCTGCACCATGGTGGGGGGGATGTTTTTGCCCTCCCCGGGCTCCAGAGGCTTTTCTCAAGCCTCCAGGAGGGCGAAAACGGCCTCCCCAGGATCCGGAGGCCCTCTGGAGGCCTTCCCGAACTTCCAGCAGGCCCATTTTTCACCCTCCCCAAGTCTCCGCATGCACCCTGCACCTACCTGCATCCAAAACAGGCCATGTGGGGACTCCGGGGAGGGGAGGGGAGGGGTGGGGTGGGCAGAGCCAGTCAGGAGTGGGATTTGGGGGTTCTCCAAACTGCATAGAATCTTAGCTAGAGGTTCTCCTGAACCGCTGCGAACGGCCAGCAGCCCACTTCTGCTACTCCCTCCTCCCTTGTTCTCTGCTCTCTACCCAACTATCTTTCTTTTTTGGTAGTCATGCAGTTCTATTAATGTTCTATTATCTTCCTTCTGTTCTCTTTACACTCTTTTCATTTCTTCCTCTTTATTGTTGTAAGCTGCCTGGAGCAGCCCCCACAGCGAGATAGGTGGCATGTAAATTTAACAACCAAATAAATGAAATAAAGATATGGCATGCCGTGAGCCGTGGTGGCGCAGTGGTTAGAATGCAGTATTGCAGGCAAACTCTGCATTCCACTGCCAGCAATTCGATCCTGACCGGTTCAAGTTTGATTAATCCTTCCATCCTTCTGAGGTTGGTAAAAGGAAGACCCAGTATGTTGGGGGCAAGAGGCTGACTCTGTAAACCACTTAGAGAAGGCTGTAAAGCACTGTGAAGTGGTATATAAGTCTACATGTTATTGCCCTTCCTTCCTTCCTTCCTTCCTTCCTTCCTTCCTTCCTTCCTTCCTTCCTCTTTTTCTCTTTTTCTCTTTTTTTCTTTTTCTTTTTCTCTTTTTCTCTTTTTCTCTTTTTCTCTTTCATTCCAGTTTTCTTCTGTCTTTCCCTCCCTCCCTCCCTCCCTCCCTCCCTCCCACCCTTCCTTCCTTCCTTCCTTCCTTCCTTCCTTCCTTCCTTCCTTCCTTCCTTCCTTCCTTCCTTCCCAGTAGTTAGAATGCAGTATTGCAAGCTAATTTTTCCACCTGCCAAGAGTTCAATCTTGACCGGCTCAAAGTTGACTCAGCCATCCATCCTTCTGAGGTTGGTAAAATAAGGACCCAGATTGTTGGGGACAAGAGGCTGACTCTGTAAACCGCTTAGAGAGGGAAGTAAAGCACTGTGAAGCGCTATATAAGTCTAAATGCTATTGCTATTGCTATGGTACAATGTTGTGTATGTTATGCTAAACTGCATCAAGGCATGTATTAGGAAACGTGTGCAAGTTCTCATGTTCAGAAGCCACAAATAAGATCAAATCAAATTTAACACTGATCAATAAGAAATAGAGTCAATTCTCCCCCTGGTTGTATCGATACACCTGATTAATTCCAGCTTTCTATATGTTGTAAAAGAAATCTTTTATCTTTTCGAGATTGGCAAACACATTCCCTGTACCTTCGCCATTTCTCCATGGACATGCCCAGAGAACTGACCGCGAGGACTTATTTCATTTATTTCTGCAGGGTATTTCATTTACTGCTCACCTTCCATCTCGGCAAGATGTGAAAAAGTGAAATTTGAGGGTGATGCGTTTGGACTTTCGACTTGTCCTTCAGAAAACCCCGGCTGTGTCGTTCCTTTTAAGTGAAATGCAGTCAAATCCTCGATCCATTAACGCAGAAAGAAAAGCATTTGGGATCGAAGGCTGTCGGCAGGGATGTGGCTTCTTACTCTCAGTGTCAGAAGATGAAAAGAGGGGGGAAAAATAGGCCGTGATGGATAGTTTGTCAGGCCAAGTTTTAGCTTTTATGGCTATATCCAATTTCTTGGCAGGTTTAAATTCTCTGAGGGAATAGATGAGCCGTCTGAGTTTCTTCAGGCATTTTGTCAGATAGAACGTTAAGCAAAGGAAGAGAAGGGAACAGAAGCAAAGGCCATCGGATAGCGAAGTCCGAATTTAGCTTCAGTAGGAAAGGAAAGAGGCTAGATAAGCTACTATCTGATCACATAACCTTCTCATAACCCATAGTCTAGGGACGTGGTGGCTCAGTGGCTAAGATGCTGAGCTTGTCGATCAAAAGGTCGGCAGTTCAGCGGTTCGAATCCCTAGCACCGCATAACGGGGTGAGCTCCCGTGACTTGTCCCAGCTTCTGCCAACCTAGCAGTTCAAAAGCACGTAAAAATGCAAGTAGAAAAATAGGGATCACCTTTGGTGGGAAGGTAACAGAATTCCGTGCACCTTTGGCATTTGGTCATGCCAGTTACATGACCTCAGAGACATCTTTGGACAGCGCTGGTACTTTGGCTTTGAAACGGAGATGAGCACCGCCCCCTAGAGTCAGGAACGACTAGCACATATGTGCAAGGGGAACCTTTACCTTTAACCCACACAGGAAGGCCAAGTGATTGTACAGGCAGTCCTTGACTTACAGCCATGATTGAGCCCAAAATCTCTGTGGCTAAGCAAGAGAGTTGTTCAGTGAATTTTGCTCCATTTTATGACTTTTTTCACCACAGTTGTTAAGTGAATCATTTCAATTAGTAACACGGTTGTAAAATGAATCTGGCTTCCCCGTTGACTTTGCTTTGAAGTCAACGGGGTCTTTGAAGGTCGCAAAAGGGGACCGCGGGACACTGCAACCGTCATAAATAGAAACCAGTCACCAAGCATCCAAACTTTGATGGTGTGATCATGGAGATGTTGCAGTAGTTGGAAGTGTGAAGAAAGGTCATAAGTCACTGTTTTCAGTGCTGTTGTAACTTTGAATGGTCACTAAACGGACTCTTGTAAGTCAAGGACCACCTCTGCCACTTTATACCACACTGGTGAGGCCACACTTAAAATACTGCATCCAGATTGGGACACCATGACATAAAAAAGATGTTGAGACTAGGGGTGGGTTCTACTTATCTTTACTACCGGTTCGCAACGGGGCCGTGCGCTCTTCTGTGTATGCGCAGAAGCATTTTGATGACATCGGGGTCAGTAGGCGGAGCCTCCCGCCAGTGTAAACTGGGGGCAACCCACCACTGGTTGAGACCCTGGCAAGTGTGCAGAGAAGAGCAATGAAGATGCTAAGGGCTCTAGAGGCTAACCCTATAATGAGTGTTTGAGGGAAGCTAGGTTTGTTTAGCCTATCAAGAGAATGGGCAGCATGACAAGGTAGCTGTATTCCAGTACTCAAGGAGCTATCTACAGACGGAATGGGACAACCTGTGCAGCCAGCTCCCCACGGCCAACTCACCGTGGCCAACTCAACTGTGGCCAACTCTCCATGGCCAACTTGCCATGGCCAACTCAACACAGGACAACTTGCTGCGGGACAATTCAACAATTCCATAGCCTCCCACCGGCCAGTTCGCTCACACAGAGAGGGCCTCCTCAGGGTGCCGTCGGCCAGACAATGTCGGCTGGCGACCCCCAAGGGGAGAGCCTTCTCTGTGGCAGCACCTGCCCTCTGGAACAACCTACCCCCAGAGATACGCACGATACCAGATCTCCGGACTTTTCGTCGGGCCCTGAAAACACATCTATTCCATCTAGCCGGGCTGGCTTGACCCCATCCTTATGGTTTTAAATTTATAATTGGTTTTAATTGGGTTGTTTTAAATTGATGGCCAAAAGTATTTAATGTTTTTTAAATTGTTTTTAAATTTTATATGTTGTGTTTTTACTATGGCTGTTCACCGCCCTGAGTCCTGTTGGAGAAGGGCGGTATACAAATTAAATAAATAAATAAATAAATAAATAAATAAATAAATAAATAAATAAATAAATAAATAAATTCAATTTAAGTATTTAAAATAATTTATTTATTTTTTTTTTAGTTTTTGTCATTGCGCACTCCAGTCCCCAATGCTTTTCTTGTTCCCCAGGTTGTCCAGATTCCCAGGGCCAGAGCCTTCGGCTGATGTTATGCAACGCCAGGTCCGTTGTTAATAAAGCCCCCCTCATCCACAATCTTATTCAGGAGGGGGAGGTGGACCTGGCGGGTATTACGGAGACCTGGTTGGGCCAGGAGGGGGGAGTCCCCCTCGTGGATATGTGCCCACCAGGTTTCCGCGTATTTCATCAGCCGAGGGCTCAGGGCAGGGGCAGGGGGGTGGCGGTTATTATAAAGGAAGGTCTGGATCCAAGGGAGACCACTGTTCCACAGATAGCAGGATGTGAGTCCCTCTTTGTGAAGTGGGGTCGTGGAGTACAGATGGGCTTTTTGGTCACGTACCTGGCTCCCTGCCACGTGGCAACGGCCCTGCCTGAGCTGCTTAACGTTATAGCCGAGGTGGCGGTGGCCACCCCCAGACTTGTCATCATGGGGGATTTCAACCTCCCATCTATCGGTGAAACGTCTGAGGTGGCTCGGGAGTTCATGGCTTCCATGATGGCCATGGACCTTACTCAGTTAATTCATGACTCCACTCACACGGGGGGACACACTCTGGACTTAGTTTTTGTCTCTGGTCAGTGGTTGAGTGGCCTTGATATAGGGGATATAGCCATCGAACCCTTGTCATGGTCTGACCACTCGCTCCTTCGACTGGACTTTCTGACCGCTGCACCCCGCCGCAGGGAGGCGGGACCGACCAGGTGGTTCCGCCCCAGGCGCCTGATGGACCCTGATAGGTTCCAGATGGAGCTTGGGCCATTTCCTGAGACTCTGGCTCATGACTCGGCTGAAGACCTGGTGGCCGCCTGGGATAGTGCGGCTGCCGGGGCCTTGGACCGAGTCGTGCCTTTGCGGCCTCTGACCCGGCACCGAACTCACCTAGCTCCTTGGTTCTCCGAGGAGCTTAGGGAGATGAAGCGCCGGAAAAGACGCCTGGAGAGTAGTTGGAGGACCAGCCGCTCCGAATCTGACCGAACACTGGTGAGGTCTCATATTAAGACCTACCTAGTGGTGATAAAAGCGGCGAAAACGAGCTATTTTGCCGCTCTTATCGCGTCATCAGATAATCGCCCAGTCGCCCTGTTTAGGGTGACCCGCTCCCTCCTTCATCTGGAGGTGCGGGATGACCCCTTGCAGGGCCGTGCTGAGGATTTTGTGCAGTATCTGTATGACAAAATCGCTCAGATTCGGGAAGGGCTGGCCTCTGACTGGGTATGTCCGGACGGGATGACTGAGGCAGGTCTTGAGAGTGTTATCTGGGGGGAGTTCGATCCTGTGGCTCCCGAGGACATGGACAGGGTCCTGGGACGGCTGAACGCGACCACATGTTTATTGGACCCGTGTCCCTCCTGGTTGGTACTGGCTTCCCGGGAGGTGACACGAGGCTGGCTCCAGAAGATTGTTAACGCTTCTTTGAGTGAGGGGGTCCTGTCGGCCGCTTTGAAAGAAGCGGTTGTGAGGCCCCTCCTCAAGAAGCCCTCTCTGGATCCGGCTGTTTTGGCTAACTATCGTCCAGTCTCCAACCTTCGCTTCATTGCGAAGGTTGTTGAGAGTGTGGTGGCGCAACAGCTTCCCCGGTACCTGGATGAAGCTGTCTATCTAGACCCGCTCCAGTCCGGCTTCCGGCCTGAGCACAGCACTGAAACGGCATTGGTCGCATTGGTGGATGATCTCTGGAGGGCCCGGGATAGGGGTTGTTCCTCTATCCTGGTCCTGTTAGACCTCTCAGCGGCTTTTGATACCATCGACCATGGTATCATGTTGCACCGGTTGGCGGGGTTGGGGGTGGGAGGCACCGTGCTGCGGTGGTTCTCCTCCTACCTCTCTGACCGGTCGCAATCTGTGTTGACAGGGGGGCAACGGTCGACCCCGAGGCACCTTGCTTGTGGGGTGCCACAAGGGTCGGTCCTTTCGCCCCTTCTGTTCAATATTTATGTAAAGCCGCTGGGTGAGATCATCCGTGACTTTGGGGTGGAGTTCCATCAGTACGCTGATGACACCCAGCTGTACATCTCCACCCCAGGCCACCCCAATGATGCCCTTGAAGTGATGTCCCAGTGTCTGGAGGCCGTGCGGGCCTGGATGGGGAGAAACAGGCTCCGACTCAACCCCTCCAAGACCAAGTGGCTGTGGCTTCCGGCGTCCCGATATAGCCAGCTGATGCCATCGCTGGCTATTGGGGGTGAATCACTCGCCCCCACGGAGAGGGCTCGTAACTTGGGCGTCCTCCTGGACGCACGGCTGTCTTTGGAAGATCATTTGACGACCGTGGCCAGGGGGGCTTTTTATCAGGTTCGCCTGATACGCCAGTTACGCCCCTTTCTAGATCGGGACTCCCTACGCACAGTCACTCAAGCACTCGTCACTTCCCGCCTGGACTACTGTAACGCTCTCTACATGGGGCTCCCCCTGGGGTGCACCCGGAGGCTCCAGCTGGTCCAGAACGCGGCCGCGCGGGGGATTATGGGGGCGACGAGGTGCTCCCATGTGACACCTCTCCTGCGCGAGCTGCACTGGCTCCCGGTGGTCTTCCGGGTGCGCTTCAAGGTGTTGGTGACCACCTTTAAAGCGCTCCATGGCTTAGGGCCGGGGTATTTACGAGACCGCCTTCTGCCACCAATAGCCTCCCACCGGCCAGTACGCTCGCACAGAGTGGGCCTCCTCAGGGTGCCGTCCGCCAGACAATGTCGGCTGGCGACCCCCAGGGGGAGAGCCTTCTCTGTGGCGGTGCCCACCCTTTGGAACAACCTCCCCCTAGAGTTACGTACAATAACAGACCTCCGGATTTTTCGTCGGGCCCTGAAAACCCATTTATTCCAACTAGCTGGGCTGGTTTGAGTCAAATTTTTAAACTATTTTAAATTGGAATTGTTTTTAATTATGGCCAAATTATCTAATTATTTTAATCAGTTTTTAATTTTTCTATGTCTGGTTTTTTACTTTGGCTGTGCACCGCCCTGAGTCCTATATTGGAGAAGGGCGGTATAGAAATTAAAACAAATAAATAAATAAATAAAATTCATACCCCATTTTGTCCCTCCTTCCGCATCCTTTCTTTAATGGTTCCATTCCACCATTTCTTCGATATTAGTGTGTAACTCTTGTCCCATGGCGAGCTGTTCTGTGGTGAGTTGGCTGCAGCGAGTCGGTTGCAGCAAGTTGGCCATAGCAAGTTGTCCTAGACCCATCACAGAGTAGAGGGGATTGACGCATTCTCTGGGACAGGGGTCTCTAACCTTGACAACTTTAAGCCTGGTGGACTTCAATCCCCCAGAGCTGGCTGGGGAATTTTGGGATTTGAAGTCCTCCAGGCTTAAAGTTGCCAAGGTTAGAGACCCCGGCTCTAGGGCACCAGAGGGCAGAACAAGAAGTACTTGGTGGAAACTTGTCAGAGAGAGATCCAACTCACAATTTAGAAGGAGAAACTTTCCATCAGGGAGAGCAATTATGGAATGAATGGAATAGCTTGCCTCCTGTGGGTTGTGAGTTCTCCATCACTGGAGGTTTTCAAGAATAGATTGGAGAACCATTTGATTGGGATGGTATAAATCTCATGTCTTAAGCAGGGGATTGGACTAGAATGCCTCAGTGATGTCAGACTGTACGCCACTCAGAGTTGCCCTGAGGTAAGATGGACAGTCAATACAATACAATACAATACAATACAATACAATACAATACAATACAATACAATACAATACAATACAATACAATAAATAAGTTAGTTAGTTAGTTAGTTAGTTAGTTAGTTAGTTAATGTGAGGAAGGAACGGAGGATCCAGGAATCCCATCATTTAGAGTGTACACTATTGAGGAGAAGGCCATGGCAAGGCAATTTATTGCCAAGAAACTGGCATGGACATCTCACTGGAGTCATGAAGTAGATTTTACTTAAAGTTCCATTGTGTGAATAAAGTTCATCACACATGAATAAGCACTATAAGGATGGGCAAGCATCGCAGAATTATGATAGACCCATGAGGGCGAACCTATGGCACACGTGCCAGAAGTGACATGTAGAGCCCTCTCTGTGGGCACGCGCACTGTCACCCCAGCTCAGCCAGCTGGTCATCGGGTTTCCAAGGTGCACATGCACGCCGGCCAGCTAATTGTCTGGTTTCCGAGATGTGTATGTGTGCCAGACAGCTGGTTGTCAGGTTTCTTTCTTTTTTTTTTTTTTAAATATACTTTATTAAGTTTTTCATTACAAAAGAAAATGTACAATCTCTACCTCCTTCAGAGGCACAGTGTTTATACATATTAAAAAGTCATACATCAAATATACTTCATCCTTAGCTGTTCAAAATTATATACAGTGAATCTCATCTTTTAGATGCGTAAGCTAATCATGTCCTAAAGTCATGTTTTTATCCTATTCTTTAACCAATTATGCCAATTTCCCCATACTTCATAATACTTAGATTTCTCATCATTGTTTAGTTCACTCGTCAAGTTTTGCCATTTCTGCGCACTCTAAGATTTTATTTATTAACATTCCTTCTGGTGGTATGCTTTTATTTTTCCAGAATTTCGCGAAGACTAGTCTAGCCGCTGTTGTTATCTGAATTATAAGTTGAATTTTGTTGTTGTTGAAGCCGTCTCCAATTATACACAAAAGAAATATTTCTGGAGATAGACCTACCTCCTGTCCCATTATTTCACATAGCCAGTATCGAATTTTGGACCAAAATCTTTTTGTCTCTGGGCAGGTCCACCACAAATGATAGAAGGTGCCAACCGCTTTTCCACATTTCCAACACATAGCTGAGAGATTTGGGAACATTTTCACTAATCTAGCTGGTGCTAGGTACCACCTGTGTGCCGGCCAACTGGTCGTCGGGTTTCTGAGATGCACATGCGTGCCAGCCAACTGGTTTTCAGGTTTCCGAGGCACTCTGGCGTGCGCGCGCCTTCCAGTTTGGGCACATTGTGTTAGACAATCCAGATTTTTAAAAGTCACATGCTTTCCCCTTCCACAAGCTAGTGGGCTCTCCTCATCTCCATCATCTCCTATGCTTCTCTCTGCTCTCCACTAGAGCTTCCATAGCTGGGATATGCATTTTCGGTCTGATTTTGCTGTCATCTCTTGGTCTTCAGGATCTTCAGAGCCGAGACTAAGTAGCCTTTTTCTCCTGATCTCTGATGGGAGAAAGCATGCAAGCAGAGCATGGGACAGACTTGGCTGGCTTTCAGAGAGTCTGTGGTAAGGCAGAACAGTCTGGGTAAGCAGAAACAGGATAAAGGAAAACTGCAGATTTCAGAAGCAAGCTTTCAAGCCTTCCTTCCTTCCCAGCCAATGCAATTTTTTTTTAAAAAAAAAAGTACCACCAGAATAGCTTCTACTACAATGGAAGAGAGTCTCTGTAGCTCAGGGTTGAACTGTGGGGTCCTTGGTACTCTCTGAACTTGGTTGTTTTGTTTTTTTTTATTTGATTTATATGCCGCCCTTCTCCGGAGACTCAGGGCGGCTTACAGTGCATTAAGCAATAGCCTTCATGCTTTTGTATATTTATACAAAGTCAGCTTATTGCCCCCACAAACTGGGTCCTCAATTTACCTACCTCGAAAGGATGGAAGGCTGAGTCAACCATGAGCCTAGCAAGAACTGTCGACCTTTTGATTGACAAGCTCAGCGTCTTAGCCTCTGAGCCACTGCGTCCCTATGTCCTAACATTACTCGTTGTTATTATAATTTTCAGCATACGGTGAGACAATTATAATTTTAAAAATCTCCCATCATTGTATTCCTTCTTGAGGTTTTTCAATGCCCATCCACTGTGGTGGTATGCAGTCTGGATTCCCAGAAGGGAGAAGAACAAGAGACAGTGAAGCTCTCTCAGTTTGCATGAGAGAAAGAGGGTGAAGATGGCTCCTTCTTAACGGTTCTCAAAGTAGATACTTAACGATGCAAAGAGTTGCTTTAGCTTGGCAAAATTTCTGTCTATAGGTGAGGAATAACAAAAGAAACTGCTAGGAAGTAACTCAACGTGAGTTTTTCGCAGAGGTGGTATTCAGCCGGTTGGGGCAAACCGGTAGTAAAGACCTGCGGGTGGATCTGCCCCCACCCGCCCGTCTCGGTGATATGTTGTCCTATTTAGCCACGTTTTTAATGTGTGCATGCATGGAAGGCACGCATGCGAGCAAAGCACAGATACGAAAGGCCATGTGTATGCGTGGAGGTGGCACGTGCGAGCGAAGCTAGTGCACACTCACACACGCTCACATTTTCAGTGCTGGGCAGACCGGTAGGTAAATTATGTGAATCCCACCCCTAGTTTTTTGGTTCTTGGAGTCTGACTCCCAGCCCCCTAAGATGCAATGGCAGCTGGTCTCCCCTTGGCTACCTATCTGTTCTGCCCCAGCTACGGACCCCAAAGAACGCAGCACACACGAAGTCTGTACAAACCTTAATTTACTAACTTAAATAAGGTTTTTTTTCCAAACAAAGGCTGTTAATTAACTTTCTTAACAGCCTACAAAAATCCAAAGAATAAATAATCTTAATCTTACTATGGTTGGCAGAAAGCCCAGAAGCAATTTGTAAAGAATGAAGATCAAGGCACGAAGGAGAGTGAATGAAGTTGTTCCCTGCAAATTGCTTCAGTCGGCGTTCCTCCTTAAATAGGCTAAGGGAGTGGCCAATTAGCCCCAAGCCTTACTCCCGAGGAGACCTCCACCTGAGGAGCCACCCCTGCTTTTTGGCCGCTCTGTGCGCCCATGCATCGAGAAGAGGCTCCTCCTCTTTGTCCTCTTCACTTATGGGAGCTTCTGGAGGTTCTGAAGGCCCTGGCTGAATCCCCGCCTCTGGCACCACATCTTCTCCAGCCTCCTCATTGTCCGACTCGAGTGCCAGCTGCACAGGCTGCTGGCGCAGCACCACACCCCAGCCTCCTTGCTGTCCGAATCAGCCACCAGCCGCACAGGCCGTGTTCGGACCACAACACTATCTCAATCTGCTCTTCCAAAGCATCTGAGTCATTGCAGCCAATATAACAGCACCAATCCTGCAGCAATTTTCTTGCAATCTTAGTATAATCTTTGCGATCAAAACACCTGCGTGCTCCTTTCAGTCAGGTTTGCTTGCCCTTGAGTGGTGACAAAAAACGTTTCTGGCTATCTTGTTCCTGACTTCCTACAGTCTTGTGTTTTTTTCTTTAATGGGAATTGTAAATTACCTTCTCAAGGAGCTGTGGAGACAAAACAACCTCCGCCTGGGATTATGAATGAGGCCGAGCCCCCGAGCCCCCCTGCTGTGTTATTTAAATGAAACAAGTCATTTTATTCTTTCCATTTCCACCCCTAATTAGAATTGTGCAAATAGGAGAAACCAGGCATAGTAATTATGGAAATGTTTACCTTAACTGAGGCCTTGATGCGTTTATTTGAAAGGACTGGAGTCTGGGTCGGATTGTCACCGGGTAGATGCTCCAATGGATGAGCAACGGTGGCCCACTTTGAACATAGCAGTCGGACCACTGTGAGGTTTGTAAGCACACCTGGTAAATCTACCTGATGCACACAACTCACTCACCTTCCAAGAGTTTCTTGCTGTCAGCAACATCCCTCATTTGGTCTTTCGTTGAAGAGTATTCTTTTTCATGCAATTGAACCATTGCAGTATAAACAGAGGTAGAGAGTCTAATACTGTGATGGCAAACCTATGGAATGCATCAGGGGTGGGCTCTACTTACCTTTACTACCGGTTACCTTTACTACTGGTTTACTACTTACCTTTACTACTATGGGAGCGTGCACATGTGCAGAAGCTTCTGCACATGCGCAGATCGTCAATGATGACGTCCAGGCAGGTGGGCAGAGCCTCCCGCTGCTTTTACTACCGATCGTAATGAACCGGACAGAACCGGGAGCAACCCACCACTGGCACGCGTGCCCGAAGTAGCACATGGAGCTATGTTGCCTGGCACGCATGGCATCATCTGTTTTTCTTCCAGGTTTCTGGCACGCATGCATGCCCGACAATCTGCTGGTCTTTTTGCATGTGGTAGTGCTGGAAACTGGAAGAACTGGTCTTCTGTTTTTCTGCGTGAGCATGCGTGCCGGCCAGCTGATCGTTGTACACTCATGTGCGCTAGAAACCTGGAAGAGTAGTTAGCTGAAACCGGAAGTTCAGCAGCTGAAACCAGAAGTTCATTTTTGGGCATGCGCATGTGCCCTGGGCAGCTTCACTTCCTGTTTGAGGCCCAGACTCTCTCGCGTGCGTTCCCTTTTCGGCACTCAGTGCCAAAAAGATTTGCCATCACTGGTCTAATACTTTGATCCATCATAGCTTGCTAGAAGCTTTTCAAATGGCCCAGGCAAGCTATTTCCCATAGAAAAGAATCTCTACGGCTTAGGGTTGAGCTGTGGAGTTCTCCGTGCATTTGGAGCTTGGCTGTTTGCTTGCAAACATTTCATTACCTAACTAGGAAACAGTCTCAGTGGGAGTGGGAGTAGGGTTTGTTGCTTGCTTTTATGTATAGTATTGTAGGTTGTCCTTCCAGTTTTAGTAGGGGTGTGTGTGTGTGTGTGTGTGTGTGTGTCTCCTTGATAGTTTCTTTATTATTGTTTTCTGCCTAATTATTTGTCTGGTATTGATCCCTGCTTATTCAAGTGTTGGTTGCTGGAGAGGATGTGTTGCAGTCTTTTTGCTTCTTTCCTAGTTCTTTTTTTTTATTGTTTCTTCTGAATAATCTGTAAATGTGATTTGTCTCTGTGTGTCTATTGATGGCTGATTTATGTGAACGCCGAACATCCAGGAATTTCCTAGAATTTTGGATTTTCTGGCTGCAATATCTGGACTACAAAAATCGAGATGACCAATCATGTCTGATTCTCAGAGAGCAAGTCCCTGCAGTTTTCTTAGCAAAGTTTTTCAGAAGTGGTTTGCCATTGCCTCCTTCCTAGGGCTGAGAAAAAGTGACTGGCCCAAGGTCACCCAGCTGGCTTTGTGCCCAAGGCAGGATTAGAACTCACGATCACCTGGTTTCTAGCCTACGCCTGAACCGTTACACCAGTCTACTGACCACTAGATAAAAGCAAAGAGAGAGTTCTATATCAGGGGTCTGCAACCTTAAACACTCAAAGAGCCATTTGGACCCGTTTCCCACAGAAAAGAAAACACCGGGAGCCACAAAACCCTTCCCGTGCCTGACTATTTATTGTGGAGCCACAAAACTAGCATATGTAGTTGAATTAAAAGTTCTGTTTTCTTCTGAATTGGATTTATCCATGGTTGGCCTATTGGGGGTTGAAAACCCGCGTGCCAGCGGGTGTCACACATTGCCGGTTGTGACGCATATTTTGAATGACAGGGAGCCGCAGAGGGGTGAAAGAGCCACATGCGGCTCCAGAGCCTCAGGTTGCTGACCCCTGTTCTATACCTCTCTACTGCTGTGTTATGGTTCCTGGAGTTTGTAGCTAATTAAAGTGTACAGTCACCAACCAAACAGCAGCCTAGATAGAGTTGCCCAGTTCTTCCTACTCCATTAGTTATCTTTCCCTTGTCGTGGTGGGATAACTCTGACCTTCACCTTCTTTGGCCAAAGGAAGAGCTGGCTCAGTGTCAATTCCCAGTTGAAGAACCTTCTTCCCAGCTGCGTTCCTTCTGATGGGACATCTGTTTTGTTGAAGTTTTACACTGTAGACATATCTGCTGGGACCGCCAACCACAGTGTGGAGATCTGTGATGAGCAGTTACCCTGCAGTGCAATTACTGATAAATTCCCATAGCAGCATGTGGCTCCACATTTGTGCGGCTAATTATAATGGCACGCAGCTCTGAGGCTGGTGGAGAAGCGCCAAAGAATATTGATTGCATGGGTCTGCCTGCAAACGGATGGGTTGACGCTACTGGGGAAAAAAAGCTGTGAAAGGGGACCGATTTATGGTATATACAAATTGGCTCAACATCTCGCTCTCAGCTATGATGTGGGGAGCGATGGATGTTACAAGTCCATCCATTGCTTGCAATCCAATTTATACCTTCGCATACGGTAAAGGCCAAAACAATCCTAACAAACACATCAGGACTCGATTCAGCAGTCCATCTGCATTTAAAAGACACGGGGCACTCTTTTGAAGACAACAAAGTCCGCAGTTTGGACAGAGAGGGCCTCTGGTTTGAAAGAGGCCATCTATGTCAAAATTAAACAGAGGAGGAGGGATACAACATCCTATGTCTCCAATCTGTGACTAGGTAACAGTGACTAAGTGGCTCAGTGGCTAAGACACTGAGTTTGTTGATCAGAATGGTTGGCAGTTCGGCGGTTCGAGTCCCTAGTACAGGTCTCCTGCACGAGTAGGGGGTTGGATTAGATGACCTCCAAGGTCCCTTCCAACTCTGTTATTGTTACAGTCTACAAAACAGTCCTTTCAACAGTCCCAAGAAGGCTCCACACACGTTTGCACCACTCAGGTGACCCTGAAGACACAGATAAACCTCCAGGTGGCCTTAACGACCTGCTAAAAGGATGCATACGTGCAGCTGTCTGCAAGGAGTATGAATCCTTCCATTCCCCACCATCCAATCAGAGCTGAAGAAGCTTCTTGGATGAGAAGTGAAATGTCTTCAAAGAAAAAACCAGAAAGTCCAGTTGCTTCTTGATTCAATACTCCATAGCTAAGCCCATCATAGCATAAGGCTGTGATGGCTAGCCTTTTTTGCCATCGCATGCCAAAAGCGGCGGGAGCGCAGAGGGGGTGCATGCGCATGCCCACACCCATAATTCTATGCGCCCCGCCCTAACGCATGTACGCGCAACACACACACACACTCCGCGCTCCCCCTGCTTTTGGCACGTGATGATATGGTGGGCCCAGTAGGCCTGTTTTTTGCTCTCCCCAGGCTCCAGAGCCTCTCTAGGAGCCTGGGAGGGTGAAAACAGCCTTTCCCATCCCCCCGGAACCCCACTGGAGGCCGGAAACATCCCGTTTGCTGACTTCCAGTCCCACAAAATTAATTTCCATTCATTGCTTCTTGTCCTGCCTTCAGGTGCTTTGGGGAATAGGTTGACCCCCTCTTCTTTATTGGTTCTAAATATTGGCTCACTGCTATCATGTCACCCCTAGTCTTAGTATTCTGAAATCAGAAGAGCTTCTATTCTAGCCATATTATCTGTGATTTTAAGCCACCTGACATTTTAATTGTCCTATATGACTCCATGGGTGAGATGTGATGGCCAAATCTGGCTCTAGGTTCTTCCTCTGCTTACCTTTTCCAATAAGCAAGTTGGAATATTATCTAAAAGCAATTTATTAGAGTACTCTGATAAAGTGGCGTGTCCCTGTAAAAAGGGGGAAACCTGGAAAAATAGCTTACATTTACTTTTAGATTCAGCACAACAAAGAACTTCAGAGCAAAAGTTGATGGTTTAGAAGTAGTCTGTCAGGGTACCAAGGACCTGACATAGTCATCTGTCCCGTTCAGTGGTGGGATTCAGCTGGTTCGGGCCAATTCAGGCGAACCGGTAATTAAATTACTGGCTGGCCCCGCACCTTCCAAAAGTCCCCATGCACCCCATTTTGGATCCCAGGTAAGTGCAGCGAGGCTTACTAGGCCCAAAATGGGGCACGGGGGTGCAGCACATTTCCTCTCCCCCCCCTTCCACGGCCTGTTTTTGCTCCCAGGGGGGTGCAGGAGGCTGTCACACCCCCGGTCACGCCCACCATAACCACACCCACCCAGCCGGTCATTAGATCAGAGAACCGGTTGTTAAATTATTTAAATCCCACCACTGGTCCCATTACATCCCAAGAATTAAAGAGAAGAGCATTGTATTCTGAGTAAAATTAAAAGAAATATTTGCTAAGGAAAAACATCAAAATGGATATGGATAAGATACATGCACAGCACTTCCCAAGGTCGGGCTGAAATATTTGCTTTGTTTACGGAGGCTTGAGAACAGCTAAAATTTAAACTGTTATCTGTCACGTATCGAATGCTCCTCCTGGTTTCTGAAAGAGAGGGTTTTCTTGAAAGTTAAGGCTCACAGCAAATTATTAGCAATACATTTGGGGGGGGGGAAGCAGATTTAAAATATAAATAAACCCACGTTAGATAGTCGGTGTCGTTTTTGTACTACAAAAAACTATGCTTCAAGTTCAGCTATTCACCACGGTTGCAAACTTATCCTTCAAGGATTACGAAGTCCATCCTCAGATGCCAACTTGGGCGATTTTGCCACACCGGCTGTATTTATGCTGCCTACTTTCAAAAGTTCTCCCTTTTGGGTTGAAAACCTGTCTTTTATTTCTTGAATCAGCAGACCAGCGTGAGTTTCTAAATCGGCTTGATGCGAACCCTGATCTCTTCCTCTTTTGTTCAGCTAGGAACGTGCTGCTTCTTTGGCCTTTTTGCTCAGCGGGGCTCAGTCCAAAACCCAGCAGGAAGTCGAAAGAGGCCTTTTCAGTCACAGCTGAGGTTTTCTCCCCACCTGACGTTTCAAACTGCTGACCCTGAAGGAATGCCTGGCTGTAGCCAATTCAGCAGCGAGCTGGCTTTCCTGCTGCTTAGGCCAATAATGCCCGCAAAAAAAAAAAAACAGAGAGAGGAAAAGAGGATTGGGGTTTTTTTGGATCCTTCTGGCTCAGCTTGCAACTGTGCCCTGCACTGAAATGATAAGTCGAAGTCCAGCAGCTTTCTAGATTTGATACAGGTTCTGAAATGGTTTCTGCTGTTTAGGTAGGATGCATGGATCCCTGCAGGAGCTGTGAAATGAAGAGCGCAGGAGCTGGATCGCGGAGTATTAAGTTCATGCGCGCTGAGAACTTAAACGGAATCCCATCATTGGGATGTGCAAGGTGTTACTTTACCTCTTATCACCCAGTTTCAAGGGATGACCTTGAGTGACAACATTGCAAAAGGGAAAGAAAAGCTTTACTACATCCACTCTGACCCTATCATGTATATAGCTTTATAAATCTCCATCATCTTTGTTCTCACAAGCATTGTTTAGAATGGAATGGAATGGAATGGAATGGAATGGAATGGAATGGAATGGAATGGAATGGAATGGAATGGAATGGAATGGAATAGAATAAGAGAAGAGAAGAGAAGAGAAGAGAAGAGAAGAGAAGAGAAGAGAAGAGAAGAGAAGAGAAGAGAGAATAGAATGGAATGGAATGGAATAGAGGAAGAGAAGAGAAGAGAATGGGAATATAGAAGAGAAGAGAAGAGAAGAGAAGAGAAGAGAAGAGAAGAGAAGAGAAGAGAAGAGAAGAGAAGAGAGGAATGGAATGGAATGGAATGGAATAGAGGAAGAGAAGAGAGGAGAAGAGAAGAGAAGAGAAGAGAAGAGAAGAGAAGAGAAGAGAAGAGAGAATGGGAATAGAGAATAGAATAGAATAGAATAGAATAGAATAGAATAGAATAGAATAGAATAGAATAGAATAGAATAGAATAGAATAGAATAGAATAATAGAATAGAATAGAATAGAATAGAATAGAATTCTTTATTGGCCAAGTATAATTGGACACACAAGGAATTTGTCTTTGGTGCATATGCTCTCAGTGTACATAAAAAAACAAGATACATTCGTCAAGAACAGGATAACAGTTGAAAGGGATCTTGGAGGTCTTCTAGTCCAACCCTCTGTTGAAACAGGAAACGCTATATCATTTCAGACAAATAGTTGTCCAATCTTTTCTTAAAAACCGCCAGTGCTGTAGCTCCCACAACCTCTGGAGGCAAGTTATTCCAATGATTGATTATTCAAATTGTCAGGAAAAAGGAGGGAGGGAGGGAGGGAAAAGGAAGGAAGGAAGGAAGGAAGGAAGGAGAAAGGAAGGGAGGAAGGAAGGAAAGAAAGAGAAAGAAAGAAGGAAGGAAGGAAAGAAAGAAAGAAAGAAAGAAAGAAAGAAAGAAAGAAAGAAAGAGAAAGAAAGAAAGAAAGAAAGAAAGAAAGAAAGAAAGAAAGAAAGAAAGAAAGAAAGAAAGAAAGAAAGTCCAGCTGCCTTTTCGAAAAAGCACCATTGGGATAACCATGAGACCTGGATGTTTGAAAATCTCCATAGACATCAAGACGGTCTGCTTCGTACCACATGATAAGACAACAGCTGAGTTTTCTCTAAGACTCATCCACAAAATAGCCAGTCCTGTTTTTACCTAGATTGTCACATAGTATAAACCCCATGTAATTCCTCAAGTTTGTTTAAGACCTGTAGTTTCCATATGCTGATCTGCTCCCCGTGTGGGAAAAGCAGGCTGTCTGAAATTATTCCTGGACACATTCTATAGTTACAGTTGATTAGGTCAACAGACAATCTAAACAGGGATTTCTCAATAGGAAAAGCAAACAGCCGCGTGATTCTCTTGCAAGAATTCAGTTCTGTATTCTGTTTCACAACACAGAATTCAACCTTTGCCTCAGCAGGATTTTGTCCAGATGGGCACTGATCGTAAAAAATGCGGAGAAGCATTGGAACTGGCAAGTTTCAGATTAGTTAGAGCAATGCTTAGAATTAGGAGAAACCCACGGCACCAAGCCTGGAGGGTATGAAAAATCTCAGCAGCTTTCAGAGATACAGGCAGGCAAAGTTCACGCTTTGTGGCCCCTTTATTCATGATTAGTCTGCCAAAATTTGACAGCAAAATCATTAATTTTCAGCATTGTAGATAGAGACAGAGACAGACACTTAGTTATATATGAAATAAAACTCATCCTAGGCCTCTGAAGTTCAACACACTTTAAGCATTCCCTAAATCGTCAAAAACCAGTTATGTAGACCTTTCTTAAATAATTGGGTGCCTCAAAGGTTCTCCTTCTCATTTTAAGAAGAAGACGAAAAAAAGCAAGTTAAAAAAAAAACTGATGGAGGGTTCTAGAACATGTTATAAATAGAATCCAGAAATTGATGTGTAGGCAATCCAGACAAAATGTGTATTTCTCAGAGCAAATGACGTAGTGGTAGACAGCTTGGGCGACTTCAAAGAGGGCCTGGAAATTCTGAGAGATGAAGATGTCAGAAGATAATCACAGTGGGTGTATACAGGCATGGGCTTCAAAAATTTTAGCAAGGGGTTCTCTATCTGGTTGCTGGGTGGGTGTGGTCATGGTGGGTGTGACCTAGTCGGCCTCCTGCACCCCGGGGAGGGGGGAGAGCATTTCTGTCCTCCCCAGGCTCTGGAGGCTTTCCTTGAGCCTCCAGGAGGGCGAAAATGGCCTCCCCAGGCTCCAGAGGCCCTCTGGAGGCCAGAAACGGGCCCATTTCTGGCCTTCCCGAACTTCCGGTAGGCCCATTTTCGCCCTCCCCAAGCCTCCATGCACACCCTGCACTTACCTGCATCCAACATGGGCCACATGGGAGTGGCAGGGTAGGCGGGGCGAGCCAGGAGTGGGATTTGGGAGTTCTCCAAACTGCACAGAATCTTAGCTAGAGGTTCTCCCGAACCCCTGCAAACCCCCAGCAGCCCACCCCGGGTGTATATGAACCTAAGATCTCAACAACATGCTCTGGACGCCCGTGATTAAGTCACAATGTTGGGAAAGTGCTATTGCTTGTATCCTCCTTGTGAGATTAGTCTTTGGTTGACCACAAGAGGAAATAAAAAGATGAACAAGCAAAGGCTCTATAGGTCTTCATGTTTTATAGTCAACAAAGCAGTCTTAGAATCGAGAACTATTTATTGATTTATTTTCATCCCATTTATTATTTTTATAAATAACACAAGGCATCGAACATACTTAATATTTATTTATTTATTTTTATTTTATTTTACTTTATTTCTATACCGCCCTTCTCCTGCGGGACTCAGGGCGGTGTACAGCCAAGATAAAACATAGCATATAAAATTTAAAAACAGTTTAAAAAACAAATAATTTCGGCCCAAAATTTAAAACAACCCAATTAAAACCGAATTCAATTAAAACTGAGAGAATGGGATCAAGCCAGCCCGACTAGATGGAATAAGTGTGTTTTCAGGGCCCAATGAAAAGTCTGGAGGTCTGATATCGTGCGTATCTCAGGGGGTAGGTCATTCCAGAGGGCAGGTGCTTCCACAGAGAAGGCTCTCCCCCTGGGGGTCACCAGCCAGCACTGTCTGGCCGACGGCACCCTGAGGCGGCCCTCTCTGTGCGAGCGAACCAGTCGGTGGGAGGCTATTGGTGGCAGAAGGCGGTCTCGCAGATACCCCGGCCCTAAGCCATGGAACACTTTAAAGGTGGTCACCAACACCTTAAAGCGCACCCAGAAGACCACAGGAAGCCAGTGCAGCTCGTGCAGGAGAGGTGTCATATGTGAGCACCCCGTTGCTCCCATAATCCCCCGCACGGCTGCATTCTTGACTAACTGCAGCCTCCGGGTGCACCCCAAGGGGAGCCCCATGTAGAGAGCATGGGGCTCTCTACATGGGGCTACTCCTTTCTCCTCCTATTTTCCCCACAACAACAATCCTGTGAGGTGAGGTGAGCTGGGCTGAGAGAGAGGGATGGTGGCCCATGGTTCCTGCTTCAGTTCCCACTTTTGCCTGCTCAAAAGTAGAACATTCCCTGAAACCCTACGGACTTGCACTCAACTAAGCCAAAGAGACCAAAGGTTTGATATGAGATGCAGAATTTGGTTCTTCTGCTGTTAACTATGTCATGGACTTGCCGTGAACCTTGACAGTTTTGCCTCCTCCTATTTCCAGTCCCGTCTCCCATAGCTGCATTCATAGCTATTTCACGAGAAGAGTACTCCACTCCTCTGCAACCACAACTTCTGGAGGCAAGCCATTTCACGGGCTAATTGTTCTCACTGTCAGGAAATTTCTCCTTAATTCTAGATTGGATCTCTCTTTGATAAAACTTCCATCCCTAACTTATTGTCCCATCTTTGGGTGCTTTGGAGAATAGGATGAATCCAGTGGTGAAATCCAATTTTTTTTATTACCGGTTCTGTGGGCATGGCTTGGTGGGCATGGTGTGGCTTGGTGGGCATGGCAGGGGAAGGATACTGCGAAATCTCCATTCCCACCCCATTCCAGGGGAAGGATACTGCAAAATCCCCATTCCCTCTCCATTCCTGGGGGAAGGATATTGCAAAATCTCCATTCCCACTCCACTCTGGGGCAAGCCTATTCTCCGGTTCTCCAAACTACTCAAAATTTCCACTACCAGTTCTCCCAACTGCTCAAAATTTCCGCTACCAGTTCTCTAGAACCTGTCAGAACCTGCTGGATTTGACCCAGGCTAAACCCTGGGATGAAATCCAAATTTTTTATACTACCGGTTCTGTGGGTATGGCTTGGAGGGTGTGGTATGGCTTGGTGGGCATTGCTTGGTGGATGTGACAGGGGAAGGATACTTCAAAAACTCCATTCCTACCCCACTTTGGGGCCAGCCAGAGGTGGTATTTGCCGGTTCTCTGAACTACTCAAAATTTCTGCTGCCGGTTCTCCAGAACCTGTCAGAACCTGCTGGATTTCACCCCTGACTGAACCCCTCTTCTTTGTGGCAGCCCCTCAGATATTGGAAGAGTGCTATCATCTCACCCCTAGTCCTTCTTCTCATTAAGCTAGATATATCTAGTTCCTGCAACCATTCTTCATATGTTATAGCCTTACATTTCTGGGTCTGTATTCCCTCCACCAGTCCCATCCATATGTGTTACTTTCCAAGCTAGAATCCTAAAGACTTCCAAAAATCCAACAAACCTCTTTTTCAAGTAACGGAATGACTTTGGTGGTTTGTCCAGTTCTTGCCCAAATGCCAAATGATTCTGAACTGCTTTTTTTTGTTTATTGATCCTTCGGTGCTAAAACTTGCAGGAGCAATGAGAGAGAGTTGATAGTTCATAGAGGCAGATAGTTCATAGACGCAACCCGTCACTGTAACCAGTATAAATGGCATTTATTATTCATTCAGTTTGTGTTTTTGAAATCTTTTCTTCCATGATCTCTTTGCAGGTATGCCAGCTCTGCTGCTGAGCGCCAAGGAGGTACAGCTATGAGAAAGGTAAATCCCCCAAAACTTACCCTGCTTTCTTTAGAGCAGGGGTCGGCAACCTTAAACACTCAAAGAGCTATATGGACCTGTTTCCCACAGAAAAGAAAACCTCGGGAGCCACAAAACCTGGGTGGGCATGGCCCACTCAATGTCCCCCTCTCTCTCTGTATCTCTCTATGTCTCTCTCACCCTCTCTCTGTATGTCTCTGTCCCGGCTGCTTCTCAGGCCATGCGAGGAGTGACTGGGAGGGGAGGGTGAGGAGCGGGGCCAGCCATTGGTGGGATCACCTGACAGGGAGCCACAGCAGAGGGCCCAAAGAGTCACATGTGACTTCTGAGCCGCAGGTTGCTGACCCCTGCTTTAGAGAAACAATTTACTACTATGACCCATTGCATGGTTATCTCTCGGTTTTTGAATGAATGAGTCAGTTTGGCAATTTTTTATCGTGATGGTCATCTTCTAATATGTACATTCTCCCCCGATTCCCTTTATTCTATTTCATTTTCTTCTTGTCCCTTTCTCTTTTAATTACATTATACTTCTTAACAATCATATTGGTTTTATACATTCTATACATTATCATATTTGTTCTTTCCATTTTCAAATTCACCCCTATTTTTATTATCCATTATTTCTAGCCTCTAGCCACTTATACCATTTATTCCAGATTATATAATATTCCATATCTTCCTTTTCTTTGAGCTCTTTTGTTAATTTGTCGCACATTCTAGGAATTTTTTTTAATCAATTCTTCTTCTGTTGGTATGTTTTCCCTTTTCCAATTTTGTGCGTATCATATGTGTGCAGCTGTTATAATATGTAAAAATCAAATATTTTATTTCTTTGGTGTTTTGCCCAGCTTTCAATACAGCTGTATATGCAGTAACATTTTAAAAGAATGCTCAATTTCTCTGTAATTATCAAACTGGAGATCAGAGATAGATGTAGAAATATGGCCCAACTTTGATAAACAGAACAATGATGGTGAAGAGCCTAGATCAGTGATGGGTTTCAAAAATTTTACTACCGGTTTTGTGAGTGTGGCTTGGTGGCGTGGCTTGGTGGGCGTGGCAGGGGAAGGATACTGTAAAATCTCCATTTCCTCTCCATTAGCTGGGACTCGGGAGGCAGAAAATAGATGGGGGTGGGGCCAGTCAGAATTTTTACTACTGGTTCTCCGAACTACTCAAAATTTCTGCTACCGGTTCTCCAGAACTGGTCAGAACCTGCTGAAACCCACCTCTGGCCTAGATCAGGGGTATCAAACTCAGATCTGGCTCATGGGTCCACCATGGAAACAGTGAAGGACCGGCCCACGGTGCCTCTACCAGTGAAAACGGAGCTCGGCAAAGGGCTGCAGGAGGCCGTTGCAGCCAAAAACGGAGCTCGGGAGCCTGTTTTCACTGGCAGAGCACTCAGGCCACCACAGATGTCCCTGACACAAGCGACGTCTAACTAGCCATGCCCATCCTGGCCACGTTCCCACCCCCTGAGGTCAAACACAACTGTGATGCGGCCCTCAATGAAATCGAGTTTGGCACCCCTGGCCTAGAGATTCGGTCCCGCAAGGAAAACAATTTGGCATTCTTAGTCCTAGGTAAAGACAGTGAAGAAATAAAGAAAGATTTTGTTTAAATAATAAGAGGCCAGCCATCTTTTCAGATGCCAGTTTACCAATGCCAGTTACCATCTTGTGTGATGGAATGGGCACCACAACTATTTAAAAGGGTCAGTTCTCATTAGACGTTAGCAATCTCAGTCCTCACAAGATTTTAACATTCTTGTTGAAAATGGGACGTGATTTGGTACTCTTGTAAGATTTGATCCATTTTTCATCCATGAAGGGGAGGTTGAGTTAGCAGGCATTCTCTCAGACATCTTGCAGGTACTTAGCAAGGGAAGGAACGATGGTTCCCGGTTTCTGAAGAGTGCATGACCCAAATTATTAGATTAAATTTGCAAGAGGAAAGGTTTCTTCCTGCAAGAAAATTTGCAAGAGGAAAGTAAACTTTAGGGAAAGGTTCTTGAGATAGAGGATGAGTGGAAACAGCCTACCCTGGTGGATATATCTTCTTAGCTATAGTTCTACAGAGGTTTGTCAGAGATGGAACAGCATTACATCTTCGGTATCAGAAGGAACGCAAAAGATATAAAAGGCACCAGGTGTTCTGACATAGGCTTCCCCAGCAGCACAAAGCCAAGTCCTCGTCCCAATAAATCCCTTTTATTTAATTTACAGTGAATTACTCTCCAGCAAAGTCTTTTCTCCCCCACAGTCTTTCAAGAGAATTCACAATTACCAACATTTATCAGGCTTGGAGAGTAGCCAGGCCAATATCTTTCAGACACCACACTGTAATCAACAATACTTGGCAAGAGTGCAGGAATGAACTAATTGTCTCCTGCAAACTCCACTCTCCATTCGCTCCTCTTTTATTCTCTATGGGAGGGGCCCTTTATCATCCACCTGTGGCCTTACTCCCAAGTCGACCCTTGTTCTTTAGCTGTTCCCTTCATCTGGCAACTCTGCCCATGCGCACACTAGGAAGAGGCTGCAGCTGTTTGTCTGCCTCACTGATGTCCGACTCTGAAGGCAGCTGAAACCTGTCATATAACCCTGCCCCCTCTCTGCCTCCAATGCAGAGCCCTTATCAAAGACTTCCCCAGACTCCAGAACTGGCCCAGTGTTCCTCCCCAACCTCCTCACTGTCCGAATCTGCTACCAGCTCCGCTGGCGGGCCACAACACCAGGCTAGAAACCAGGTGACTGTGAGTTCTATTTCTGTCTTTGGCATGGGTGACCTTGAGCTATTCACACTTTCTCAACCCAAATCACTTCATGGGTGACGAGGAAGGAGGATGACCTATGCTCACTGCGTTGAGTTGTAAGTTATTTATAAAAGTAATAAAGGCAGGATAAAAAAAATTAAAAAAACGAATAAGCAAGTCTACATTACACTGGTGTAGACTTCCATGGCCAGTATCTATTGGGCTTCAGATTTTAGACATAGTCTTCAGGATCTAGACCAGTGGTTCCCAACCTTTCTTTTGGCCATGCCCCACCTAAGCATCTCAAAAATCCTGATGCCCCCACCCCCCGCCACTCATAGGAGTAAGCCTAAAAGGCCATTAACTTGGTTTAAGGTAAAGGTAAAGGTTCACCTCGCACATGTGTGCTAGTCGTTCCCAACTCTAGGGGGTGGTACTCATCTCCATTTCAAAGCCAAAGAACCAGTGCTGTCCGAAGATGTCTCCGTGGTCATGTGGCCGGCATGACTGAACGTCAAAGGCGCACGGAAAGCTGTTACCTTCCCACCAAAGGTGGTCCCTATTTTTCTACTTGCATTTTTTATGTGCTTTTAAACTGCTAGGTTGGCAGAAGCTGGGACAAGTAACAGGAGCTCACTCCGTTACGCAGTGCTAGGGATTCGAACCACCGAACTGCCGACCTTTCTGGTCAACAAGCTCAGCATCTTAGCCACTGAGTCACCGTACCTCCTCTAACTTGGTTTAAGCAAGGTTGGGGCCCACGTTGGGAACCACTGATCTAGATCATGGTCACTAAACCTTGAAGCCTATCCCTGCCCAATGAGTCTTGATTACTTTTGGGAACTCCTTTCAAATATATAATTTCCCAATTCTCCAAACCTCAAAGGGCACGTTTTTCAGTCCTTCCAGTGAAAAAGGAGTGCATGCGATATGGTACCAAAGAGAAAAGCAAGATACATATATTACAAATCTGCAATAACTTTGATAGCAGAAGCCCAAATTGGATGGATTTTGTCAGGCATTAATAACACTGAATTAAATTCAGGACCATTTTAAGACACCCTGTCTTCTGCTTGTCAGTTTTCCCAGTGATTTGACACTCATCATTCAAACTAGAAAACATTGTGAGGACAGATTTATTTCTTAGCAACAAAAAAAAAATTGGTAGACTATGGTTTATTAGAGATGTGTGAATCAACATAACACCATGTCTTTTTACCGTGTACATTAAGAAGACAATATTCCAATCTGGTAAAGTTTTCTGGGTTTAAAAATATGTGTATTTTAATTATTTACATTTCTAAAGTTCAAAGGCTTTGATGTGTCTTCCATTAAGTTGTGGAACTGTTTAATAGAATTTGCTGAAGAAAATTTCTCAGAGGTGGAAAATCATCCAGCTTTTCTTCTTTTTAACATGAAGATTTCTTCCATGTCGTTTTGTTTTGTTTTTTAATTCAAATTCCTCTCATGTAAGTTCTCTCAAATATAGCTCTTGCTCATTTTGAGAAGTGCAATTCCTTTCAAAAGTACAGGTCATCCTCGATTTACAACCACAACTGAGCCCAAAATTTCATGTTGTTAAGCGAGGCATTTGTGAAGCGAGTTTTGCCCCATTTTACGATTTCCCTTGCCAAGTGAATTACTGCAGTTGATCATTTAGTCACCCAGTCGTTAAGCGAATCTGGCTTCCCTGTTGACTTTGCTTGTCAAAAGGTCGCAAAAGGTGATCACATGACCTTGGGACACAGCAACGGTCATAAATATGAAACAGTTGCCAAGCATCTGATAATTTGAACACACGATCATAGGGATGCTGTAAATGTTGTAACTTTGAAAAACAATCCTAAATCACTTTTTTCACTGCTGTTGTATATAGAGATGCTAACCTTATGCCTTGTTTGACTCCTCCCCTGACTCTGCCGGTCTCTCTCCTACAAATTCTGTAGGGGTGGAATAGCTTAAATGGTCTTTAACTCTATTGTTTGGGGTTCACAGGCAAATCAGGGATGGTGAGTGGTCTGGATGACAAAAATGACATGGGCAGGGGTGGGCTTCAAAAATTTTAGCAAGGGTTCTCTGCCCAGTTGCTGATGGACGTGGCCATGGTGGACGTGGCCTAGTTAGCCTCCTGCACCATGGCAGTGGGGGGGCATTTTTGCTTTCCTCGAGCCTCCAGGAGGGCGCAAATGGCCTCCTCAGGCTCCAGAGGCCCTCTGGAGGCCAGAAACGGGCCTATTTCCAGCCTTCCCGAACTTCCGGTAGACCCATTTTTCACCCTCTCTGAGCCACCATGCATGCCCTGCACTTAACTGCATCCAAAATGGGCTGCATGGGAATTCCTGGGAACGGTGGGGCAGGGTGGGTGGGGCCAGCCAGGAGTGGGATTTGGGGGTTCTCCAAACTGCACAGAATCTTAGCTACAGGTTCTTAGCTAGAGGTTCTCCCGAGCCCCTGACTTTTCACACAGCCCTTGTCACCCCAACCACTCACCATACTGGGCCATCCTTGACCTATCTGTGAACCCCAAGCAATAGAATAAAAGACCACTTAAGCTTTTTCACTTATACAAGTGGTCTCAAACTGTCGACCCATGGGCCAAATGCGTCACGCCCACCGCAGCTCCACGAAGGGGAAAAATGTCATGAAACATCATGCAATGGCAATGTGATGCCGTGAGTTTGACACCTGTGCAACTTGTAGGAGAGGGATTGGCAGAGCTGGGGGAGGAGTCAAGCAGGGCATATGTTTAGCATCTCTACGTAGTCACAAAAAGATAAAGTCCAAAATCCCCCTCTGAATGCTGTCCAGTGTGGAACCAGCTTTCTTCAAATGATGTCGATGTTTTTTTTGATGATGATGTTGTTGTTTTCTCCCTGAGCTCTTTGGAGTTGCTTCTTCGTAGCGTTTCTACGGAGGCATAATGCAGATGCTTCGGCAGATGTTGCTGCAAACAATGTAAGCAAGTTCTGTGCTTTATTGTCGCCACTTGCCAGCCTGTTAAGAATTCTCTCTTCCTTTGGCCCTATTCTTCATGGAGTTGAACACGGGATAATTAGTCTGAACTCTAAATGCTTTGAATAGAAGAGTTGGCAGTTTCAGTCCTTTTGGGGGGCTTTCATTTTAAGCTGCTTTCTGACAAACTCAAAAGAGCATCTTGTGTAGCAAAGTGTACAATTAGGTAAGCATTCAAGATTTCAAACGAGGCGCACGCTTTGAAAAGCAGCTGCTGATAATATTCATTTAAAAAAAAAAGATTATTTTTCTTTATGTGGCTTCTGCCTGGGGATGACTAATCAGTCAGATCGGCGTGCAAATTTGTCATTTATCAGAGCGGACTCAGCTTGCGTAGAAAAATGCTGTGTTTATTTTGAAATCATTGTGTGGTTTCTTTTCAAAACAAGTCTTTTTCAGCGCTCTCCGGTTTCACACAGGCTGCAATTAATCGCAAAGGTGGTTTGGGATGGGCCGGGTTTTTTAGAATTAAATAGGCAATTTGTTTAGAAGCTTGGGAATTGGTCACCTAGAATCCCAGAGTCAACAAGTTGCTTAGATCAAGCATCCCGTTTCAAACCGAGCAAGAAATAATCAGTCTCCGATTTCCACCGAAACCTAGACAATCAACGACTTATTTAAGCACAAGAGACCTTTAGTCAAATTTCAAAAGCCCACTGCAAGTAATTAGTTCAGATTCCTAACAAGAAAACCTTGTCTTTTTTTTGCACAAAGGGGAAGGAGAATTTTTTTTTATTATTTATTCAAGTTCTGTGTAGATATCTGGAATTTATCTGAGTTTATGAGAAAGGTAAAAGAGTGTAAAATGAGGGACAAAACAGAATAACAGATTTGGAAGGGCCCTTGGAGGTCTTCTAGACCAACTCCATGCTCAGGCAGGAAACCCTTTACCATTTCAAATCCATTCTTAAAAATTTCCAGTGTTGAAGCATTCACAACTTCTGGAGGCAAGTTGTTCCACTGATTAATTGTTCTCACTGTCAGGAAATTCCTCCTTAGTTCTAGGTTGCTTCTCTCCTTGATTAGTTTCCACCCATTGCTTCTTGTCCTGCCCTCAGGGGCTTTGGAGAATAGATTGACTCCCTCTTCTTTGTGGCAGCCCCTGAGATATTGGAAGACTGCTATCATGTCACCTCTAATCCTCTGTAATCAAACAACATTGACTACAACTCCAAAGAGCTCAGAAAGAAAACAACAATAACAACAACATCAAAACGTCGACAATCATCAATAAATACTTCCCGGGCCTTTACATCCTCTCTTTCGGCGGGCTTTTATCCAACGGTGTATTTAGTTTGACAAGTAGTCTAAATGTAGTCTTCAGTCTACATTTTATGTAGACTAAAATGTCTACATGATTCAGCGCAGGGGGAGAAAAGGAAAAAGTCAACTTGAGTTCCAACGGGCAGGGCAATGAAAACCACAGCCTCACTATCTTGACTTACAGGCATTGGGTACCAACCTACCATTTGCTGTGGTTAACTGACAGCAAGAACACACACTCACAGTTTCATACGCTCCTCTTCCTGTTTCCTGTAGAAATCTGAAGGTGTTGAATTCTATACGCTCCCGTGAAGCCTATCTGTCCAAGGGTTGAAGCTGCCCAAAGCTTTCGTATCCAGCATTTTTATTTTATTTATTTATATTTAAATTTATATACCGCCCTTCTCCCAAAGGACTCAGGGCGGTGAATAGCCAAAGGTAAAAAACATAGAATACAAAAATTTAAAAGCAATTTAAAATATATTAAACAATTTGGCCCAACAATTAAAATACCCCATTTAAAATTAAAATTAAAATTAAACAATTAGAGAAGTTAGGCCAGCCCAGCTTGTTGAAATAAAAAAGTCTTGAGGGCCTGGCGGAAAGTACATAAATCCAGAATCGTCCGTATCTCCAGGGGGAGCTCGTTCCAGAGGGCAGGTGCTCCCACAGAGAAAGCTCTCCTCCTGGGGGCCGTCCAGTATGCATTGTTCTACAATCCAGTGTAGGAACTTAGCACCCACCCCTCTCCTAGAAGAATGAAATATTTTGAGAAATATTAAAAAGTCAGGATAAAATATTTCCCCTAGAAGAAAAATAAAAATCTTAAGGGAGACAGAAACTCAGAGCTTCAGCTCCCTGGCTCCTCCTCTCCTTCCCGCCAAGCAGATACTGAGCTGGGGCAGCTTTAGAAATGCAGATTTGGTAATCCATTACTGCCTGCAGAGAAATCTGGCTCTGGGCAAAGGTAGGATTAGCTCTCAGCTATCACAGGAATTGTCCAACACCCTTTGGTGTTCCTTCATTGCATCATCTCAGTTGCACCACACCCAATGTCAGGGTTCCAGCAAAATCAAACTCCGAGGCTTGAAATTTCTCAAAGCTAACTTTTATTAGAGATGTCATATTGGCACATCTGGGAAAACCCGAATCAGAGAGCTTCCAGGTTTTCTCCGCCCAAAAGAAAGTTCAAGTCCCTGCCCAGCACCCACATGTCCATCACACGATCCAATCAGGCACCATCCAAAACTGAAGATACCTCCTAGTTACTTCATTGCAGCTACCGGGCACGGCTGCCTTGACTTTCTGGAAATAATGTTATTTAGACTAGTACATATCACCTACTCCATACAATTCCCCACTCCCATTTTCCCACAGTAGAAATTGTGGCAGGCTTGAAGGCTCAAAGTTAAAAGATGGCATCCAGGCTTCAACCAAACTTAACTCAGACAACCTACAAAGTTAGCTACTGTATGACCCCTACAACAGCCAATAGAATACATGCTCTTGCACAGGAACAGGATGCTCTAGTTCAAAGCCCAAGAGAAGGTACAAATAACTCTCATTCTCAATTCCATGGGATTAGCTGCACCAGGACCATGTGCTTGGTGGTTCTGTTCATCATTAAACCCTCTTTTCAATCAGCCCCCATGTTTCCAATGTCTTTATCCTGGTTTGGAACTAAACCAGATGGATATTTCTTCCAACACCAGTTAACTGTCCACAGCAGAAAGAGAAGCTAAGGCCCATACCCCAAAGAACTGAACTCTCTTTGCTAACTTTTGACTCTTCTGCTGTTCTCCGCACTTGTATTCATTTTGCATGAGTTGCAACCTCCGAAGCAAAATCCAAAGCCAATTGCTCATTCCTGAATGAACTGGCTCTGCTCCTTCCCCCTAAACAGTCTTTCTTAATTATCTGATTTTGAACAATGCAAAACCATATGCCGCTCAGAGGACAGGGAGGGAAAGGAGAAGAATGTGACTGATTGATTCCTATATTTAGGCATTTTTTTTTCTCCCTTCTGCTTTTCTAATCTCTTCTGCTTCCCTGATCACTCTCTTCAGAGCCTTTCATTGTGCATCAGGGAGGAGTGGCTTGGCTGTTGTTTGAACAGACCGCATCTCCTTCAGCTGATTCTGAAGAAGCTTCAACTCTGGGGAGTCCATCATTTTCACTCAAAAGAAACTAATATTCCAAGAGTGGCATTTCTTCGGGATAAAATCAGCTGTGGGATCTCCTTGGCAAAGATGTGGAAGAGTTGTTAAGGCCCAAACTATCAAAGTTGCCTGTTTTCTGAGGCCTTTTTCAAAGTGTAGATTGGTTTTTATTTCCCCCACCCCTTCCCTAGCTACTCAGAGCAAGCTGTTCGAATATCAACCCTACCAGGATCTCAGTCGCAGAAGGGCCTTCCTCAGTTCAGCTGAAACGGGTTCATTTCATTGTAGAATCATAGAATTGTAGGGCTGAAAGGAAGCTCCAAGGTTTTCTACTCCAACCTTCTGCTCAAAGCAGGAGACCCTACCGTGTTTCCCCGAAAATACAACCTACTCAGAAAGTAAGTTCTAGCTTGATTTTACATGTGTGCCCATTATAAGCCCTACCCCCAAAATAAGCCCCAATTAAGAGCCCGACCACTCCAAGGTGCACAGGTAAAAATTTTATTTATTTATTATTTATTATTTAAATTTTTATACTGCCCTTCTCCCGAAGGACTCAGGGCAGTGCACAGCCAACACTAAAACACACATATACAAAAAATTTAAAAGCAATTTTAAAATATATTAAATAATTTGGCCCCGGTATTATTAAAAAACTAAAACAACCATTAAAATTCATTTTTAGGCCAGCCCAGCTTGTTGGAACAATAACGTCTTGAGGGCACGGCAAAAGGCGCGTAGGTCAGGGATCATCCATATCTTCGGGGGCAATTCATTCCAGAGGGCAGGTGCCCCCACAGAGAAGGCTCTCCCCCTGGGGGTCACCAGTCGACATTGTTTGACCAACGGCACCCTGAGGAGTCCCTCTCTGTGGGAGCATATTGGCCAGTGGGAGGCTATCGGTAGCAGAAGGCGATCTCGTAAGTATGCTCGTAAAATTAAGCTAGGGTGGGTATGGGGTGGTGGAGTTGTCCTACTACTTACCTTCAGTTAGTTGCAGCCAGGCCTCTCATACTTCGACCTATTTCTTCTGCCGGCAAGGCTTTCCTGAAGGCCTCTGTAGCCAATCCGGAGCTCTGTTATCAGCTACAGCTCTGTTATCAGCCTTCAGAAAAGCCTTGCTGGCCTTGATGGACGAAGGCCTCTGATAGCGAAAAAGAGGCCAGGAGTGATGCGTGCAAGTGAGGTGAGTCAGTGGACCCAAAAAATAAGACCTGGTGCCTTTTTTGGTGGCAAAAAAATATAAGACAGGGTCTTATTTTGGGGAAAACATGGTATATCAGGGGTGTCAAACCCGATTTCATGGCTGCACCAGGATTGTGTTTGATCTCGGGGGGCCGGGGTGGGCATGGCCAGTTCGACGTCATTCATGTTGGGGGCATCTGTGACGGACTGAGCACTCTGCCAGTGAAAACAGGCTCCTAAGTTCCGTTTTCAGCTGTGATGGCTTTCTGCAATCCTCTGCCAGTGAAAACAGAGCTTGGGAAGGCCGCCAATGGCTCTCTTGAACTCCATTTTCACTGGCAGAGGCACCACAGGCTGGTTCTTTACTTTTTCTAAGGCGTTCCCATGGGTCAGATCTAAGCACCTCATGGGCCGTATTCGGCCCCCAGGTCTTAAGTTTGTCGCCCCTGCCCCATCGCATCCCAGACAAAATGGTTGTCCATGAAAATTCTTGAAAACCTCCAGCAATGGAGCACTCACAATTCTGGAAGGGAAGCTGTTCCACTGATGAATTGTTCTCACTGTCAAGAAAGTTCTCCTTAGTTCCACATTGGATCTCTCTTTAATGAGCTTCCGCCCATTACTTCTTGTACCTACAACAGTCAATAGCATACATGTTATTGCACAGGAACAGGAAGCTCAAGTGCAAAGCCCAGCTGCCCAGAATCACGCGTGCTTGGTGGTTCTGCTTCATCATTAAACCATCTTTCCAATCAATCTCCATGTTTCCAGTGCCTTTCTCCCAGCTTGGAACTGGACCTGGATATTTCTTCTAACATATTTCAGCTCTACTCCTCTTGGGATCTTATTGGGCCACTCCTTTCCCCCACCCTCCCTGATTCTCAGGGATCTAATTAAACCCGACTGCAGTCCCAAAAAAACCCTCTGTCTCTTCTTAGTTTTTAAAGGTAACATTGCTGTCTTGTTAAATTTGCAGCTTGAATTTTGCACAAGCGAGGGTTGTTGGTTTTTTTTAAGCACTGATTGAGACATACAGAGAGTTTACGTTGCTGAAATTGCCCATCCCATGGCTATTTTTATCTCTTATTCCGAGCTGGATTGTCAAGAAAGATTCTTTCTGGTAAAAGAGAGCTGTGCGTGTGTGTGTCGTTGGGTTTGCTTTCTGTCTGCTTACTGGAGCCAGAAGAATATCATGAAGTGTCTTTCCAAGCAGAAGGATCCTCAACTGCCCTAAAATAACTTGGAATGGCCCGGTGTTGTCGTTTGAGAGCTGTTGTTGTTGTTGATTAGCTGATTGTTAAAATCTCTTTTCAGAGTCAGGTTAACTTTAACTTTTGGGACTTTTTAAAGCAGCCACCTCTGTTCTCAAGCTCACACCAAGCTTTAAAGAACAGCGGCTGCTTCAATGAATAGCAGGAAGGTGTTTGCAAAATATGAAGCATTTCTTCTGCTTCATTTTCTTTTTTGTTTCTTTTTTTCTTTTATTATTTTTTTAATTTTATTTTAATACAAACAATCCATCTTCCATTAAACAATGTGTTGTCTGGGTACAAATGTTTTGTGCATTAACAATTAAAATTTACAGCCATATTCATTATTTATCTATTCTTAACTTAATATACGTTGCATGTCTAACACTGTAACAATTCTCAACTTATCTAATTCTAATAATGTATTTTCTGTATTCCACTAATCTACTTTTATTTCTAACTTTCATATTTATTCTCTAGCCATCAGTAAAATAGTTCCCATAATATTCAGTTTGTTCCTTCTCTTTAATTGCAAGTGTTAACCTATTCATTTCTGCACATTCTAATATTTTCCTAATCACATTCTCATCCGTAGGAATCTCTTCACTTTTCCAATTTTGTGCAAATACAATCCTAGCTGCAGGTATTACATGAATAATCAAATTTATATTCTCTTTACTATAAGTTTCTGGTAAAATCCCCAACAAAAATATTTCGGGTTTCAAATCAATATGTTGTTGTATCATCTTCTCCAATCACATGTGTATTTTTGTCCAGTATTTTTTGGCTTCTGTGCATTTCCACAACATATGATAATACGGCCCAGGTGTCATGTGACATTTCCAACATTTAGCTAATTTGTCTTTAAACATCTTTGTCAGTCTTGCCGGTGGAAAATGCCATCTATAAAACATCTTATACAAGTTTTCTTTATATGCGGTTGACATTGTTAATTTGTAGTTTCTATCCCAGTTGCTGCCATTTTTCTAATTCTATTGTATAACCAACATTTTTTGCCCATGCTATCAGTGTCTCCTTCATTTGTTCTTTAATTTGAAACCCAATAAATAACTATACAGTTTCTTTATCACCCTCTCTTCTGTTCCTGTTAATATCTTATCCAATTCTGTCAATTCCATATAAAAATCATATAATTCAGTACCTTTTTCATATCTAGATTGTATTTGCAGTTGTGTGTACCAAACCATATCAATCCCTTGCTCTTTCAATTCTTGGTTAGTTTTGAGCTCACCCTTTTCATTCAAAATGTCTTTATATCTAACAATATTTCCCGTATTAATGATATTTGGATGAACAAGTTTTCAAAGTGCATCGAGCCCAAACATATATGGCCATAAGCTTCCATCAAAGAATAGAAAATAATAATATAAGGAGGTGGAGAAAGACGAAAACTGTCACAGAGGCAGAAAAGAAAAAACTTAAAGGCTCGAAATGCAGGTCATCCTCGACTTAGGACCGCAATTGAGCCTAAAATTTCTGCTGGTAAGCGAGACCCTCGTTAAATGAGTTTCACCCCATTTTGCAACCTTTCTTGCTACAATTGTTAAGCAAAATCTGATTTCCCCATCGACTTTGCTTGTCAGAAGGCCGCAAAAGGGGATCTGATGACCCCCCAGGACACTGCAACCATCACAAGTATGAGTCCATTGCCAAGTGCATGAATTTTGATCAGGTGCTCGTGGGGGATGCTGCAACCGTCGTTAAGTGTGAAAAATCAGTGTCACGCGTCACTTTTTTCAGGGCCGTTATAACTCTGAACGGCTGTTAAATAAACTATTGTAAGTCAAGAATTAACTGTGTTTCCTTTAAAGTAAAAGCTGTAGGTGGCTCATTTTAGGTTAGAAAGAAATCAGATTCCCCCGACCTGACCCCCAAAGATCTCATGCTGGCTGGGGATTTCTGGGAGTTGAAGTCCGCATGTCTTAAAGTTGACAAGGTTGGTCATCTCTAGAGCCTGAAAATCTCCCACTCAGCTTTCTAGCGCTTCATTCCGCTGCTTTTTATAGACTAGGGTAGGCATACTGCACGGCTTTTAAAAAAAAAAGTGAAAACTTTGCGTATACCACATATTGAGAAATTTCCTGTGTAGGTGGGGTTTGTTTTGTCCTGACTGATAACCAGAATGAATGAATCTCTCGTGCTTCCTACGCCAAGTCTCATTTCTTCCGTTTCTGCACCAGTTAGCAAATTCCATTTTTAAAGCTTGCCCAGCTATCCACGTGCCACTTTTTTATTCACATCTACGTGCCATTTTTATACCCAACGTGAACCTCTTTGTGGCCTCTTTCTCTAATATATGACATTTCATAGGTGATTTCCCTCAAGGCGTGTCTTTCTTTTTTCTTCTTCACAACTTTCCATAGTTTTATATGTTTAAAAGACCTTTGGAAAATAGTATCCCAACATTTCAGGGCAAAAAATCAAGTTCACCCATCGTATCCAGGAAGTGTGAGATCATGGTATGTATAATGTGAACCAAACGTATTTCCTCACTTTATTGAACAAAACAGAATAACAGAGTTGAAAGAAGAGAATAAGTTGGAAGGAACCTTGGAGGTCTTCTAGTCCAACCCTCTACTTAGGCAGGAAACCCTACACCACTTCAGACAAATGGTTATCCAACATCTTCTTAAAAACTTCCAATGTTCGAGCATTCACAACTTCTGGAGACAAACTGTTCCATTGATTAATTGTTCTCACTGTCAGGAAATTTCTCCTTAGTTCTAAGTTGCTTCTCTCCTTGATTGGTTTCCACCCATTGCATCTTGTCCTGCCCTCAGGTGCTTTGGAGAATAGCTTGACTCCCTCTTCTTTGTGGCAGCCCCTGAGATACTGGAACACTGCTATCACGTCTCCCCTAGTCCTTCTTTTCATTAAACTAGACATACCCAAATCCTGTAATCGTTCTTCATATGTTTTAGCCTCCAGTCCCCTAATCATCTTGGTTGCTCTTCTCTGCACTCTTTCTAAAGTCTCCACATCTAAGGTCTCCAAGAGACTTGCAGATCTTCTAATCCAACCCCCTGCTCAAGCAGGAGATTGCCATTTCAGACAAATGGTTGTCCAATTTCTCCTTCAAAACCTCCAGTGTTGGAGCGCCTACAACTTCTGGAGGCAAGTCGTTCCACTGATTAATTGTTCTCACTGTCAGGAAATTTCTCTAGGTTGGTTCTCTCCTTGATTAGTGTCCAACCTTTGCTTCTTCTCCTGCCTTCAGGTGCTTTGGAGAATAGCTTGATTCCCTCTTCTTTGTGGCAACCCCTGAGATATCAGAACACTGCTATCATGTTTCCCCTAGTCCTTCTTTTCATTAAACTAGACATACCCAGTTCCTACAACTGTTCTTCTACTGATTGAGACACACCAGAAAGCAAGGATATGGACAACTCCAGATAGGACCTTATTTTATCCACTTATCTGTTACCTTCTCTAGCTATGGATGTGTCCTGCCAAGGGTACGAGGCAGCATCAATGTTTCTCTGTGGTTTCTGTGTTACTTCTGTCATTGCAAAGTGGGAAATAATTGGTAGGATGACACCTCATTTTTTGAAGAAAGTGGGCTTAGAAAGATTTGTTTATAGCAGAAGTGTCAAACCCGTGGTGTCATGTCACGTATCATATCATGACATTTTTCTCGTCCGCTAGAATGGAGGTGAGCGTGGCCAGCGCGTGACACATCCAGGCCACGGGCTGTGAGTTTGACACCCCTGGTTTATAGAATCCCTGATTTTACTGTAGGGCTAACTTGTTATTCTCAGATTAAAATAAGAGGAATGACCCTTATCCCTATTCTGAAGAGTCTACTGCTTAAAGAAAGATTGCTGGAAAGAAAGCATCAGGGGTAAAATCCATCCGGTTCTGATAGGTTCTGTAGAACTGGTAGCGGCAATTTTGAGCAGTTCGGAGAACCGGCAAATACCACCTCTGGCTGGCCCCAGACTAGGGTGGGAATGAAGATTTTTTGCAATATCCTTTCCGTAGAGTGGGGAGGGAATGGGGATTTTGCAGTATCCTTCCCCTGCCACGCCCACCAAGCCACACCCACAGAACCGGCAATAGAAAAATTTGAATTCCACCACTGGAAAGTGTGTATTGCAATGGGGTGTGTGTGGCTGTGTTGCTGTGTTTGTGTGTAAAGAATCAGCATAACTATTTGCTAAATCACCATTAAAGCTGATTCCAGCCGGAGCATACAACAACTCAAGGATGTACTGCAAGATAGGAAGATGGGGAGAGACCTGGCCAGTGGTGGGATTTAGCCAGTTCGCATCTATTCGTGAGAACCGGTTGTTAACTTTCTAAGCAGTTCGGAGAGCCAGTTGTTGGAAGAAATCTTATTTTGTTTTTTTCCACTTAACAGGGCTAATCCTGTAAGGAAGGCAGGAAGGAAACATTCTGGTGTTGTTTGTAGCCTAATCTTTATTGCCCTGATTACAGAAACTGCCACACGGTCACATGACTACCGAGCCACACGGTCACATGATCACCAAGCCACATGGTCACATGACCACTGAGCCACGCCTGTTCAGCTGTTCATTAGGACAGAGAATCGGTTGTTAAATTATTTGAATCCCAGCACTGGACCTGGCCTATAGAATTGCCAACAAGTGGACATGCCTGAATGGATAACATTATCGTCGTCATCATCATCATCATCATCATCATCATCATCATCATCATCTTGTTAAATAAATAAAAGCAAATGTTTTAAGAAGTGTGGGGTTAATCACAAAATGAAATGATACCGATGTGTTATTCACAGGGCAGGGCATTTTCTCCACAATGCTCTCGTTTCACTTTTTTCTGCGATGGTAACTAATCAATGTTTTCCTTCTTGTCTTTCGTTCCAGTCCTTTCACTATGCTTCCTTGAGGGTCAAGAGCAAAAAATGGTCCAAAGGTAAGTGGTTGGAAAAATTGAGAATGTAATAAGATGGCATTAAAGCCACACTTGGGTAGAAGTAAAACATTGTATTCCACCAGTATAACACATAGTGCACCTAGAACATATTAAATTATTGAGCTTAGATCAAATCCAACAATGTGCAAAATCACTCTTATCTCTGCTTTTCTCCAGTCTGTTCTTCTCTTCTCTTCTCTTCTCTTCTCTTCTCTTCTCTTCTCTTCTCTTCTCTTCTCTTCTCTTCTCTTCTCTTTTCTTCCCCTCCCCTCTCCTCTCCTCCCCTCCCCTCTTCCCTTCCCTTCCCTTCCCTTCCCTTCCTTTCCCCTCTTCTCTTCTCTTCCCTTCCTCTCCTCTCTTCCCTTCCCTTCCCTTCCTTTCCCCTCTTCTCTTCTCTTCTCTTCTCTTCCCTTCCCTTCCCCTCCCCTCCCCTCCCCTCCTCTCCTCTCCTCTCCTCTCCTTTCCTTTCCTTTCCTTTCCTCTCTTCCCTTTCCCTTCCCCTTCCCCTCCCCTTCCCCCTCTCCTCTCTTCCTTTCCCTTCTCTTTTCTTCTCCTCTTCCCTTCCCTTCCCTTCTCTTCTCTTCCCCTCCCCTCCCATCTTCTCTTCTCTTCCCCTCTCCTCTTCCCTTCCCTTCCCCCTCTCGTCTTCCCTTCCCTTCCTTTTACCTCTTCTCTTCTCTTCCCCTCCCCTCCCCTCTCCTCTCCTCTCATCCCCTCCCCTCCTCTTCTTTCCTCTCTTCCCTTCCCTTCCCTTCTCTTCTCTTCCCCGCTTTTCTTCTCTTCCACTCCCCCCTCCCGTCTTCTCTTCCCCTCTTCTCTTTTCTCTTCTCTTCTCTTCTCTTCCTTCCTTTCCTCCTCCTCCTCCTTAAATCATTGTTTACAAATCTCAGTGTCCGGATTCATGCCATGCACCAAACCCTATTAACACACAACATAATTTAGGATTATATGTCAGCACATTTTCTTCACCATCTTTTTCCCTTGATCTCCCTTTCTACCAACTTGGAGATTCTCCTGTACATTAATGATAGAAATTCTGGTAAAGAACCTCCAAGCTTCCTTGGTTTTCTATGGAAAGGAAAAATAAAGCTGGGTGTTTACCAATGCATCGATCATGTCAAACCTCCAGCCCATCTCAAATTCTGCCCAATGCCTCCAGTGAGTTGAGGGTGTTAATTAGTATGTGGAACAGTTCAATTTTTGAATGCCAGTCAGAATGAGTCATTATGTGACAATTTCAATAAATTCATTTTGTAATATGTTTGAAAAGCAGAAGATTGTTCAAGAGTAACCTCTCTTTTTTTTATTACACACTTGTGCACTGAGTTGTTCTACAATTCACAGAATTCAGAATGTCAGTTCCAAAGAAATAAACTTTTTACAGCTTGGCTGTGAAGATCATACAGAAGAAAGAATCATAATTTAATGGGATCTAAACTCTCGATTATGCTTCACAGCTGTAGGACAAATATAATTAATATAACAATGTAAACCCAATTTTTCACACTGCGCAGTCTGATGTTTTAATTAAATTTGCCCTCGGCTTTATAGGAAAAGTGATATGAATATTACAAGAAATTCTGTTTCTGGTGATAAAAGAAAAAGTGACGAGAAAAAGGGAGAATAGAATTTCTGAGTGATCCAGCTGTTTGAAAATAATGACAATAAAGTCTTCTGATTTCTTAGTCCTTGACTTACAAATGAGGCCAAAATTCCTCTTGTTATGTGAGACATTTGTTAAGTCAGTTTTGCTCCATTTCATGACCTTTCTTGTCTCGGTTGTTAAGTGAATCACTGCAGTTGATAAATTAGCAATCCGGTTATTAAGCAAATCTGGCTTCCCCATTGACTTTGCTTGTTCAGACGGTCGCAAAAGGGGATCACACAACCCTGGGACGCCGCAACCGTCATAAATATGAACCCATTGCTAAGCGTCCGAATTTGATCACGTGACTACGAGGATTCTGCAATGGTTGTAAATGTGAAAAACGTCATAAGACACTTTTTTCAGTGCCGTTGTAACTTTGAACGGTCACTAAATGAACTTTTATAAATTGAGAGTTACCTGTACTTAATCTTTAACCTCAGATACATAAGTAGGCTGTGCTGCACCTCACTGGACTTTCTTGCTTTGTTAAGAGAGAGAAAGAGTGTACTATACTTCACTGTTGCTTGTTCTCTCCCTTCTGGGAATCCAGACTGCCTTCCACCACAGTGGAGGGGCATTGAAAGACCTCAAATAGGAATACAATGATGGGAGATCTTTTATTATACTGTATTTTTCGGAGTATAAGATGCACCTTTTTCCCCCAAAAAAGAGGGTGAAAATCTGGGTGCGTCTTATACACCGAATGTAGCCCCACCTGGCTCCTCAAACGAAGGTTTCAGAGGCTGAAAAAAGCTTCAGAAATGAAGCTTCAGAAAAGAAACCCCCGAACAGAGCTTCAGAGGGTTTTTTTCTGAAGCTGTTTCGGAGGCTTTCAGAGGCAGGAAAAAAAGTTTTTTTCTAAAACAGAGTTTCAGAAGTTTCAGAGGCAGAAAAAAAAAAAAAAAAGCAAGGCACAGAGCTCACAACCAAGGAACCTATTGCTAAAATTCACCTCTCAGAACAGCTGATTGGGGGTATTCCGGGAGGCCGATCCACTTGCCAATCAGCTTTTTTCTTATTTTCCTCCCCAAAAACTAAGGTGCGTCTTATACTCTGATGCATCTTATTCTCTGAAAAATATGGTAATTACTGTCCCACTGTATGCTGAAAATTGTAATAACAATGAATAATGCTATAGGTCATAGAATCCTAGTTGGAAGGGATTTAAGAGGACATGAAGTCCAACCCCCTTGGACCCCACAGGATTCACTACACTCTCTCCAATAGATGACAATCCTACTTCTGTTTGAAAAGCTCCAGTGGAGGAGAAAGAATTCCCTACCTGTGATCACCTATTCCAATGGTATACAAGTAGTCCTCAACCTACAACCCCAATTGAGTCCAAAATGTCTCTTCTTTTTTTAAAAAAATTAAATTGTATGAATTTTCTATTAATTGCATTCCTTAGTGCTTAATAAACATTGTGCTGTCTGGGTATTTAATTTGCTTAACAATACAAATTTACATTCTTACTCTCCACCCCTTTTTTCCAATCATTGGTAAAATAAATTCCAAGTTTGATCATATTCTGTGTCTTCTTTCTGTTTGATTTTCAATGTAAGTCTGTCCTTTTCTGCACAGTCTAATATCTTCTTAATTATCTCTTCATTTGGTGGTGTTTCTTCATCTTTCCAACATTGTGCGAAGATAATCCTCACTGCTGTTAAAACATGTCATATTAAATACATTCTTCTCTTATCAATTTTTTCTGATATCATCCCTAATAAAAACTGTTCAGGTTTAAAATCTACATGTTTCCCTATTATCTTTTCTAGCCAGCTATTTATTTTTGCCCATTTTTTTTAGCACAAATCCACCACATGTGATAATATGTGCCCGTCTTTTGATTACATTTCCAACATTTGCTAAATATATTTCTCTTCTTAAGTGAAACATTTGTTCAGTTAGTTTTGCCCCATTTTACAACCTTTCTCGCCCTAGTTGTTAAGTGATTCATTGTAGTTGTTAAGTTACTAACCTGGTTGTTAAGTGAACCTGGCTTCCCCATTGACTTTGCTTGTCAGAGGGTGTTCTGTCCCAGCTACGGATCCCAAAGAACACAGCACACACAAAGTTGTTAAAAACTTAATTTACTAAAATAACTCATTTTTTTCAAAACAAAGGCTGTTAATAAACTTTCTTAACAGCCTACAAGAAACCAAAGATAAAGTAATCACAATCTTACTAAGGTTGTCAGAAAACCCAGAAGCAATTTGCAGAGAATCCAGACGCGAAGTAGAGTGAACTAAAGTTGTTCCCTACAAATTGCTTCAGTCGGTGTTCCTCCTTAAATAAGCTAAGGAGTGGCCAATTAGCTCCAAGCCTTACTCTTGAGGAGACCTCCTCAAACTGGTGGCGGCAGCAGGAGGCTCCACCCACCCACACCAGACACTTCTAGGCATGCGTAGAAGCTTCTACGCATGCACAGAAGCATCGTGCGCGCCCGCACGAGCGCACCAGTAGCAACAGGTTTTGCAACCCATTACTGAGGACAATACAACCGTCATAAATATGAACCAGTTGCCAAGCATCTGAATTTTGATCACGTGACCACAAGGACACTACAACAGTTGTAAGTGTGAAAAATGGTTCATCGGTCACTTTTTTCAGTGCTGTTGTAACTTTGAACGGTCACTCAACAGACTGTTGCAAGTTGAGGACTACCTGTATTGTACCCATTCTACGTCTTTTCTTTATAGGCGGTTCTCTGAACAACAGCAGCCGACGGCGAATTTCCTGTAAAGACTTGGGCCATGGTGACTGCGAGGGTTGGTTGTGGAAGAAGAAAGATGCCAAAGGTTACTTCACCCAGAAATGGAAAAAATACTGGTTTGTCCTGAAGGATTCTTCCCTCTACTGGTATACTAACCAAAACGTGAGTACCAAGCACAATTACAAGGAAGACAGAATCTGTAAACCGAATTAAAGAACTGGTTTGTTTTAACGGAGGAGAGTAAGGAAGCTGAGAAGATTGGAGAACCTTCCAATAAATGAAGGGCTTGGTCAACAGAGGCAGGCAGGATTTTAACGCAGACAAGTGTTTGAGCTGATAAATGAGGGATGAATGTCTTGCCAGACTTCTGCACCTAGTAGAGAAATGGACTACTAGAGAGTGGACTCGCCTCTTTCTTCACCCAATAAGAAATACGGTTTCAGTCCTTTTGTTGGTGTCTGTGTGTGTGTGTGTGTGTGTGTGTGTGTAGATAGATGAGAGAGAGAGAGAGAGAGAGAGAGAGAGAGAGAGAGACAGAGGAGAGACACAGATAGGCAAGATGATAAATAGATGATAAATAGATAGATAGATAGATAGATAGATAGATAGATAGATAGATAGATAGATATGGATGGATGGACGGAGATGTATGAATGGGCAGATTAAATGGATGGATGGATGGATGGGCAGATATAGATGGATGGATGGATGGATGGATGGATGGATGGATGGATGGATGGATAGATACGCATGGACAGAGATGTATGAATGGGCAGGTTAGATGGATGGATGCATGGATGGATAGATGATAGATTGATGGATGGATGGATAGATAGATAGATAGATAGATAGATAGATAGATAGATAGATAGATGATGGATGGATGGAGAGAGTGAGGGGGGAGATCCATAATAATCATGTTTATCGTTTTTTGGAGAAGGAAGGAATCAGGAAACCACGGACTCTAAGCATAAGCCATCCCAAATGTGAACTACACAGTGCAAATGATTTCACAGTAAACTTCTTTTAAATTAAACTAGGCTTATTTGAAGCCTTTTTTTCTTTTTAAATTTACACCACATAGAGTCACAAAATAATTCGGGAGTTGTTCTCAGTCAGAAAACAATTCCAAGGTTCCTGTAAAGCTTTTTTCTGACTTGTGCGTTCTAAAAGATACGGCAGAGCTGTAAATCAATGAGCTCAAATGCCTTTAATTCTGGTTTTGATTGTGGCCACGGCTTGCAGAAAGTCACATTAAACCGGCTTAAAAAGTCATATACCTCAAATGGAACTGAATCAGTGGTGAAATGTAAATTTTGTTACTACAGGTTCTGTGGGCGTGGCTTGGTGGTGGAGGGGTAATGTGACTGGCTGGGTGTGGCCAACTTTTTTTTTTTACTTTTTTAAAGCGTTTTTTTACAACCTATTTGGGCGAATAGGTTCTTAAAAATGCTTTTAAAAGGTTAAAAAAAAGGCTCTGACGATCACAGCTGTGCTGAGTGATTCTTCAGACCCTTTTTTTTTTTACCTTTTAAAAGCAGGAAGTAACGATACCCAGAACGGTGGGCAGAGCCTCACACTGCTATCACTACCGGTTCTCCGAACCAGTGGTGGGTTGCCCCCGGTTTGCACTGGTTCTATAGAACCGGTAGTAAAACCGGCGGGAGGCTCCGCCCACCAATTCTGACGTCATCAGAACACTTCTGCGCATGCGCAGAAGAGCGGGCGGCCCTGCTGCGAACCGGTAGTAAAGGTAAGTAGACCCCACCCCTGCTCCGAACTACCTGCCACAATCACTACCGGATTGCCTGATCCGGTCCGAACCGGGAGCATTTCACCCCTGAACTGAATGCCATTATGGTTCCATATTCCTGACCATAATGTGGTTATTAATAGAGACTGAAAATTAACCCTTTTCCCCCTAAAGTGCTTAGGATTTAAAGGCCATCTTCAAACAGAATTGGCCCCAGCTACAGCATGTTCGGTGATCTGGCAACCTAATTATCTGTAATGGAAGGGAGATATTCTCTGCCAACCTTGATTCTGTCTCAGCGGTATTTTCTCATTCCTCCAATCACAGGATGAAAAAGCAGAAGGATTTATCAGTTTACCAGAGTTCAGAATAGACAGAGCAATCGAATGCAGAAGGAAACAGTAAGTACTGCAAACCAGAATCACCCGCAAAGTAGAGATATGTGTAGCTTACAGACCCAACGAATCTGTTTGTGCTTTATGGAAAATTGTGCAATGCTGCTTTTTTTTAGGGGTGCAATTCCAGGATCATCAAATTTGAAGGAGTTTCAAATTTGAAGGCTAGCACTGATGATGTTACTTAGTTTGGGTCATGAAATGTTTGCAAGAAAACAACCAAGCTCAGAGAGCACCAAGGATCCCACAGTCCTCCTCCTCCTCCTCCTCCTCCTCCTCCTCCTCCTCCTCCTCCTCCTCCTCCTCCTCCTCCTCCTCCTCCTCCCTTCTAGCACTGATGATGTTACCTAGTTTGGATTCATTTAACAGCTGCGTTCCTAACTTAACAACTGCAGTGATTCACTTAAGAGTTGTGGCCAGAAAAGTTGTAAAATGAGGCAAAACTCATATCTCACTTAAGGAACAGAAATTTTGGACTCAGTTATACTCCTAATTCAAGGACTGCTGGCAGAGGTGGGTTTCACATAATTTTACTACCTGTTTGCCATGCACCAAAAATGTGAGCGCGCGCCTTCTACGGCATTTAGCATAGCACCGGTTTGGACTGGTTCGTCCAAACCGGTCTGAACCAGTCTGAACCGGCTGAATACCCCCACTGCTTACTTGTATATGCGGGTGCACATGTAGAAATTTACGACGAAGATTTATGATGAAGTGAGACATAATGAGGATTTTTCCAAGGACTTTGTCATGGGAGATTGGGTGCTTGGATGAGTCTGGACTGAAGCTGCCCTCTTCCAACGCTGGACTCCACAGCTTAAGTGGACTCCAGCATTTGAAGGGACAGCTTCAGTCCATATTAAGGCAAGCACCCAATCTCCCTTGACAGAGACCTTGGAAAAAATCCTTATTTTGTCTCGCTTCATTTGACTGGTCTTGTCTGCCATCTAGCGGACTCTGATTGCTGAAGTCCCTTCGAGACCTGTATTTTTATCGTGGTCTCTCCCAGTGTTCCTCAATCCTGGCAGCTTTAAGAAGTGTGGACTTCAACTCCCAGAATTCCCAGCTGGGATTCCGTTCAAAGCCACTGGAAATGTTGCATTTCTCTGCAGAATTATAGGCCATGTCTGAATCTCACACAAGGAGCATAATTTGATGCTTACCTGCTAACTAAATACCTCCTATGATATCAACAAGGAAGATAGCTTGATAGTTTGAAGATAACTGAATAATGATAGACTGTAACCTAATGTAGATGTATATTGTTATTAGAAATATGTAAGTTGATTGAATGCAACAATAATGTTTAATCTGATCAGTTTCATACGTATTGGAATGTATGGTGCCCAGGTGCCACACTGTTCACACATTGTTTTGACATTTTTATAAAAAAAGTAAAAAAACTTGGAAAAAATAAAAACAAGGAACATATGGCCATAGACCACGTGAAACCAGTGCTTGCTACCTTTGGAAATTTTGCTAATAGGTGCCTAAATCCATGCCCTTATTGTTAATTTTTGAGGTAGTCCAGACGAAGAATAGAATAGAATAGAATAGAATAGAATAGAATAAAATAGAATAGAATAGAATAGAATAGAATAGAATAGAATAGAATAGAATAGAATAGAATTTTTTTATTGGCCAAGTGTGATTGGACATACAGTACAAGGAATTTGTCTTTGATGCATATGCTCTCAGTGTACATAAAAAGACAAGATACATTTGTCAAGAATCATAAGGTACAACACTTAATGATAGTCATAGGATACAAATAGCAATCAGGAAACAAAATCAATATAAATTGTCAGGATACAAGCAACAAAATTACAGTCATACAGTCATAAGTGGGAGGAGATGGGTGATAGGAATAATGAGATTAATAGTAATAGTAATGCAGACTTAGTGAATAGTTTGAGTGTTGAGGGAATTATTTGTTTAGCAGAGTGACGGAGTTTGGGAAAAAACTGTTCTTGTGTCTAGTTGTTCTGGTGTGCAGTGCTCTATAAAGAAACCAAAAGTGCAAATATTAATATTACCATTATTGTAAAGTTATAGTAAAAAGAACCTTGCAAGTCTGGAAGCAAGCCCCCCCACCCCCCACCCTTCCACTGTCCTTAGGTTCCAGAGAAGTAGGGAGAGTCAACTCTGAAATTCTTTCTCCATCCCCCAATCCTGTTCTGGATTCAGATTTTTCTTCTCAGGCCATTGTCCAGACTGTAGCTCTTCTTCCTGTCTCCTAAGGTTGTCTTCTCTTTGGAAAACTTTGGAAGAATGAAGAGCTTTACATCTTGAGCAGAAATTCTATGCCAAAGAAGAGAAAATTTGGGGTTATGTCAACCTCTCAAAATTCTACCTAGGATAATTGGCGCAGAGTGCAGCCGCGCGGGTGGTTATGGGAGCGACATGGAGTTCCCATGTAACACCTCTCCTGCGCGAGCTGCACTGACTCCCAGTGGTCTTCCATGTGCGCTTCAAGGTCTTGGTTACCCCCTTTAGAGCGCTCCATGGTTTAGGACCTGGTTACTTACTGGACCACCTGTTGCCACCAGTAGCCTCTCACTGACCAGTTCGCTCCCATAGAGAGGGGCTCTTCCAGATGCCGTCAGCCAAACAATGTTGACTGGCGGCCCCCAGGGGGAGAGCCTTCTCTGTGAGGGCACCTACTATCTGGAATGAGCTCCCCCCGGAGATACGGAGGATCCCGGATCTACGCACCTTCCGCCGTGCTCTCAAGACCTTTTTATTCCATCAGGCTGGCCTGGCCTAACTGTTTCCCTTTTTTCCCTTTTTAAAATGTAAATTTTAATTCATTTTTAATTTATTGGGGTGTTTTAAATCTGACTTCGGCCAAATTGTTTAATTCGATTTTATTCAGTTTTAAATTTTGTATTTATGTTTTTTATCCTGTGGCTGTTCACCGCCCTGAGTCCTTCGGGAGTAGGGCGGTATACAAATCAAATAAAACTAAACTAAACTAAAACTAAACTAATGATTGAGAACTCCGTGAATTGTATATCAAAAGATCTTGATATACCTGGTTATCACCAAATTCAAATAGTAACTTGACTTCAGGAATAGCCCGTTTAGTTTGGTGGTTAAAGCATTGGGTTAGAAAGCAGGAAACTTTGAGTTCAAGTCCCACTTTAGGAATGAAAGCCGGCTGGGTGACTTAGGGCCAACTACCGGGAGACTGGGAGTTCTAGTCCCACTTTAGGCATAAAAGCTGGCTAGGTGACTCTGGGTCAACCACCAGGAGACTGGGAGGTCTAGTCCCGTTTTAGGCATGAAAGCAATTTAATCTATAATCAAGTATAATCCAGTGATAATATTGCTTATGGTATTATTGCTTATATATATATATATTTACTTTTATTTTATTGATTGCCCTTAATTATAAATTATCAACTTCTGCTTCTATTTTCTAACCATTTATAAAATAAGTCCAAAGTTAAATAGTACTCTGTTTCCTCTGTATCCTTAATTTTCATCGTTAATCTGTCCATTTCGGCACTGTCTAATATTTTCTTTATTCAATGCCTGGAATGCACTACCTGACTCTGTAGTTTCTTCCCCAAACCCCCCAAATTTTAACCTTAAACTGTCTACTGTTGACCTCACCCTATTCCTAAGAGGTCTGTAAGGGGCATGCAAAAGAGCACTGTCCTAATGTCCTTTTTTACTCTTACTCTTTTCATGTATTCAAATTATGTTTATACTTTTACCTGTTATCTTATATATGCTGTCAAATAAAACTTATGGTTATGATTTATTACATTTTCATCTTTAGGTATATTTTCGTTTTTCCAATTTTGTGCATACATAATTCTCGCTGCTATCACATGTAATATTAAATGTGTAATTCTTTTATTATACTTTCCTTGTAATATACCCAGCAAGAACAATCTTGGATTTTCATTTCATTTCATTTTCATTTTATTTAATTTGTATACTGCCCTACTCCCAAAGGACTCAGGGCGGTGAAAATTTGATTTATATGCCGCCCTTCTCCGGAGACTCGGGGCGGCTTACAATGTGCTAAGCAATAGCCTTCATCCTTTTGTATATTTATACAAAGTCAGCTTATTGCCCAACAAATAGATTTAATTGTTTTAAATCTATTTGTTGCATTGTCATTTCTTCTAACCACCTTTTTATCTTTAACCAATATTTTTTTCGCCATTGGACAGGTCCACCACATATGGTAATAGGAACCCGGTATCTGTTTATATTTCCAGCACTCTGGCGATACATTTTGGAATATCTTTGCCATTCTTGCTGGTGGCAAATGCCATCTGTAGAACGTTTGGTAAAGGTTTTCTTTATATGTTGATGAATTGGTTAGTTTGTAGTTTCTTTCCTGAAGTATAGAATTATAGTATAATTCTATACTATATGCAAAGTTTTTGGCCCATACTATCATAGTTTCTTTCACATGCTTTTCTTCCACTTTAAAGTTCAATAAGTATATATTTTCTTTATTGGTTTATCATCTGTTCCTAGAAATATCTTCTCTCTCCTCTCCTCCTAGTGCTTTCAAGGCTTGCCACCCCAAAATCAAGAGCTTCTACTTTGCAACGGACTGCCTGGAAGAAATGAACCGGTAAGTTGCTCTGAGATTCTGCATCGGGTGAGGATAATGGAATAATAGAGTTGAAAGGGATCCTGGAGGTCTTCTAGTCTAACCCCTTTCCTCAGGCAGGCAACCCTATACCATGTCAGACAACTAGTCATCCATGATTTACTCTGATTTCACCCTGATATGTGTTTGGGGATAGAGCAAGAGAACAGAAGGATGGTATTTTTTTATCTTCACATACTTATGTTGAAATTCCCCCCGCTATGAGCAGATATGTTGGAAGAAATGTCCATTTGGGTTCAGTTCCAAGTGGGGAGAAAGACACTGGAAACATGGTGGCTGTTTGGAAAGATGGTTTTTAATGATGGACCTGACCACATGGTTTGAGGTCCTGGGCACAAAAGCACATGGTTGAGAGAGAGAGAGAGATTTATATAGCTTTGAATTTGAGCTTGTATTCTGATTGGTTGTCAGATTCCCATGAGGTCATGCAGGGGTAACTTTGTAACTTGCCTGTGTCCCAGGCTTGGTTGAGCCTTGCTGGGTGATGATGTAATGAAAGGGCTTTGGGCAATTCCTACTGTGGCTCTGCCTGAAGGAGGTAGATCTTTGTTATGTAGAATAGACTGGCCTTAATGGCCCATTGACAAAGGGTGGGGGGCTGAGTTTCTGCCTCCCTTTTAGGGGAAATATTCTGCCCTTTTAATATTTCCTAAAATATCTCATTTTCCTAGGAGATGGGTGGGTGTTAACTTCCTACAGTACAACATGAGTATTTTACTGCCCTTGACAGCAGGAATGGACTAAGACTGAGGTTAAGAATACCAATCAGAAAGCAGCACCCAGGAATATTTATTTCCTGGGTTGTATTTAAAGGTGTATCAAAGAGTTGTGAAATGGGAAACTTCACATTGTGCTTCGGGATTATCCATCTGCAGCCAGCCCGCCAAATGTTGCAGAATGCAATTTCCCAACTTCTAAGTCAAACCCTGTTAAAGATGAGAAAAAGTAGGAGAGTACTAGGAGCATATAAAGTCGAGTAATTAGTTGAAATTGAATAAATAACACAGAAATTGGATGAATGAATGAAAATTTAAAACCATTATCATCACCAGCAACTTCAAATTTTCCACTCACTGCTTATAATATAAGAAGGGTTTAAGGCCATCGGAACCCATTTCTCTTTTTAAAAATCTTTCAATAGATGGATGAACCGTCTAGGTTTGGCTGCCATTGGTTACACACCTGATGACAAGGATATTCGGGCAGATGAAGGTGAGGTTCTTTTCCTGATGGCAATAGAATAGAATAGAATAGAATAGAATAGAATAGAATAGAATAGAATAGAATAGAATAGAATAGAATAGAATAGAATAGAATAGAATAGAATAGAATAGAATAGAATAGAATAAGAGTAGAGTAGAGTAGAGTAGATAAGGGACATGGTGGCTCAGTGGCTAAGACGCTGATCTTGTCAATCGAAAGGTCGGCAGTTCAGCGGTTCGAATCCCTAGTGCCGTGTAACTGAGTGAGCTCCCGTTACTTGTCCCAGCTTCTGCCAACCTAGCAGTTCGAAAGCATGTAAAAAATGCCAGTAGAAAAATAGGGACCACCTTTGATGGGAAGGGAACAGCGTTCCGTGCGCCTTTGGCGTTTAGTCATGTCGGCCACATGACCACGGAGACGTCTTCGGACAGCGCTGGTTCTTTGGCTTTGAAACGGAGATGAGCAGCGCCCCCTAGAGTCGGGAACGACTAGCATGTATGTGCAAGGGGAACCTTTACCATTACTAGAGCAGAGCAGAGCAGAACAGAACAGAACAGAACAGAACATTTTATTTCATCAAGTGTGATTGGACACACAAGGAATTTGTCTCCAGAGTATAAGCTCTCCATGTACAAGCAAAACAGCAGAGTAATAATCGTAATAATGATACCAATAAGAGAAGGTAGTAGAAAAGAGGAAAAGGATAATAGCAATACAGCCATACAACATGGGTAAATATACTTAGACATAAGAAAATGCTCTGGGAATTAATTGTTCAAAAGAGGCGGATGAAAATATTGGACTTCTTTGCAGCCTTTGGGAAACCTTGCCTAGCAAAGCATACATTTCCGAACAAAACGAACATCTTTTTTTAAAGCAGATTATTGGAGTGAAAGTGACCAGGAAGATGTTGACAACTCCTTAATGCTGAAGCAAGAAGGACCCCTTGTGCTTTGTGATTCCTACCACCGGACCCCCTCGGTGAGTCCAGAAAGTTGTGAAATGCAAACCTTTTGAATTTCACCTTGCATTTTCTTTTCTTACTTTTTTTTCCACCTCTCCCTTCCTGGATGTCCCAAAGGTTCCTTTTTCCCAAAGGCAACTGGACTTTCTTGGTATTTTTGTTTGAAAATCTTTTGTTTTTCACCCAAGAAGTTTCTTCAGTTCTAGCTCTGTTAGAACTCAAGAAGCTTCTTGGATGAGAAGCAAAATGTTTTCAATCAATCAATCAATCAATCAAAGGAAGGAAGGAAGGAAGGAGGGAGGGAGGGAAGGAAGGAAGGAAGGAAGGAAGGAAGGAAGGAAGGAAGGAAGAAGGAGGGAGGGAGGAAAGGAAGGAAGAAAAAGAAGGGAAGGAAGGAAGGATGGATGGATGGAAGAATGGAAGGAAGGAAGGAGGGAAAGAGGGAATAAAGGGAACGAAGGAAGGAAAGAGGGAAGGAAGGAAGGAAGGAAAGGAAGAAAGAAGGAGGGAGGGAGGAAAGGAAGGAAGGAAAAGAAAGGAGGAAGGAAGGAAAGAGGGAAGGAAGGAAAGGAAGAAAGGAAGGAGGGAGGGAAGGAAGGAAGGAAGGAAGGAAGAAAGAAAGAAAGAAAGAAAGAAAGAAAGAAAGAAAGAAAGAAAGAAAGAAAGAAAGAGAAAGAAAGAAAGAAAGAAAGAAAGAGCCATTGCCTTTTTGGAAAAAGCAGCTTTGGGACAACCATGACCTGGATGATGGAGAATCTCCATGGAAACTCTTTCTGGATGTGTGTTGGGAACCTAAAACCAACGGTCAACTGGATGTAACAGAGATAATAGATTTCAGTAACAGAGATCCTGTTACCAACATGGAAGCAACTCTGCAAGAAGCAGTGGCAATAGCAATAGCACTTAGATTTATATACCGCTTCCCAGTGCTTTTACAGCCCTCTCTAAGCGGTTTACAGAGTCAGCATCTGGCCCCCAACAATCTGGGTCCTCATTTTACTCACCTCGGAAGGACGGAAGGCTGAGTCAACCTTGAGCCTGGTGAGATTCGAACAGCCAAATTGCAGGCAGCCGGCAGTCAGCAGAAGTAGCCTGCAGTGCTGCACACTGCGCCACCACAGCTCAGTAACAGCCTATTGAGGAAAAGAAAAGGATTTACCTTTGAAGAGTCCATCTTGTATGGTCCCAACTGTGGTGAAATCCAATTTTTTTTACTACCGGTTCTGTGGGCGTGGCTTGGTGGGTGTGGTATGGCTTGGTGGGTGTGGCTTGGTGGGCATGGCAAGGGAAGGATACTGCAAAATCTCCATTCCCTCCCCACTCCTGTGGGAAGGATATTGCAAAATCTCCATTCCCATCCCACTCTGGGGCCAGCCAGAGGTGGTATTTGCTGGTTCTCCGAACTACTCAAAATTTCCGCTACCGGTTCTCCAGAACCTGTCAGAACTTGCTGGATTTCACCCCTGGTTCCAGCGTCTTTCCATAACTATATCTTACAATGGGGTGTTTTGTTTATTTTTAGATGAATTCTTCGAGTCCATTCCCTGAGCCTAAACATGGCCGTCACTTCTCCAGTGAATCAACCTATTCCCATTCATCTGCAGAAGAATCCCGACAGGACCCAGCAGGGAACACTCACTCTGCCGGAGGTTCTAGACCCCCCTACAGAGAACGACGTTCATGGCAGGATCTTATAGAGACTCCGTTGACCAGTTCGGGACTCCATTTTCTCCAGACGGTTCCTACTGATTCAGACTATGTGAACGAGAGATTCGGAGTGTCCCCGGAGAGGCGGCGACAAGCCACCTTACCCGTCCAGAGACGCCACAACCACGATCAGGATGGTCCTTTTCCATTGGTCGAGTGCTACAAAGGTCAGAGTTCTCACTCCAGGCCCCAGAAGCAAAGAAGTCAAAGCCTTCCACGAAATCGCGATGTCCGCATCAAAGGGCGAGTAAAAACGAGTGGGATCTCTGAAGAGCGGTCGGAGGAGGAATTGGCCATCAAAAAGCCAAGTAACTTGGGTGAAGATGGTAAGAGGTTAAAATAACTGGACTCCTGATAGTGTGAGTGATGGAAGCGATGCAGGGGTGAAATCTAAAATTTGTTACTACCGGTTCTGTGGATGTGGCTTGGTGGGGGGGGTGGGGGTAATGTGACCGGGTGGGCGTGGCCAATTTTTTTATTTATTTACTTTTAAAACCATTTTTTTCTACAACCTCTTCGGTGAACAGGTTGTAAAAAAAATGCTTTCAAAAGACTCTGACGATCCCAGCTGAGTTGCCTGATCGGCAGAGACTTTTTTTCTTTTAAATGCCTCTGACGATCAGGCAACTCAGCTTGGATCGTCAGAGGCATTTAAAAGAAAAAAAGGGTTTTTTTCTTTTAAAAGCCTTTGACGATCCCAGCTGAGCCGCGCGATCATCAGAGGCTTTTTTTTTTTTACTTTTAAAAGCATTTTTTCAGCCGAAGAGGTTGTAGAAAAAATGCTTTTAAAAGTAAAAAAAAAAAAAAGCCCCTGATAATTGTGCGGCTCAGCTGGACAATGGGGGGGGGGCAGGAATTTTTGCTACCGGTTCTCCGAACCACCCGCCTCCATTGCTACCAGATCGGGTTCGAACCGGGAGCATTTCACCCCTGAAGCGATGAAGCTCAATCGAGCTTCTGTTCCTTAGGCAGGTCAAAACATGGCATCTCCATGACAGGCAGACAGATAGAAACAAGAGGTTTCTATATGACAGTGATGGCGAGCCTTTTCAGCACCGAGTCCCCAAACTGGAACATGCGTGCATGCGCATGTATGTTCGTGTGTGCATGCGCCGAAGCACCAGAAACCTGAAGACCAGCACGCATGCCTCCATTTTGCCCATTTTTGGCTGTTTTTTGGCTGCCCTCCCTGGAAAAAAAAAAGTTTTTACCCTGCCCGGCCCTCAGGAGCACTCTGCAGGCCTCCCAAACCCTCTGCGTGCCCAGGTTTTTGCAAAAATGAGCAAAAAAGGGGCCATTTTTTTCAAAAACAGGGACGTTTTTGCCCTCCCTCAGCTTCCAGGAGCACTCTGAGGGCCTCCCAAACCCTCTGCGTGCCTCGTGTTTTGCAAAAATGCCCCCTTTTTTGCCCATTTTTGCAAAAAAAAACTGGGTATGCAGAGGGTTTGGGAGGCCCTCAGAGTGCTCCTGAGGGCCGGGGAGGACAAAACTATTTTTTTTTTCTTACTTACCTCTTCGAAATCTTGGTGTGTCTTATACACCGGTGCGTTTTATAATCCGAAAAATACAGTACATGATTGCCATTCCCAGTCAGCTTTGGACAAGCAAAATCAATGGGAGACATTCCTTAACAATTGCATGATTCCCTTAACAACGTGGGCAGAAAAAGGTCATAAATTTGGCCATAACTCACTTAACAATCACCTTGCTTAGCAATGGAAATTCTGATCCCAATTGTGGTCATAGTTTGAGGACTGATTGTAGACAATGGGACCTTAAGTCTAGATTGTAATTGCATGACACTGTCAGTGACTTCAAATAGGATGTTTGAAATGTATTAAGAGCCAGCTATAGCTCTGAAATTCTATTGTTTGGTTTAGTTCATTCCCAAACTTCATGTAGGTTGGAAAATGGCTCTTTAATAGGATTTATTTTTACATTTCATTGGGATTAAACAGAGCTAGCAATAGCAGTAACACTTAGACTTATATACCGCTTCACAGTGCTTTACAGTCCTCTCTGAGTGGTTTACAAAGTCAGTATATTGCCCCAAACAATCTGGGTCCTCGTTTTACCAACCACGGAAGGATGGAAGGCTGAGACAACCTTAAGCCAGTCAGGATCGAACTGCTGGCAGTGGGCAGAGTTAGCCTGCAATACTAGCATTCTAACCACTGCGCCACCATGGCTCTTATTTACACAATATTCATCTGCACAATAAAGATTACGCCTTTACCTTTGCCTGTTCCCCTTCACTATAACTATATCTAGCTCCTAAAGCAAGTTTGCTTCTCTTTAGAAAAAGTAGAAGAACGAAGGAAGAGCACAGATGGTCTTCACGAACTCTACAAGACTTTGGAACAAGCCAGCTTGTCAGCCTTTGGAGAGCAACGTCCTTCCACCAAGCAGGAATTCCGGAGGTCCTTCGTAAAGAGATGCAATGACCCTGTCATCAATGAAAAGTTGCATCGCATCAGAGTACTCAAAAGTACTTTAAAAGTAAGAACACGGTATCCCTGTAGTAGATTCAGTGAAAGGGGCTGTAGCCAGGGGTGGGCTGTTGGGTGTTCGCAGCGAGAACCTCTAACTAAGATTCTGTGCAGTTCAAAGAACCCTAAAATCCCACGCTTGGCTGGACCCGCCCACCCTGCCCCACCCCAACCAGGAGTCCCCATGCGGCCTGTTTCGGATGCAGGTAAGTGCAGGGCACGTGCGGAGGCTCGGGGAAGGTGAAAAACGGGCCTACCGGATGTTTGGAAAGGCCAGAAACAGGTCCGTTTCTGGCCTACAGAATGTCTCTGGAGCCTGGGGAGGCTCAGAGTGCGGTCGCGCGGGTGGTTATGGGAGCAACATGGAGTTCCCATGTAACACCTCTCCTGCACGAGCTGCACTGGCTCCCGGTGGTCTTCCAAGTGCGCTTCAAGGTTCTGGTTATCACCTTTAAAGCACTCCATGGCTTAGGACCTGGTTATCTACGGGACCGCCTGCTACCACCAATAGCCTCCCACCGGCCAGTACGCTCCCATAGAGAGGGGCTCCTCCGGGTGCCGTTGGCCAAACAATGTCGACTGGCGGCCCCTAGGGGGAGAGCCTTCTCTGTGGGGGCACCTACGATCTGGAACGAGCTTCCCCCGGAGATACGGAGGATCCCGGATCTGCGCACTTTCCGTCGCGCACTTAGGACTTTCCTATTCCATCAAGCTGGCCTGGCCTAAATCTTCTCCCCTTTTTAAACGTAAATTTTTAAATGTAAATTTTAATTTGTTTTAAATTATGGGGTATTTTAAATTCAGCCAAATTATTTAATTCGTTTTTCATTCATTTTAAATTTTTGTATTTATGTGTTTTATCTCGTGGCTGTTCACCGCCCTGAGTCCTTCGGGAGAAGGGCGGTATAGAAATTTAATAAAATAAAATAAAATAAATAAATAAAATTTTCACCCTCCTGGAGGCTTGGAGAAAGCCTCCAGAGCCCGGGGAGGGCAAAAACGCCCCTCCTGGTGCAGGAAGCTGACTAAGCCATGCCTACCATGGCCACGCCCACCCAGCAACCGGGTAGAGAACCCCTTGCTAAAATTTTTGAAGCCCACCCCTGGCTGTAGCTTGTTATAATAACAACTGAGATGTTTTTCTACTTCTGAATCAGAGGAACGTAGAAAGGCCAATTCTCCATCTAATGGCCATCTCTAGATCCAAACCAGGAGAAGGCCAATTTGAACCATGGATGTTCACAAGACCTTCATTCAAAGAGTGAAAGAGCATATCTATCATCGCATCACAAGATCTTCCCCTTACGGCCTGGGTCAGGGGTGGGTTCTAAATTTTTTTACTACCGGTTCTGTGGGCGTGGCTTATTTTGTGGGTGTGGCTTGGAGGTCATGTGACTAGGTGGGCATGGCTAGTTGGTCAGAGTCATTTCTGGAAGGTCCTCGCACTCACGACCAGTCCTCCCACTTACGACCCGACTCATTTGTTTGCTTTTAACACTGATCAGCTGTAGGACGGCCCTTTGAAGCCCCGCGGCAAGAGTTTAAACAGTTTTTTTCCCTCTAGTCATCAGCTGAGACTCAGGAGGCAGCAATAGATTGGGGGTGGGACCAAATAAAAGTTAAGAATAATGTGGGAGGTGGGAAGGCGGGGGGGAGAACCAGTTCGGTGACATCATATCATCACCGCTACCGGCTCGGCCGAACCGGACTGAACCAGGAGGAACCCACCACTGGCCTGGGTGAAACATCATGACACAAAGCCAGAAAAGGGCAAAACTTGAGCATGAAGAATCAGGATCACACATAAGTTCCAGTTCAGAAGATTTATTGCTAAAACCTATATACAAGAATCTGGTCAACTAACGTAGAATACTAAATTGGGGCATGATAATTGTTGAGGAATTTGCAGAGCAAGGGTGTGCACATGAAAAGCGATTGAGAGTAGTTAGGAAATAACACAGCCAACACACAGATACACTGAGTTGTGTTTACTTTCAGGAAATAATAATAAGGCACAGTCCAATAAACAGTCCAGGTCATTCACAGATAAAGCAGTAGATAGTAAAACAATAGTCCAGGGATAATCCAATAACAAAGTCTTCTTACCAGTCGTTGTAGTCATACATGATAAACAGTTGCAAACAGTAGCAAACAAAGCAAAATGCAGTAAAGAGCAAACAGCAAAGATATCAGCAAAGAGAAAAATAAACCAGGTTTCTAGCTCCCTCTTAAGGACATTGGCTACAGAGCTAACCAATCAGGACACAGTATGATGCAATACAGCAATACAGCAGTCTTAAAGCTATATTCATGGTTTATATATTGCCAACCCAACAAGTTAGGTAAAATCATTTCCTAACAATAAGGGTCAACAGAATTCAAGAGGGGTTGGACTTGTAACATTAGTGGGAATGTAATGACTCTAGGCTAATGATTCACTTGACTCCACCTTCCAGCTCTGCCTCCTCTTTTCCTTCACATAATGACATGATGCTGCTTTCATCATTCTGCTTGCTTCTCCCACCCATTTCGCCCCAGACACTGTTGATTTCACCCCAAATGGATCTAAATGTTTGATTCAATCCATTCTTTTATCCTTGCTGTGTTAACTTAATCTCATTCCTCTACATTTTTTTCCCACCCACTCCCTTTTCCTTATGTTTTATTGCAAAGTTGAAGGGAGGGGTTTTCAACCTTCAGAGATAGCATCAAGACAAAACTAAAGTTCAGAATTAAATGAATAATAATGAACCATAAATCATGCACACGTCAAAAAAAAAAAACCCTGATTAGATCATGTAGCATCAAGAATGCAGCTAGCTGGAGGGCTTCTCATGCTACTGCTATTCACGGTGGAGTGATTAAGCTATTATTTCTTTTCTTCTTTTAATGAATTCTTTTTTTTTTCCTGCTAAGATAAAGATGGAAAATACGAAGCACGCTAAAAAAATCAAGGAAACTTCTGAAATCCTTGTGAAATCCCACAAATGAGGCAGTGTGGTTGCATCAGGGAGAGCCAGTTTGGTGTAGCAGTCAAGACACTGGGCTAGAAACCGGGAGAGTATGAGTTCTAGTTCTGCCTCACAGGAAGCCAGCTGGGTGAGCTGAAGCTCTCCCATTTAGTTCCACATAATTTTTAGAGTACCGTATTTTTCAGAGTATAAGACGCACTTTTTTCCCCTCCTAAAAGAGGCTGAAAATTTGGATGCATCTTAATACTCCGAATGTAGCTTTTTCAAAGCTTTTTTTTCAGCCCTAATGAGGCACTAGCGATCTGCTCCCTCCAACTGTCAGCTGTTCTTTAGAAGCTTTTTTTCAGTGAAGCTTTTGCCTGCTCCCTCCGACTCTCAGCTGGAGCTTTTCAGCTGGACTCTGAAGCCTTTTTTCAGCCCTAAAGAGGCGCTAGCAATCTGCTCCCTCTGACTCTCAGTTGTTCTTTAGAAGCTTTTTTTCAGTGAAGCTTTTGCCTGCTCTCTCCGACTTTCAGCTGGAGCTTTTCAGCTGGACTCAGAAGCTTTTTTTCAGGCCTAACGAGGCGCTAGTGAGTGAAGCACTTTGCCTGCTTCCTCCAACTCGCAGTTGGAGGAAAAAAAACTTCACTTTTTTTTTCAGCCCTAAGGAGGCACTAGCGCAGTGGGTCTCAACCTTCCTAATGTCGCGACCCTTTAATACAGTTCCTCATGTTGTGGGGGCTCCCAACCATAAAATTATTCCTAAGACCATTGAAAATATGTGTTTTCCAATGGTCTTAGGCGACCCCTGTGAAAGGGTTGTTCGACCCCCAAAGGGGTCCCGACCCACAGGTTGAGAACCACTGCACTAGCGAGTGAAGCGATCTCCGTGCTTTGCCTGCTTTTCTCGTTGCTTTTCTCTCCAAAGATCAGTTGTGCTTTAGAAGCTTTTTTTAATCCCCAAGCAGGGGATAAAAACCAGCAAACTAATGTCCTGAAACTGACCAGACTAAGGACGCTAGCCAGATGAATACCTGGTAGGCAGATTTCTCCCCCCCCCCATTTTCCTCCCCAAAAACTAAGCTGCGTCTTTTCCTCCGAAAAATACGGTATGTTGTTCCTAGGATTGATTTTTCCAACTGAAATGTTCTCTTTTTCTGATAGGCCAAGGAAGGAGATCTGGCCATGATCAACAGCTTGCTCCATGAACCTAACTTGACGTCCAAGAAATTCAAAGAATGGAAAACAAAGAACTATGAGTTTTTTCTGGACATTTGTGAGTACAGCGGTGCTTTGAAAGCCCAGAACGGAGCTTCTGAACTCACCATTACGGCCTCTCTGCTCTCACACACACATTCCTTCATCGAAACCCACGTCTGACCACGCGAGGGATTGTCGAAGGAGGGCGGAGAGCAACCGGAGGGGTGGAGGGGGGGGTGGATGATCCCTTGTGACAAAACACTGTAACCCATGTCAATAATGTATCCAGCTATATTGTAAATAGATTGGATAAGAATTTAGTACCATCGGATGCCTACTGCATTGCATGATCAGACAGATTTCTTTATTTATTTTTTACTCCCCTTTTCTGGAATTATTTTGGGTTAGTTTTCCAATTCTGCTTTAGTAAGAAGCAGCGTAGAAGGACAAACGGGCATCAAATGACACAAAACTGCAGTATATTTATAAAACGCCAGTATACTTACCCATATTAAAAACAAACAAACATTGGAGTTTAGTCCCCAGGATTCCTCTTTCTTTTATATACGTAGATATATTGCACCTGCTCATATCTATGTATATAAAACGGAACGTGAAAGCTGAGGTTTTATTTTTTTCAAATATTTCCAGATGTCCATCCTCATAAATTTCCCTCCCCTCCTTTTTTTTTTCCTCTTAAGAGTGGAGATTTTAAATATGAAAAAGAGGGGAGGGGAAGAGTAAAAAAGAAAGAAAAGAAAGGAGTCATCATTCCTAGGGAAAGAGGGTTCAGCATTTCCAAGAAACAACCGGGATCATGAAATATAAAGAGAGCTTGGCAAAGTCTAGAAACGGAAAAGTTAAATTTCCCCCCTCACCCCTTTTTTGGCGTGCCTTAAAGTATACAGCATTTATCCAAGAAAACCACTTGCTTTCCGCTTGAGCCTCTCCGGGCTCCAACCGGTACACGCTGTCAAAATGCTGTGCTATTTTTACAAAACTGTGCCTGCTTTTCAGAAGATTGACCCAAGATACGCGCGTGAGGGTGTATGCGCACTTACACACCCGTACGTTAATATGTGACAGAGAAGAAATTAAGGTACAAAAAAACCTGTTTGGGAGCAGGATCACGCGAACTGCAGCTTCTGCTCACCTTCTGGGCCATCGCAAGTCGGGGCCGAGAACATAAATAATCCGTAATTTCTGAAAATCGGTAGCTATTCCAGGTGTCAGCAATTGTCCACTGTGAATTGAAGGCCAGAAACCTACCGACAGCAAAATTCTGATCTTGTCTTTTTTGCAGCCTCAAGACAGAATAACAAAAAAAGGCGGCCAGACTGAACACTGACGGCTTTCTATATTTACACTGTGCTATTGAATAAAGATCCTCAGATTTCTGATTTGAGAACCTTTGCAATAAAAGAAACCTACATCCTGTCGAGGCATTATCACTGAACAGGGAATTCAATGCCAGTAAGAAACATGGGTTCTCCTAATCACTCCTAATCCTTCTGAACCTGCCTCATTGAGCAGGAACTCATTGTCCATCTCATGTTCATTCAAAAACAAGTGCAAGACTCAATATGTTCAGGAACAGTACTACTTCTGTTGTTAGTTGCGAAGTCGTGTCCAACCCATCGCGACCCCATGGACAACAGGTCTTCCTGTCCTCTACCATCCTCTGGAGTCCATTTAAACTCACGGCGACTGCTTCAGTGACTCCATCCAGCCACCTTATTCTCTGCCGTCCCCTTCTTCTTTTGCCCTCAATCTTTTCCCGCATTAGGCTCTTCTCCAATGAGTTCTTCCTTCTCATTAGGTGGTCAAAGTATTTGAATTTCATCTTCAGGATCTGGCCTTCTAAAGAGCGGTCAGGACTACCGATAATAATAATAATAATAATAATAATAAGCAAATCTCTGCCCTGCAGATGTTGCTGGGTTGCAATTCATATTGTTCTCCAAAACCAGAGCTCGCCAAGGATCCATCGTAAAAGTTTCTACTCAACTTTCAAGGAAGTAGGAGTAGAAAACTCTTGCATACCTCACTGCCCAACATGGAGGAGAGGTGAGCGTTCAAAGCAGAGCTTGACAGTAAGCAAAAGGGTATTAGGTGTAACATTACCATTTTTTAATTTCCGCATGACTCTGAGGATTAAAATATAATTGGAAATATTCTAGATTATAGAGCACGATTTCTCAACCTTGGTGGCTTTAAGATGTATGGACTTTACAACTTCCAAAGTTGGACTTTCAAAGTCCAGTCATCTTACAGCCTCCAGAGTTGAAAAACATTGCCATAGAGGTTACATAGCCACAGATAGAAACAGATTGGGATCTATAGGATTAACTTACATATAAGCCTACTAGATTGAGAATACATCTGCTGAATATAACTCCGCATTGGCAACAGGAAGGGCATCCGGCCAGTATACACTCAGCTCCATTCAGTTGCCCACTCCGCAAGGGATTATGGGGTCACTAAAAGAAGATGATGAAGTCTACTAGAGCTTTTTCAGAAAACTAGAATGCAGGAAACCCTCAATTTACAACCATTCATTTAACAATTGTTCAAAGTTGTGATGGAAGTGAAAAAAGTGACTTATGACCAGTCCTTGCATTGATGGCTGTTGCAGTGTCATGTGATCGAAATTTGGGCACAAGGCAACCAGCAAGATGGTCACTTGTGACTTTCCCAGGAGGTTTCTAACAAGTAAAGTCAATGGGAGTAAGGTGTTGCATAACAACTGAATCACTTAGCAAGGGATGTTCCAGTCCCAATTGTGGTCATAAGTCAAGGACTACCTGTTTTAGAGTATTGGGATGCTACCATAGGCTCGTCAGAGCATTATGGCAAACGTCCAGAAGTCTATTAAGTCTTGTTAGAAGGGCAACTTCCAATGATAAGCAGAAGTTGAACAAGGAAGTTGGTACTTGAGAGAAAAGACCTAAACTCCTACTCCAGGATCAATAAAATTAATCTAGTAATTGGCTGTTGATTGTCCCTTTTTCATTCCCTTTACTTTTTCCCAAATGTGCTTCTTAAAATGGAGCCCATTCAGCTTGGTTTACTGTAAGGCCAAGCCTAGCCTATGGATTTTAGACAACATAGAAGGATGAATTAACAAGAGAAACATTCATTTAAGACGTTCCTTGGTGTATCCTGGTTTACACTGGGACCCTTGCGAGCCCTTTAGCTGTATGCTGCAAGGACATAGCCTCTACTCATTTAGGAAGAACTTACATCAAATTCTAACCAGAAGAGCATTTGGAAGTACAATGCTACCCTGTTTCCCCCAAAATAAGACATCCCCTGATAATAAGCCCAATCGGGTTTTTGAGCGCATGGCAGTAAGGCCAAGCGCTTATTTCAGGGTTCAAAAAAAATATAAGACAGGGTCTTATTTTTGGAGAAACACAGTAGATAGATAGATAGAGAGATAGATAGATAGATAGAGAGATAGATGATAGAGTAGATGATACCCTGTTTTCCCCAAAATAAGACATCCCCTGATAATAAGCCCAATCGGGTTTTTGAGCGCGTGGCAGTAAGGCCAAGTGCTTATTTCAGGGTTCAAATAAATATAAGACAGGGTCTTATTTTTGGGGAAACACAGTAGATAGATAGATAGATAGATAGATAGATAGATAGATAGATAGTAGAGTAGATGATACCCTGTTTTCCCCAAAATAAGACATCCCCTGATAATAAGCCCAATCGGGTTTTTGAGCGCGTGGCAGTAAGGCCAAGTGCTTATTTCAGGGTTCAAAAAAATATAAGACAGGGTCTTATTTTTGGGGAAACACAGTAGATAGATAGATAGATAGATAGATAGATAGATAGATAGATAGATAGATGATAGAGTAGATGATACCCTGTTTTCCCCAAAATAAGACCTCCCCTGATAATAAGCCCAATCGGGTTTTTGAGCACATGGCAATAAGGCCAAGCGCTTATTTCAGGGTTCAAAAAAAATATAAGACAGGGTCTTATTTTCGGGAAAACACGTTATGTTGTGAATTTATTTGCTTTAAACCTTTTGCACCCTTCGGCAAAGCGGGTAAACTGAGTTTTGATTGCATCATCCCATCCATCATATTGCCTTTTTTTTATCATACCTTGAGACATTCCTGGACATGAAAAAACCTAATACTTTGACTACAGAGTTGGAAGTCCAAATGTTGAAATCATTTCTAGGACCAAACAGAACTCTGCTGGCCACCATCTGACCACCACCTAGCCATAAAACACTTAGGTCAGACAACAGGCTTAACTAAGTTAAATTAAAGGCTTGGCAGGTACTGTATGTTTGCACTGAAAGATAAACCTGGTTAGTTTTAAACTTGGTTTGCTTTTTGGGTTGGAATTTTGATGTCTGTTGAAAACTCAGGTTAGTTTTTCATTTAATAGATCAAGAACCATTGCATTCAGTTTTGGTCATTAGACTATAAAAAAGATGTTGAGATTCTAGAAAGGGTGCAGAGAAGAGCAACAAAGATGATTAGAGGACTGGAGGCTACAACATATGATGAATGGTTGCAGGAACTGGGTATGTCTAGTCCAGGGATCAGCAACCTAGGGCTCCGGAGCCACATGCGGCTCTTTGGGCCCTCTGCTGTGGCTCCCTGTTGGATGATCCCATCACTGGCTGGCCCTGCCCCTCACCCTCCCCTCCCAATCACTTCTCACCTGGCCTGAGAAGGTAAGGGTGACGGCGGGGGATGGAGAAGCAGCCGGGGCAGAGACAGAGAGCTACAGAGAGAGGGTGAGAGAGACATAGAGAGATACAGAGGGAGAGGGAGGGAGGGGGTGAGGGAGGGGAGAGAGATATGTGAAAAGGGTTTTGTGGTTCCCGGTGTTTTTTAACAACTGGTTCTCTGCCCTAATGACCGGCTGGGTAGGCGTGGCTAGGGGGGTCATGTGACTGGTGGAAGTGAGTGACACTGAATTGGCCATGCCCACCCAGGTTTTGTGGCTCCCGACGTTTTCTTTTCTGTGTGAAACGGGTCCAAATGGCTCTTTGAGTGCTTAAGGTTGCAGACCTCTGGTCTAGTCTAATGAGGAGAAGGACCAGGGGAGACATGATAGCAGTGTTCCAGTATTTGAGGGGCTGCCACAAAGAAGAGGGAGTCAAGCTATTCTCCAAAGCAAAGGCAGGACAAGAAGCAATGGATGGAAACTAATCAAAGAGAAAACCAACGTAGAACTAAGAAGACATTTCCTGACAGAACAATTGATCAGTGGAATGGCTTGCCTTCAGAAGTTGTAGGTGCTCCATCACTGAAGGTTTTTAAGACATTGGACATGTCTAGAATGGTATAGCATTTCCTGCCTAAGCAGGGGTTGGACTAGAAGACCTCCATGGTCCCTTCCAACTCTGTTATTCTGTTAAGAACAAACTCACATGGGTTAATTTATTAACTAACTTAAGTATAGTATGTGAACATAATCATTGAGCAGTGGCACTAATGCCGCCAGAGAAACAATAGTAGCTGCAACCATGGTCTGGTAAAGCCAGGTATCAGCTCCACAGATAAATACTTCTAGGATTTAAAGGGAAAAACAAAATATGTGAAATGTAAAAAGGAGCATATTTATAATGCCAGGGTGAAGCTGAATTGACAAAGCAATCTTTGTTCGCTAAAGCATTGTTTACTTAGTTGTAAACAAGCAGTGTGCCCATGTCCTTCCCTTCCCTGAGCACTTCAATCATGGTTTATTAAACCAGAATAAACTGGTTTACCTTGCACAACTAGCTTTATTCAGTCAGATGTATATCTCATTGGACCATGGAAACTACTTTGAAGTAGACAGATACAAGCTTCTGTTGCAGTCTATGTCTGTCAAACAGAATATGATGCCAGTTTGACATTCTGGTTTTGATATTCTAGTAATCTGTAATTCGAAGATTAAGGTAAAGGTGTAGAAGGAATGCGGTGGCTCAGTGGCTAAGACGCTGAGCTTGTCAATCGAAAGGTCGGCAGTTCAGATGTTCGAATCCCAAGTGCCGCATAACGGGGTGAGCTCCTGTTACTTGTCCCAGCTTCTGCCAACCTAGCAGTTCGAAAGCATGTAAAAAATGCAAGTAGAAAAATAGGGACCACCTTTGGTGGGAAGGTAACATCATTCCGTGCGCCTTTGCATTGAGTCATGCCAGCCACATGACCATGGAGACTTCTTTGGACAGCTCTGGCTCTTTGGCTTTGAAACGGAGATGAGCACCGCCCCCTAGAGTTGGGAACGACTAGCACATATGTGTGAGGGGAACCTTTACCTTTTATAGAAGGAAAGATGGTGTCATGAGCCACAAAGCTAGAGATGAAGGGACAAAGATGGGGTTTATATGCCCCAATCTCAGTTTTAATATGTCTGAATCAGACCTTTTGACTCTGTTTATTTAACAATTACTTTTCCAAAGAACTTTTTTTTTTTTTGTAAACTACTTTCTGCTCTTAGAAAAAGAAAGCATCTACAGTTTTCAGACAAGTTTAAAAGCAGCATTTGATACACTGGTGATAATAGATTCTGGGGCTTCCGAAGAAGATGCTGAGGTGACTTCATCCCAAACCATATGCTTCCCAAACCATGTTGCCAAAGGTTTATAAATCCACTGTTTTATTTTTGTTTGTCTCTCACATGTCGGCCATTGTATAAATCTATGCAGATTAGCCTTTTCTAGAGAGTAGATGTCCAAATTTGGCAACTCCTGATCTTGGCAGCTAGATTGATTCCACCTCTCTGTGTCCTCACTAACTCGTTTCTTTGCATTAAGAGCCTCTATTTCAAAAGTTCACACAATCTTTTTTTTTCTTTCTCTCTCATTAAAAATGGCAATTTTATTGTTTATACGGTAGCAATCTTTCTCAATCTTAGCAGCTTTAAGATGTCTGGACTTCAACTCCCAAAATTCCCCAGCCGGCATGGGCAACACTGGACTATAGGATCCTGGACATGCATATCAATCTAAATTTATGTCTCTTAAGATAAATGTATTCCTTCATATCCATCTCTCTCTCCCCCCCTCCCTCCCTCCCTGTCTTCTCTGTCTGTCTGTCTGTCTCTCTCTCTCTCTCTCTCTCTTTCTCTCTCTCTTCCTCTCCCCTCTCCTCCTCTCTAAAATATGCATTCCTACACAGGAATGAGAGTTCCCAGTTTTGTCAAAAAACATAATATTGCTGTACTATATTAAGAAACACCATACAATGGATCGAGCCTAAGGTTGTTGCATTTGGTTTCCACTGAAATCAGTGTTTTCAATAGCAGAGAAAATCTGTGGTTCAGGCTTAAATTGTGGACTTCTTCGTGGTCTCTGAACATGTTTGCGTGCAGATGTTTCATTAACTAACTAGGCAACATCATCAGTGTGAGAGTGTGGGTTTCGCTGCCAGGTTTTATTTGAGGGATTGAGGGATCCTCCTTGGTGGTTCCTTGATTGGGTTAGTGTTTTCTGCCTGTTCATTTGTCTGGTGGTGATCCCTGCTTATCTGAATATAGACTGCTGAAGGGGTACTGTATTTTGGTCACCTTCTTAAATTTTTTATTATCTCCTTTGAACGGTGTGTAATTATAGTTTATGTGTCTATGGATGGATGTTTTAAACCCCAGGGATTTCAGCGGAAATCAAATGCAAGTGATTAAGATGAGCTACAGCTTGGTGCTATTTCATCTACACTGAGTAGCATCTGGGCAAACATTTTAATCAAGAGCCACATTTTGCTGATAATATGGATGTATCTGAAACAAATAAGACTGTAAGGATAGAGGCCACAGGGATGAAGTTGCTTGATTTCTTTTTGTTTTCTCACATATCTTGTTTTCTTCTTGTTCGTTACTTAATTTTAGTAAGTTTCATTATAAGATAAAAATACAAAATAAAACAGAAGTTAGAGAACTAAAAGAGGGAAGAAGGAGAACAAAATGGCGACTTCCAACTTTCTTCAGTATAGTAAGATATATATTTAAAAATACCACCTCAACCCTTTGTTTTACAGTTCACAACATTTAAGCCATTTCTATAACAACAAATTTATTCTAATCATCAAAACCTAAAAGCAAAGTTTCATTATTTTTCATTTTTAAGCAAAAAGTCCAGAAGTGGTTTTCAAGTAGAAACAAAATAGACCTAAGAAGGTCCTTTCAACTCTGTTAATCTGTTAAATTCTTCTCTTTGATTAAAATGGCCCATTTTGCCATCTCCATTCATTCTGTCACCTTCACCTTCCACTCTTCAGTTGTGGAAATTGGTGTGTTTTTCCATCTTTGTGCATATAAGATTCATGCTGCTGTTAACATATAGAATAACAAAGTTCCAAATTTTCTTTCAAGTTCTTTGTCCATCAAACTTGATGATTAAAAGCACCTTCTTTGCAGTTGCATTTCCAATCAACGTTAAAACTTCTTTCTACATTCTTGATAGTTTCTCAGGTGTTAAATACTAATGTTATACACCTTCTTTTATTCTTTTCCAACACACCCTTTTCTTTCATCGTCTCCCTCCGAAACTCCTAAATGGGCAGGGAAGGAGAGACGGCTAGAAGCTGATCTGAATGTTTCTACGACCATGAGTTCTTTCTAAACCTTCTTAAACTCTTATTTAACTTCCATCCTTAATGTCTTCCAGTAGGATACCTGTGAAGTGTCACTTAAGTGTCAGAAAAAAAGCAACACAATTGCTTTTTTTTTTTAGAAATGAAAACCTGAAATAGGCATTCACCACATGTGAATCCATTCAGGCCCCACATTTGTGCCATCTTTGTGAGTGGTAGAGAACTCAGATCAAATTTGGTTGTGTGTTTTTGTCCCATCAATGGAATCAAAGAAGCAGTTTTCTGATCAGCACACTTGTATGTATTCTCAGGCAAAGAAAGCTGAAGCAGTTTAATTAGGTACATCTTCACCAGTGGTGGGTTTTAAATTTTTTTACTACCGGTTCTGTGGGTGTGGCATGGCTTGGTGGGTGTGGCTTGGTAGGTTAAATACTGTAAAATCTCCATTCCCTCCCCAATCCAGGGGAAAATTCCTGCAAAATCCCCATTTCCTCCCGATCAGCTGGGACTTGGGAAGCGGAGAATAGATGGGGGCAGGGCCAGTCAGAGATGGTATTTACCAGTTCTCCGAACTACTCAAAATTTCCGCTACCGGTTCTCCAGAACTGGTCAGAACCTGCTGAAACCCACCTCTGATCTGCATTCAAATATAAACCATGCTATGTTGGATTTCAACAGTTAAAATCTTTGTCCAAAAAATCCTGAGAAATGTAACTTTGTGAAATCATTGATTGTTCTGTGGTTGGATTCACTCATCGTATGAAACCCTGAATCCACAGTAAACATGGCTGGATTTGCACAATACATTTAAGGCTGTTGCTTCCTTATACCTAACATCCTCGGGGTTGTGTTTTTTTATTGTATCTCCACTGCATTCATCTTGTCCTCAGTCCAGGAGTAAGGACATAGATCTGAGTAATCCTCAGCTGTACCAGCATTAAAGTAGCATTTAATACCCCAAACCTCTTCAAGGATAGGCTTAAGATGGATAAATATGTTTGGCTTTGAGTGGAGTGAGCTACCAACAATAAATGTTCATGCTAGGATAACTTTCTACACTATTAAGGATGAGTGGAGTACATTGCAGGAGTGAAGAAAGCCCGGAAGCCATGTTTCATGGTTGATAAGAGCAAATTGCTGGTTTCTTGCAACATGCTAAGCCTAACCTAACCAAATACTCAGTTGCTTAGAACAAGAAACGAACCACTCCTAGGTTAGTCTGGTTCTTTGGGAAGAAGCCACGACAAATGGAACCGATCTGTCCCAAAAGATGTGACTTGAAAATTGTTAAGAAGAGGAGGAGAAATTGAGAAGGGATCCCTTTGCTAGAGTCGAGCAGGCTCCCATAACGTCTAGGAAGAATTGGCTTGTACCTCTTCAAAGAGCCCAGCACATCTCTCTGCTGTTCTGCCAATGAACGGAGTCCAACTTTTTTCAAAGTTTCATGTCTGCCCGAACAAAGATACTACTGCTTTAAAAAGTCCCAAGGGACTCTTTAAAGCAGCAGCATCTTTTCTTCAGGCTTCATTGTCAACACGTGCACAGCCTTCCTATCTGCACTGATAAATAAGCATCCTTCCACCTTTGACACTGAAGCTGTATTACCAGAACACTTTGCTTCGTAACACCATTCGTTGCTGGTCCATAGGTAACCTCGCCTGGTTTATTAAATAGCAAATCAATATGAATTTTTTGTTTGTTTGTTTACAAATAGAAAGCTTTTTAAAGACTATAGTGCTTAAATGTATGAAAAAAAATGTATGACACCATTGTACTACGGCCCGCACTTTACTTGCATATGAGCTTTGAAATAGGCTGTCGTCTTATTTTTATTTTTTTATTTTCAGTTTGTTCAGGGGTTGAAGTAGCCACAAGCTGGTACTAAATATCTGGTTCTCAAGCTGTAGTTTTGTTGTTTTTTTAAAATGTCTCAGGAGACAGACATCGGCATTTTAAAGAAAATTGAAGGTGGTAAGAGAGAGGGAGGCATGCTTTCACTGTGGTTTCTATACCAATTTGTCATCTTGGGACAACGAAAAAAGTTGAGGCTGTAACTTTCTACACCCGTCTGGGCTTATAGACCACTGATATTTTTATAATATCTTCAGTTATTATGGTGCAACCTGGCCATAAAACGTATGGCCTATGTTTTGATGGCCATATTTTGCTAGACCTCTAAACTGTGGTTAGGGACATCATTCTCTGCTTTAACTTCGATACCCAACTTGTCCAACCATGGCTTGGGTCATCCTTCTAAATGACTTACAAATCACCGTTTGGCCCTATTTACCATAGAAAGCTGTCTTAACTTGGACGTCCCAGTGAACCATGGCTTAACTAAATGCAAAAAGTAAGGAATCAGGCCTGCAAGAGGCAAGATATTTCTATTTAACAGTTAATTCAAGAATAGAGTCTCCACCCTGCCAATTATTCAAAATCTTTTTTTTTTAATTGAACTGTGGTAATGGAAGAAGGGTGTTTTTGGTTAAAACATGGGTTGTTTTAAATGTAAGGTTGTCTTCCTTGGGTTTACAACAAGACATATGACATTTAACATTTTCCAAACCACAGAATGAAAACAAGGAAAATAATGCATGTGGGGTTTTTTTTTCCATCACCACCTTCAAACCTCTCTAAAATAACGACTGATTTCCTGCCAGCCAAAGATCAGATAAATGTCTTTTGAGGCAGAAAAATCTTCGGTTAATGCTAATGTCTTGTTGGCTGTGCTAAGAGAATGCCACAGTCTTTTCTTTTGTAAATAATGAACATTCTTACAATTTCCGTAGCAATAGGAGGTTTTAAGCCAACCTTCCCCTTGGACTGTTTTCAAACAACAATTTAACATTCTCGAGCGCCTTGTATTTTAAAAAGAAAAGAAAAAAAAATATACGGAGAACCAATGTCTTCTGAAGATGAGGCAGCACTGTTATTAATCCCACTATAGGATATGTTTGTTCATTTCTAAGTCTTTTGTCACTGATAAATATGTTGTTCGTAGAGAGAATTTTCCCCCCGCCGGATGTAGTTTTCCCATAAACTGGAAGAACCAAAGGAAAGCTTATAAGGATGGGGCATCTGTCAGGGTGACCTTAACTCCAGCCCTGTTTTCCTTAAAAAGCTCTGAAAGAGAATTCAGAAGGTGATGATAGGCAGTTTTAAACCAAGGGGGAAAAAATCAACCCAACCCCATAACACGTTTCACCTTGTTGTTTGAAAACATCTGTTCTGTCCACAGCTCCACTGAAAATGGGGACGGCATAAACCATCATTTGTGTCTTTTAAAGTCCATCCCCATTGATCTCAATGGGATCTTGTTTCCATCGGTAAGTGTCTATGGGATTGCAGTATCAGACCACCAAAATTAAATTTCAACCTCTGGATAATTCAGATTGTTCTGTGTTTTTTGGTTTAAGTTTTCCAAGTTCATGAAGAGTCTTTTTAATTCTCCTCGCTCTATGTCAAGAAGCAATCACCAATTTGTAGAAGCAATGAATGTTCCTTCCGTTTGGTCTTGTTTCTAGGGGGTGGGGGTGGGGAGGGAAATAATATTTTTTTGGTGTGTCCTTGGCTGCGTTTCTTTTTTTTTTTTTTCTACCACAGATTAAATGTTAAACTTTTTGTGTGTCTACAATGAGAATTTATGAATGGACCATGAGAATTTATGAATGGACCATGAGAATTTATGAATGGAAATAAAATTCACTGTGTGTTTTTCACTGGGCATATACCTCATGGTACATTGCACAGACGTGTAAGTTGTAAGTTGCACTGCAACATTATAAAAGGAACATATTGCTCTTTTTTCAGATATTAACTTATTTAAAAAATATATAGAGACTGTATATTATTGAAAAAGGACATTTATTCTTCCTAAATTGAAAAGTAACTTTTGTTTTGGGAAAAGTTGTAAAACTTCAGTTGTACATTGGACTTCAATAAACGGAATTCTCTGCATTTCAAAGATTCGTCTTTCCTTCCTTAGCACTTTAGGTCCTTGAAGAAGGAAATGGAAGTTTCGTTTCGTTGAGGACTACCTCCAGTAGTCCTCAACTTATGACAACCAAGACCAGCATTTCTGTTACTAAAGAAGACAGTTGTTAAGTGAGCCATGCCCAATTTTACAACCTGTTTTGCCACGGTTGATGAACAAATCATTACAGTTCTTAAGTGAATCCAGGGGTGGGTTCTACTTACCTTTACTACCAGTTTGGAGCAGGGCCGCACACTCTTCTGTGAATGCGCAGAAGCATTTTGATGACGTCGGGGTTGGTGGGCAGAGCCTCCCGCCAGTTTTACTACCAGTTCTGTAGAACCGGTGTGAAGCGGGGGCAACCCACCACTGAGTGAATCATATAGTCACTGGATGAGAAATGAAGAAACATGCTCTTGGAAAGCAGCCCCCCCACTGTCTTTAATAGCCCATAGCAGATGTCAGCACTTAAGAGATAAAGAAATAGCTAGCTCTATTCATAAGCAAATTCCCTGCAGCAACATCTAAATGAAGGTAGGATTAGCCCTCAACCACAATAGGAATTGCCCAACACAAGCCTTCATTGCATCAGCCCAAACTTCAACCAAACCTAGCTCAGACAAACTCCTAGGATTTTTACATGGCCCCATGGGAGTCTGACAACAGCCAATAGAACACATATTCTTGCACAGGAACAGGAAGCTCAAGTGCAAAGCCTAAGAGAAGGTATAAATACCCCCCACTCGCAACTCCATGTGGTCAGCTGCACCAGAACCACCTATGTGGTTCTGCTTCACCATTAAACCATCTTTCCAATCAGCCTCCATGTTTCCAGTGCCTTTCTCCCGGCTTGGAACTGAACCAGGTGGATATTTCTTTCCACAGAAGAACCCTTCTGGCTATCATTTACGTACCAACTGAAAAGTAAGACAATGATTTTAGGGTGGGCTTGTTCCCAGATATGTAATCAGTGGTGGGATTCAGCCAGTTTGCACCATTTTTGGAGAACCGGTTGTTAACTTTCTGAGCAGTTTGGCAAACTGGTTGTTGGAAGAAATCATTAGGGCAGAGAACCGGTTGTTAAATTACTTGAATCCCACCACTGAGCAGGAGTGAGGGTAAGAGAGGGAGGAAGAGAGGAGGAGAAGGAGAAAGGAAGAGGAAGTAGGGAGGAGAAGAAGAGGGTGGGGGGAAGAGAAAGTAAGAAGGAAAGAAAAGAGAGAGCTGGTAGGTTTGAGGAGAAAGATGGCTGTACAATAAAAAAAGATGAAATGGAAGAAAGGCAACCCCGAACAAATATAAAGATATTAAGATAAAGAATGAATTGTTTAAAGAATAAAAGAGAACAAATATGAATAAATAGCAATAATTAGAATTTAAGGGCAAATGAAGATGTTGTTTATGTAAGTAAGCATAGAAATATTGAGACATGATAAAAGAAAAGGAGAAAAAAAAGGTTTTGGCAAAAACTGTAATTGAGTAAAATGTATTTGAATTTGATTAATTGTATAAGATAAGATATGGCCAATACTCTGTTCAAAAAAAAGATGTGGGTGAATGGAGGGTGGGGGCAATAAAACTTGTTTTTTTTTAAAAAAAAAAAAAAAACTCCTATTCACATACCAGGGACTAGAACCTTATTTTAGCCCAGTATATTTCAATCTTGGCAACTTTTAAGAGATGTGGACTCCAACTCCCAGAATTCCCCACCTCCCAGTGCTGGCTAGGAATTCTGGGAGTTGGAGTCCACACATTTCTTAAATTTGCCAAAGGCTGTAAAACACGGTTTTAAGCCTCCTCACAGCAGTTGAAAAACCATGCTCCTGGGGGATCATGGGAGCTGTAGTCTCGCCCGGGAAACTCTTCCGCGAAAAAAAACAAAAAAAACAACAACACCGGGTGACGTCCCTCCGACGCTACTTCTCCGCTCCGCCAATCCTAGGCCAGCTTTCCTGTAGCTCCGCCCTCTTCCGGGTTGGGCGCTCCCCACGCGAAGAGGTGGAGCCAAAATGGCGGCCAAGGTGAGTGGCTGCGTCGCGCCTCTCCGGTCTCCAATTCCGGCGACTTTCGAGGCTGCTAGAAACCCCTTTTTTCCCCCACTTTCCTTCCTTCGTTTCGGGATCCACGACGGGGCCTCCCAGCGTTAAGGGGAACCCTTTCCTGCTTTTCAACTGAAAACAGTGGCTCTAGGTTGCAAAGGGTGCCCCTGAGCATGTGCAGAATTCCCTTGTCCTGCGGGGTCATTGAGTCAGCCAGCTGCGCCCCTTTCTGATCTTTCGCACTTCTCTCCCCGCCAGCCACGAAACTGGAACTTTGCCCTGCAAAAAAAGAGGCCCCCAAAGGGAAGGAGGAGGTGGAAAAGGCGAATGGACCTCTGAGCATGTGCAGAGGGATTTGTCCAATTTGCCCTGCTACAGTCATCGCCCCTTCCTTCTCTGAATGTGGGGGTGTGAAAGAAATAAGAGTTGCAGGGCAATGGATGAGGAAGGGTGGGCAAATCTTGTTCCTTTGCATCTCTTCCCAAGCTTGGCTCCATTGGTAATTCTTGTTTTGGGCGTTCCTGAAGATCTTGGGCAACGGAGCATGTGCAGAATGCCCTTCCATTGTGAAATCCCACTGATGCTGCCTCCAGATGTAACCCAACATCCTTGGGATGTTTCTGAGATTCCTGGCCAAACTGCACTCCCTAATAGAATAGAATTCTTTTATTGGCCAAGTGTGATTGGACACACAAGGAATTTGTCTTTGGTGCATAGGCTCTCAATGTACATAAGGAGAATAAAATGCATTCATCGAGAATAAAAAGATACAACACTTAGTGATAGTCAAGGTTACTAAACAGCTATCAAATTGTACTAGGAAACAAATAAAAACAATATAATGGAAAGTTACAAATAAAAACAATATAATGGAAAGATACAAATAGAAACAATATAATGGAAAGATACAAGTGACATGGTTATAGTAATAAGTGGGAAGAGATAGATACCGGTAAGGAAGAGAAGAATAATAGTAATACAGTCTTAGTAAATTATTTGACAGTGTTGTGGGAATTAGTTGTTAAGCAGAGTGATGGCATTCGGGGAAAAACTGTCCTTGTGTCTAGTTGTTCTGTTGTGCAGTGCCCTATAGCATCTTTTTGAGGGTAGAAGTATATATATGTATGTATGTATGATTATATATATTTTTCTTTCTTTTTCGTAGGCTTTTATGTGCATATTCTTTCTAGCCAGGTTTTACCTACGTAAGCTAAGATGTTCTACAGCCCTGGTTCTGTGAAATCTCATTCACACATTTCTGGGCTTTTTGTTTCTTGCTGACAGACAGCAGACTCTGCTGCCTTTTGGGAGACTCAGATAGCTGAGTGATATATATAGATATAGATTAGATATAGATATAGATATAGATGATATAGATATAGATATATAGATAATATAATTAATATAATAACATAACATAACATAACATAACATAACATAACATATAATAACCTATAATAACCCTAAGAACCGCACTCTGCATATACAATAGGAGAAGAATAGAATTCTTTATTGGCCAAGTGTGATTGAACACACAAGGAATTTCTCTCCGGTGCATAAGCTCTCAGTGTACATAAAAGCTACAAGTGATAAATCATGAACAATTAGTGATAGTCATAGGATGCTAACTAAGTAATCAACATAAATCATACTAGGAAACTAAATAAAACAATAAAAATCATAAAAATACAAGCAATATGGTTATAATCATAAGTGGGAGGAGATGTCTGATAGGAACAATGAGAACATTAATAGTAATAATAATGCAGACTTAGTGAATAGTATGATAGTGTTGCGGGAATTATTTGTTTAGCAGAGTGATGGCATTCGGGAAAAAGCTGTTCTTGTGTCTAGTTGTTCTGGTGTGCAGTGCTCTATAGCGTCGTTTTGAGGGTAGGAGTTGAAACAGTTTATGTCCAGCATGCGAAGGGTCTGTAAATATTTTCACAGCCCTCTTTTTGACTCATGCAGTATGCAGGTCCTCAATGGAAGGCAGGTTGGTAGCCATTGTTTTTTCTGCAGTTCTAATTATCCTCTGAAGTCTGTGTCTGTCTTGTTGGGTTGCAGAACCAAACCAGACAGTTATAGAGATGCAGATGACAGACTCAATAATTCCTCTGTAGAACTCTTATGAGCAGCCCTTTGGGCAGTCTGAGCTTTTAGCATATCCTTCACCCGCTTGGTGCTTTCCAGATTATACATCCCATCTTCCCCAACCTAATACTGTTGACCATGGGAGTTGCAGTGAAGCATGGCTGGGAGACACCAGGTTGGGGGATGTTGTGAGGCTAGCAAAAGCACATTGACGCTGGAAACCCCTTCCACCAGGTTTTTTTCAATGTTGGCTACTTAAAGTGTGCAACTTCAACTCCCAGGAAATCCCCAGCTAGTGTGTGAAATTGTGTATAGTGAGCATTTAAAAAAAACAAGTGCAGAATTTGCTGTTCAAGCATTCACATCCGTGTTCATCAGGGTGGATTTGATTTAAATCAACTCGATTTAAATCACAATTTAAATCATGATTTAAATCCCTAGTAAAAAGGCTTGGTTTAAATCAACTCGATTTAAATCATAATTTTTAAAGAGCAACTGTCATCTCTGCTACTCCTTTGACCCACCGTTGACTCACCGATAGTCCCAGTGTTGCAGAATATACAGCCTCATGCTACATAACTAAGCTCCATTTCATGCTGAATAAACTAAATTATTTATGTATCTTAAATAGAAAACTATCTTACGATAGAGTTTTACCCCAAAAGTTTTTTATTAAAATAAATTTGATAAAAATCAAAAAAATCCGATTTAAATTTAAAAAAAATCAGTTTTTTTTTTTTAAATCATTGATTTTTATCCACCCTGGTGTTCATATCATTTCTTTCAACAAAAGCAATTGGCTTTTGCAATATCTAATTTTTTTCTCCAGTCTCTTCAATGTATTCAGTATAGCCCAAATAGTGAAGGGACTACCATAGTAGGCACCAGATTGGGGAAAGTTGCTTTTAAAATTTAGAATTCAGTCTATTTTGTGGATCACTTGTATCAGATACTTTAGGTAGAATGTAAAATGAGAACATAAGACGGTATAAAAAGTATAGTTTGGTCTGGACTCTTCAGAGTTTAAATGTTTGATGTGACCTCTCACAACCATTGTGATATTGATGATAGAACACACAATCCCCAAATATCTGTGTTAATTAGCACCTTGTCATTCTAGGAGCTTTTTCCTGCAGCTTTTCTCTAGCTCTGTCTCTGTTTTGACAAGCCTGGGGCTGAGGGAATCTCTTAAGAATTCGTATTTTATTATGTAGAAAGACAGAGGTTGCTGCTCATTAAGAAAAGGTTATAACCATGTGTCAAACTAGAGCCCTATTCTGCTAATTTGTTTTAAAACTCAAAATTAGCATTGGGCATTCTTGAATCAATATTCCACAGGTTCCTATTTTCGGTGATAAGGTGCTTTCAAGATGCCATCCTGTGTTTTGAATCTTCTAGCTCAGGGGTGTCAAACTCAATTTCATTGAGGGCCGCATCAGGGTTGTGTTTGAACTCAGGGGGCATGGCCAAGGTAGGCGTGGCCAGCTTGATGTCACTCATGTTGGGGGCACCTGTGGCGGCCCAAGCGTTCCTGAGCTCCGTCCTTCGCTGTTTCCAGGATGGCTCCATGGGCCAAATCTAAGTACCCCGCGAGCTGGATCCAGCACCTGGGCCTTGAGTTTGACACCCTGTTTTAGGCATTTTCCTTTTGAATCTTTTCTCAAACATGCAGTTTACCAGATTATTTGTTTAAAATGCCTGTACTGATGTCTGACAGGACATCATATACATTTCAGATGTACAAACTTTTTTTTTCCTGGTAAACGATGCATCCCCTTTGTTAATCACTTGGTTTTGTGCCAGCAGTGGCAAAAAACAAAAAAGAATAAGAATCAGGAACTTCTTTCAATGTGTATCAGTCCCAGTGCTTGTTACAAATGCTTCTAGTGCTTTTGTGGAATCTAGAATAGACTAGAATAACAGAGTTGGAAGGGATTTTGGAGGTCTTCTAGTCCAACTCCTGCTTAGGCAGGAAACCCTACACCACTTCAGTTCAGGGAGCCTGGTTTAGCTCAACAGACAGAAGCACTGTAATTTAAAACCAGCTGTCTGCAATTAAAGTAAGATCGAATCTTGCCAGGCTCAAGGTTGACTCAGCCTTCCATCCTTTCTAAGGTAGGTGAAATGAGGACCCAGATTGTGGGGGCAATAAAATGACTTTGTATAAATATACAAAAGTATGAAGGCTATTGCTTAACGCATTGTAAGCCACCCTGAGTCTCCAGAGAAGGGCGGCATATAAATCAAAAAAAAAAAAAAATGGTTATCCAACATCTTAAAAACTTCCAGTGTTGGAACATTCAAAACTTCTGCAGGCAAGTTTTTCCACTGTATGAGGGACGTGGTGGCTCAGTGGCTAAGACGCTGTTGTATCTGGATTCCTGGAGGACAGTTCCTATTATTTTACCAAGTGATCTGTTTTTCGAAGTCTTAAAGACCAAAAGGGATGCGGTGGCTCATGGCTAAGGCGCTGAGCTTGTCGATCGAAAGGTTGGCAGTTCAGCCGTTCGAATCCCTAGCACCGCGTAACAGGGTGAGCTCCCGTTACCTGTCCCAGCTTCTGCCAACCGAGCAGTTTGAAAGCACGTTAAAAATGCAAGTAGAAAAATAGGGACCACCTTTGGTGAGAAGGTAACAGCATTCCGTGCGCCTTTGGCATTTAGTCATGTCGGCCACATGACCACGGAGACGTCTTCGGACAGCGCTGGCTCTTCGGCTTTGAAACGGAGATGAGCACCTCCCCCTAGAGTCGGGAACGACTAGCACATATGTGCGAGGGGAACCTTTACCTTTACCTAAGATGTTGGACTGGTCCTGCAGAGACCCAAAACCTGAACTTAGAAAACCCCCCCCCAGGTGATTGTGGGCTCACTTCGACCTACCTCACTAGAGTATTGTGGGAAACAGGATTATAGGACCACCAAGCATGTTGCCTTAATCTCATATAAGAAAGCAGGATATTAAGCCTAGCAAGTAAATAAATAATGCCTTCATATATTGTCGCATTTCTCCAGCCTAGAAAGAGACCTTCACCTTAAATCCAATGTACAGTCCTTCTTATCTTTTCCTGTACTTTCTTTCTTTCTTTTTTCTTTCTTTCTTTCTTTCTTTCTTTCTTTCTTTCTTTCTTTCTTTCTTTCTTTCTTTCTTTCTTCCTCTTCCCTCTTTTTCCTTTCACAGCTGATCACCCCAGTGCATATCCAATCCACTTGTGCTATTTTACATTTGTAGTTTGACTTTTGTTTTTTAAACTCCTCCCCTCCCGTCCAGTTTGCCTCATAAATCAGCTTCCTAGCCTGCTAATCATGAATAAACCGGCATTTGAGTGGCAAGAGTGGCCTAGAGGTGAAGATACTTGCCTACCACTCACTAGGTTGAGAGTTCAATCCTAGGCAGTGGCAGATGCTTCTCTTATTGAGGTGCAAAGAAAAAATATCTGCTGTGAACTCCGCGTAGGCATCAGGAAAGGCATCCGGCCAGTAAATGCTCGGCTCCACTCCGTCGCCCCAACTCCACCCGAAAACAAGGGATTAAAGGGTCATTTTTAAAAAAATGGATAAACCAGCATCCCCAGCTTAAAGAGAGATGTGGGCGTATCAGTTTTCTTGATGTTAGAATGAATGTTGAGGAACAAAAGCTACTGTCCTGGAGGTATTGAATTTGTTTCTTAATTTCTCTTGGCTTCTGCTTGTGACAGCAGGTCACCAAATGGGCAGCTCTTCCCACAGTCCTAGCATGGACTTCTACTCATGCACTTGACGCAGCCGAAGGAGAACAGAAATCTCGCCGGATTAGAGCACATCAGGTGAGATTCGTAAGATCATTATGGATTTCGTGTTGTGTAGCGAAGCTTTTCCTGCAAAGATTACATTTCAGGAAAAAGGTATTTTAAGGTAATGTGGAATTATGTTTAAAACAAGATTATGCCTCATGGTTTATTTAGTCATCTGCCAAATAAATATGCGTTGTGGATCATTATACAGCCCCCTAAGAGAAAAGCAATATGTAATTAATAAGTAAAAATAATTAACAAGTAATAAGCTTCTTGTAATGGCCTTTTGCAGGTTGAACTCAAGATTCACCGAAAGTGAATGTATAATATTTCCACCTATTTGGAAAGGTAGAACGTTTCCATCTGTTTGGTTTGGGTTGAATCGCATTGGGAAATGATCAAACAAAACATGATTTAATCCACTTGTCATCTTTGGAAGCCATATTAGGCCGGAAGCTTCCATGTTGCCACCTTCTCCTGTGTGGGAAAGTAGGAGGGGAGATTTAGTAGGGGGATTATTTGTAGACATAATAGCATTCTTCCTGTTGGTCAAGATCAGGGCGATCTGGCATCTGGAGAAGGAGTGGTCAGAGTGCTGAATCGAGATGGGACGGACGTTGATTGGAGCATGTGATCGACTGAGGAGTGAGGGGATGGTTTTGGGGGTTTAGATTTACTGAGGGTAAACCCGGACCTTTCAGATTTGGGGTTTTCCCAGATGTACCAGTTTACCTATTCTAGTAAAGAGAACTTTGGAAAATGCTTGTTTCCGCATCTTTACTTGGAGTTGGGGTTTTCTGAAACGCTGACACCAATCTTGTTCTCTGCTATGGGCTTCCCCAGCCAGCAATGGTTGTTGCTGAGAATTCTGGGAGATAAACTACATACATACATACATACATACATACATACATATATACATTTATTTATTATATTTCTATGCCGCCTTTCTCCCGTAGGACTCAAGGCAGTGTACAGTCAAGAAAAATATAGATACATAAACATCATAAAATTGCTAATTAAAATTATTATTATAACATAGATTGGCCCAATTAAATAGAACCTAAAATTAGATAACATTTAAAAAATCATTCACATGTTCGTATGTTTAGCCCTGCCTGTTGGAACATCAGGGTTTTGAGGACACGGCAGAAAGCACGGAGATCAGGGATATTTCGTATCTCAGGGGGCAGTTCATTCCAAAGAGTTGGAGCCCTCACAGAGAAGGCCGTCCCCCTGGGAGTCGCCAGTCGGCATAATTTGACTGATGGTACCCTGAGTAGTTCCTCCCTGTGAGAACGAACTGGTCAGTGGGAGGCTATTGGTGGCAAAAGGCGGTCTCGTAGGTACCCAGGTCCTAAGCCATGGAGCACTTTAAAGGTGATAACTAACACCTTGAATCGCACCCGGAAGACTACCGGGAGTCAGTGCAGCTCGCATAGGAGAGGTGTTACATGGGCTATAGACATGAGCAATAAATCAGCTTAACTGGAACTTAACATGTGGCCCTGATTCTTTGTGCTTGACAGGAGGCAGGTTTGAGCATCTCCTTTGAGCCATTGAACTGTAACATCTATGGCACCACTCCCATTCTAGTCAATAACCTCATGGCCAATTCTTGTTGAATGAGTAACAAAGAAATACCACTGATAAGATAACGGAGTGGAGGCTCGGTGTCCATTTCCACAGGCAAGCCCTGTTGTGATCCGCCAGCAGCCTGCGGAGCTGGCAGCAGAGTCGGACAGTAAAGAGGCTGGGGAGGAACGTGGGCCAGTCCTGGAGTCTGGGGAAGGCCCGGACGAGGGCTCTGCGTCAGAGGCAGAGATGGGGTCAGGGCCATCTGGGAGTTATGTGTGGACTCCGGAGCCTCCAGAGGCAGACATCAGAGAGGCAGAGGAACAGGGAGAGCCTGTTCCCAGTGCGCGCATACACAGAGCTGCCAGAAGGCAAAAACAGTTAAAACAAAAAGGATGACTCAGGAGTAAGGCTTGGAGATGATTGGCCCCTCCCATAAGACATAAATGAAGAGCAAAGGCACATGGGCCTTTGCAGGAAGCAACGTTGTGGATGGTGTTGGTTTGTACTTTGAAGCTCTGCTTTTGACTCTGTTTCCGTGTGGCCTTGCCAAGATAATTGCCAATTAGATCTTTGGCAGCGTGTCAAAGAAGATAAAGGTGGGTGTTTACTAGCCTTATCTGAAGGACTGTGGCAGACTTTTGTTGGACTATTTATCAACTCTTGGTGATTCAGCACGTGCTGTGAATGAAAGGAATTCACAGCCGTTAAAATAAAAGGGGATTTCGGGACTAATTGTGTATTATTTACTATATCAGGAAGCCTAGGTCAGAACAAGCCCATGGTCACCGTCTGCCCCTTCCTTTTTTGCAGCTTCCCATTTACAGTGCCCCACCTCTGGAATCACGTTACGTTGACGAAAAACCTGGCCGGCTGCAAACCAGAATTTCAACCGTAAGAAAGACAACAAGTCATTACCTAAAGAACTGCAAGGTGAGAACACAAGCAGGCTTCTTGATTTAGGTACAGAAATAATACATTTCAAAAGATTCAGTCACAACCCTGTTGGAGAAGGGGTGGGGGGGAAGTATGTTGGAAATCAAAACAGCCTGTGAGATGCAGATGTCAGGGTTCCGACAGATGCTCTAATTAAATCATGAGCCTTGAGCCAAAATAAAGAAATCCAATTATTTATTAGGAGCTTCATGTCGGCACGTTCCAAGTGAAGCCAACTCTGACTCCACGTAATTTATGGCCCAGACTTGACCCTGTTTCCCCCCCCCCCCAGGGTGTGTCATCAGTCACATTCGCCAACGGAGCAATTTCGCGGGTTGTAGAGATCACTCCCCTCCGGCCGCTGTGGGTAACCCTGGGAGACAGCCTTGAGAGAGATGTCTGGAATGTGCTTTTGTTTTTGGCTGCCGTGCTCTTTCACCGTTTTCCCATCCCCCTTACCTATGGCAACTCGAGAGCAGGCCACGGATGCTTTGCAAGTTGACAGCAGATTAAATATCTCTTGACCACAACTCTTAACAAGTCTATTGGGTTTTTGCACTTAAGATGTTTCTTCCTTGTGAGTGGAGACGTTCTCAAATAAGTCGTTTCCCTATTATTATTTTTTTCTGTGCCTATCATTTTGTCCTCTAATTATCGTGAAAATCCTGAGCTTGTTGGATAATGACATCTGGTAAGGTCAACCCAAAATTGTGTTTAATATAAGATTCTTACCTTGCAAACTGTAGTTCTATGGATATAGAGAAGAGATTCTGATTGGTAGTTGAATTAATAGTTGGAGGAGAGAGATTATAACTCAGTGATATCCTTGACGTCAGTTGGCATTCTTTATATTCCGATAGCTGAATTGGATACCCAGTTATGAGGCCACTGCTGTACCCATGTAGATGTTTTGTATATAATTACACAGATTGTGTGCATATGTTTACTTTTCTGTCATGTTATACCCTAAATAAACAAAACCTCGCAAGCTGTGATGAAAACTGAAATTGTCCTGCAGATGCATAGCAAGAAAGAGAGAGAGGGGCTGTGTGTATATTGTTCGCTGCCATATGGTCATTCTTAATTGCTGAGAACTTGGATCGTAATACGAATAAATCTTAATAAGCAATGCATAGGCATAGGCTCACCGTATATATATATATGCACTCTTGATGTCCAAAACAATAGGGGAAATTCTTACCAGTTCTTTGGCTGTTTTGTGTTTGGATTTCGTAAATCTTTGACTTTGTGCCCTGGAAATTCAAAGAATTGTAATCTCAAGATATCTGCATTAAGTGACCTGATAAACCCCATTCTGTCCATGAATACCTGGGGGGGCGACAAGGGGGAGCAGTGATTTGTGTGGGTGCGTGTCAGTGTCATCCCATAAAAGCTGCCAGTTGAATCACACCACAAGAACAAAAGGGCAGCCTTACCGTGAAGGCAGTTTCTCATCACTTTGTCATCCCATGTATGCATCGCTTTCTAATTGCAATTCACGTACACTGGGATGGGTTTACATATTGCATAGTACATAAAAACAAAGAGTATTTTTTTTCCCAGCCGTCTCTCCTTTCTGTGAAGCTGCCTTCATATCTGCCAGTGGGATTTAAAAAAAAACAAAAACCCACAATGATTTAAAAAAAAACAACAACAAAGATTTTTGTTTTTGTTTCTACAGGATGCTTACCTCTTTGTCAAAAGTGGAGTCACAACTTCCCTCCAGTTTGGAAAAGGTGGGTGTGTCAATAGAGCACTTTGCACCTTTCTTGTGTTTTGTGTACCTGCAAGGCAGCCCAAACAAAAAGCACACCCATAAGTAGAGGTAGTCCTTGACTTACGACCACAGTCGAGCCCCAAATTTCTGTTGCTAAACGAGACATTGGTTAACTTGAGTTTTGCTCCATTTTACATCCTTTCTTGCCACAGTTTTTAAGTGAATCACTGCAGTGTGTCAGGGTTCCAAGTAATACACCCATAGCAAACAAAACTCCGAGGCAGGTAGATTCCTCAAAGAATAGCTTTATTAGGTATATCATATGGGCACATATCTGGTGAAAACTGACTCTGAAGATTCCCACTGTTTTCATCTAATTAATCAACCCCAAACAATCAGTCACATGGCCCAATCAAGGCAGCGTCCGCTGGTCTGGGGACATCACTCCTCTTTCCTCCAGCCAGGTGTGAGAATGTCCTTGGTTCCCAAGAGAAAGTATTTTGTTTTGACCACAAAACCCCAGCGATCTCTAATCTCCCCCTCCCTATCCCTCAGCTCCAGTGTGGCCAAGATGGCTTCGGTCAGGTCAGCTTCAAGGTTGACATGGTTGTTAAGTGAATCTGGCTTCTCCATTGACTCTGCTCATTAGAAAGTTGCAAAAAAATGATGACTACAACTATTATATCATAAATATGTGCCAGTTGCCAAGTGCCCCAGTTTTGATCATGTGATCATGGGGAATGCTCCAACAGTCGTAAGTGTGAAAAACAGTCATAAGTCACTTATTTCAGTGCTGTTGTAACTTCGAACAATCACGAAATGAATGGTTGTAAACAGTGGTGAAATTCAAATTTTTTTTACTATCGGTTCTGTGGGTGTGGCTTGGTGGGAGTGGCTTGGTGGGTATGGCAGGATACTACAAAATCCCCACTCCTGGGGGAAGGATATTGCAAAATCTCCATTCCCACCCCACTCTGGGGCCAGCCAGAGGTGGTATTTCGCAGTTCTCCAAACTACTCAAAATTTCCGCTACCGGTTCTCCAGAACCTCCTGAATTTCACCCCTGGTTGTAAGTCTAGGATTACCTGTGCTAGCTTTAATTTTATCATAAGGATACATTAACAGACTCTTGCAATCCTGAAAGTACAATTTTCCAGCCGTCTCCTTTACTCCTGAGAAAGTAGGGAGGGTCCTTTCTGAGCTGCTTGCCCTGCCCATGTTCCTTTTGTGGGCTCAGCTGCCTCTTATCTGCCCGTTATGTAGTCTGTAGTCTTCTTTCTGATCTCCCAAGGCCATTCCTACATCTGTCTACAACTTCTGAAAATAGCCAATGAGATAAAGAGAAGTTGTGCAAGAAATAACCAAGATTGTCTTGCTTATCTTAAAGATGCGTATGTTTACCTGAAGAATCCTCCCCCAGAATTTCTCCCTAAAGTTGGTGTGATCACAGTTTCAGGATTGACCGGAATAGTCCTAGCCAGAAAAGGTAAGGTAATGCTCATTGTTACAACACTACAATTATGGGGAAGGAAACTACTCCAGATGATCAGAAAAACTGTACTTACTTATTAAAGTGATCTCTGTTGCTGTGCTGAATTTATGCTTAACCTACAGCCAGTATCTGCAAGGGTGTGGTTAACAATAGTCAAGATGGCAACGGTGAAAGTGTGATGGTAGCTTTGCCATCTACGTGATGGACATAAAAAAACAGGCAGAACGCGGATCACACTATCACGATACCATCTTGGCTTTTTTTGACTGCGCTGTGGGGATACCCCACTCCAGGCTAAATTAATCTACAGCTTTTGAAGCTGCAGCTGTGGGCAAGAGGAAAAGATGCAGCTGCTTTAAAGAGTTGCCAGCAAATTTTAGAGGTGCAACCCCTTGCTTCAAAAATACCATTGTACTTCCGCATCCTAAGCACTGCACAGCTGCTGAATCTTGAGCGAACTGAATAGGCTCAGTTAGTTCTCAAGTAGTGTTGACTTGGTTAGTTTTTGGTGGCTGAGCCTGATGTGCAAACCTAGACAACTTGTTCTGACCTAGCCTTCACAAGTACCGTATTTTTCGGACTATAAAAAGCACTTTTTTGTCTCCCAAAAGGGGGTGAAAATGTCTGTGCATCTTATAGACCGAATATTGCCAAAGACCCACCCACCCACTGGTTGTTTTTTGGCCTCTGTATGCCCCGGTTTTTTCGGCCTTTTTCAGGCCTTTTTTGACCCATTTTCGGAGCTTTTTTCAGCCTCTTTGAGGCTTTGTGGCCCATTTTTGAGGCTTTTTGGTCCGTTTTTGAGGCTTTTTTTGGACTGTTTTGAGGCCTTTTTTGGCCCGTTTTTGAGGCTTTTTTCGGCCCATTTTTGGCCAGAAAAAAGCCTTGAAAACAAGCCAAAAAAAGGCCTCAAACAGGCTGAAAAAAGCCTGGAAAATGGGCCAAAAAACACCTCAAAAACGAGCTGAAAAGAGCCCCAAAAACGGGCCAAAAAAAGCCTCAAAAAAGGGCCGAAAATGGGGCGTGTGAAGGCCAAAACCTTTTTTTGTTGTTTTCCTCTTCTAAGTTTAGGTGCATCTTATAGTCAGGTGCATCTTATAGGCTGAAAAATACAGTCACGGTAAGCCAATTACTCATGAGTAAAACAACCTCCTTTTTAATAACAGGGCAGTAACAGTCTTTTATTCACGTGGATAAACAAAAACTCAAATGTACGTAATCCCAACAAACCTGGGTTTGGCCAAGGAATCCGAATTGCTTGCTGTGTACTAGAAACGAATGTTTGTCTACGACAACTGGCCCCTCCCAAACCCTTCCTACTTATTTTCCAGCCAGGGAGGGGCTGGCTAGGGTCTACGTCTGCTTTTTTCTGAGGGCCAGCTTATTGCTTTCCATTGGTCTCCTCTCCTCTCTGAGCATATGCACATCTGGGATGGGCCCCATCTGTTCCTCCCCCTCACTTAGCTCAGGCCCTGAAGACATCTGCCTCTCCACCTGGGGGAGGACGGAAGGCCCAGGCTCTGGTGCTGTTTCCTTATCAGAACCTTCCAAAGATTCCTAAGCTGGCCCAGGCCCCCCCCTCAACCTCCTCCTCATCTGACTTTACAGCTAACTCTGCTGGCAGCCGATGGGACACAACAGAACTTGACCAGTGTGTGGTTCAGTTTACTTTAGGAAAGCAAATCAATTATGTAACGAAATAAGTGATTTATTAGGAAACTGGTCTTGAAACTTCATGTTAGTGGTGCTCTGTGTATTCTCAGTTGAGCTTTGTTTCTTACAGGATCTCGATTCAAGAAAATCGCATATCCCTTGTGCCTTGGCTCACTAGGTATATCTCTTTGCTACCCAGCACAGTCGGTGATTGTTGCTAAGGTAAGTTCCTTTTAAAGTTCATATTTAGGATATACACCATATTTTTCGGAGTAAAAAGAGGGTGAAAATGTGGGTGCATCTTATACTCCAAATGTAGCCCCGCCCAGCTTCTCAAACGGAGGTTTCAGAGGCTGAAAAAAGCCTCTGAAACAGAGCTTCAGAAAAGAAGCTCCCAAACAGAGCTTCAGAAAAGAAGCTCCCAAACAGAGCTTCAGAGGCTTTTTTTCTGAAGCTCTGTTTCGGAAGCTTTCAGAGGCAGGAAAAATGTTTTTTTCTGAAACAAGAGTTTCAGAAGTTTCAGAGGGAGAAAAAAGGCAAAAAAAAAAAAAAAAAGCAAGGCACAGAGCTCACAACCAAGGAACCTATTGCTAAAATTCACCTCTCAGAACAGCTGATTGGGGGTATTCCGGAGGCCGATCCACCTGCCAATCAGCTTTTTTCTTATTTTCCTCCCCAAAAACTAACGTGCGTCTTTTACTCCGGTGCATCTTATATTCTGAAAAATATGGTATATAAACATTTTATTTCAGTTTAAGAGTGTTGCTGCCGGTTGACATTTTTTTTAAACCCCAGGGGCCAAATTTCAAATAAGCTGCCATTCAGAATTAGGAGGATTTTCTTCCACTCTCCGAATTGTCCTATTCATTAAAAAATAAAATAAAATCACCACCTTGTGTCTGTTGCTCAGTTGAATAACACATTTCACGTTAAACCAGGTTACAGGTAGCAAAGTTTATGCTGCGAGTCATAAAATGTATACAACTGTAGGATCACTCTGGACCAAAAAATCTTCCACAGAAGTTGCCCAGGAAAAAGATACTGAGGTATGTCCTTTTCCAAGAAGCTTTTTAAATAGCAAAAGTTTTGATAAGTTTTAAAATATCAATATTTTGCGTCTGTTTAAATGATAACATTAACTGCATCTCTACATTGCCCATTGTAAAGAGGGCGTAAGGTGGAGTTTAATGTTAGTTACCTATACATGGAGTCCCTGATGCTTCTGAATTTGGTGGTTTGCTTACAGATATTTCATTACCCAACTAGGTAACCTGATAAGCAATAAAATTATATCCTAAACCTTGGCAACTTTAAGATGCGTGGACTTCAACTCCTAGAATTAAATTAGGGACTCAGTAAAGATTTTTTAAAAGTTGCCTGTTTCATAGTTGGCTGTCAGTTCTTTCTTACCACAAGTGACCAGATATGAAGCTGCTTTAAAATCTGGCCCAAGTCCATTGTCTTTATCTCTATTTGTATTTTATATTAAGGGAAAATAAATATTTAATAAAATGCATATTACAAAAATCTGGCCCAGGCCTTTCTCGTGTTGGCAATCGATGACTTCTAATAAGAATTCTGTACTAGAGATAAAAGCAGAAATATTTTGGCCAATGCTTTTATTAAAATCGATCCATTTTTGGAAGTCACACTGTTTAATTAGAATAGATGGCCCAACCAAGATATCCTTTTGGATATTCCGTAATTCCGTCTCTTTTTCAAGTGCAGGAAGCTTCGCGAGTCAGTCATAGCCTCCCAAAAGCTCAGGAGGCCTCAGTAGAATCGGAGGACAAGGCAGAAATATCAGAGGAACCAACCCAGAGAGAGAGGCCAGACGTGCACCAAGATTATGAGATTTCGATGGGCGAAACGAAGGCGCCAAATGTCAGAACAGGTGAGAAGTTCTAATTGCCACCACAGATTTTTCTCAACTCTGGATCTGCAATTCCCAAATTGGAGAATTGTTCACACAGGTTTTGGGTGGTTGTTTAAACATCTGTGGAAGGCAGCTGGTTAGTGTAGGCCGATGATGGTGAACCTCTGGCACGTGTGCCAGAGGTGGTGTGCAGCGCCCTCTCTGATGGCATGCGAGCCGTTGCTCCTGTTCAGCTCTGCTGCGCATACGCACACGCCTCCCACCAGCCAGCTGGTCTTCGGGTTGCTGCCATGCATGCGCGGGGGCCGTGCGCGCATGTGGGGGAAGGTGGGACACATGCGGGGGCACAACTGCATGCAATGGGGAGCGGGGGAGCTCTGCATGCCTGCGCAGGAAGGGAGGCACATGCAGGGGGCGCGCACGTATGCATGGGGGGCGGGGTGCATGCACAGGGGCTGCACGTGCATTGCATCTTAGGGGTTCGGTCGTGCACATGCGCATTCGCAAGCACATGCATGCGCTTTGGGCACTCGGTCCGGAAAAGGTTAGCCATCACTGGTGTAGGCTTATCTTGTCAACCAGTAGAAATTGAAATGCCAACAGGAGGAAAGGTAGGATAGGAATTGATGAATGAATGAATGAATGAATGAATATTGTGCTTGACTTACAACCAGAATTTCCATTGCTAAGCACAAGGGGGTTATTAAGTGAGCATTGCCCAATTTTTTATGACTTCTTTCGCCACGGTTGTTAAGCGAATCGCTGCTGTTCTTAAGTGAATCGTGTAACTATTAAGCAAACCTGGCTTCCCTCATCATTGGCTTTGTGAGAAGCCGGCTGGGAGAGTCTCAAATGGTGATCAAAAACCCCAAGATGCTGCAAACACCGTAAATGTAGGATGGTTTGCCAATCACCTGAATTTTGATTCCATGACTGTGGAGATGCTATGATGGTCATAGAGGTGAGGATCAGTCATAGAGGTGAGGACTGGTCATAAGGTACTTTATTCAGTGCCACTGTAATTTTAAATGGTTGTAAATGGAGGACCCCCTGTAAGTAAATAAACCTCAGCAGCCCCTCTCTTCCTCATTCCACACATGCCTATCCTAACATCTTTTATCAGAGTTTCTTTAAAAAAGAACTGATAACTGATTCAGCTGGATTCATTAACTTCTTTATATATATAATACCAGATGAAATAAATTTTACAATACCAATTGTTGATTCTTCAACATGGTAGAAGTTACATGCAGAACACAAGGCAGGAGAGAACAGTTAGTTTCATTTCAGCAGAGCAGACAGCATGCACAGACTGCTTAGTTTCAGTTTCAATTCTCTGCACAGACTCAGAAGCTGCAGACTAAGGCACGCCCTGGCTCCAGTCTGTCTTAGTTCCCAATTGGCTGACTTAGTTGCTATGCCTATTCATTGGCTGACCTTGTTACCATGTCTCCATTCAGTCCCCATTGGCTGATCTATTCCAGTCTGTGAATATTCATACTCTGACATCTTCGTGTATTTTTGGCAGATGTATTGAAGGCGCCCAAGTTTAAAGCAGATGCAAGCCTCATGGACTATGGGCAGGCCAGCCCGGAAGATGCAGATCTGTATAGTAAAAGAAGCTAATACCCTCCAGTTTTCCTCACGGGACTTTAAAAACAGGTTGGAAGCCCTGTGCGATTTGCTCACGGTCTGCATGGTGATAACGGAGTCAGGTAGCTTCTTAACTCTTGTTCTCTTGCCAATTTTCTCGTGCAATCCTTAAAATCTTTTTTCTACTCGTTAGTGCCACGTCGTATTTTTAACCGGTTGAAAGCATAATTGGTCTCTGGGTGTAAAAAGCCCAAGAAGCTTCTCAAGAGAGATTCTCGCTGCCAAATTAGTGAATAGTGTAAATAACAAAAGGATACCACACTGCTTCTAATCAAAAGCTGCAATAATAACAACAACAACAACAACAACAATATAGAGAATTTAAACCACATTTTGTTTTGCGTTTCTTTCTAATCCCTGGGCTAATCAAAAACTGTGGCAGTTTTACTAATCTGCAGAAAGATGAGGACCAGGGATGTTTAAGTTTGTAGAATTGATGGTGCAACTTTCAATCCATAAAAGAGGAGTTGGGAAATGGGCCGTTTCAGGCCTCAGGAGGGCCTCCGAGGGAGTGGGAAAGGCTGTTTTCGCCCTCCCCAGATGCACAGAGAGGATCTGGAGCCAGGTGAGAAAGAAAAATGGCCTTCCCCACCCACCCCCAGGCCCTCTGGAGGCAGGAAACAGCCTGTTTCCCTACTTCTGGTGGGCCCAGAAGGCCCAAAAATCAGCTGGCCAGCGTGCACATACACGCCAGAGCTGAGCTGGCGTGCCCACTGATAAGGCAACGTTGTGTTGTGACCTAGGCCCAAGTAGGTATTATCAGACGCAATCAGTTCTAAACAAACAGATTTTATTAGAACAGCTGAGAATTAACTCATTCTCAGCGTAGTCCAAACTAAGTATGAAGGCTATTGCTTAACGCATTGTAAGCTGCCCTGCGTCTCCGGAGAAGGGCGGCATATAAATCAAATTAAAAAAAAAACTAATTCAAAACAAATTCTTCATAACACAATTCTTCAGCCTTATCACCAACCTTGGTATACTATGGCAACCTGCCAAAGGCTTTTCTTGGCAAAAGTTCAGAAGCAGAAGACGCCGACAAGAAATAAAAGCAGCAAGACAAGAAACAAATCTATCAATGTTGTTTTCTGACAAAGAGCCCAAGAGCCGTTGCTGGTCTTTTAAGCCTTATGGGAGGGGCCAATCATCTCTTGGCCTTACTCCTGAGTCGTCCTTTTTGCTTTAGCTGCTGTTGCCTTCTGGCAGCTCTTCTCATACGTGCACTAGGAACAGGCTCCTCCTGTTCCTCTGCCTCTCTGCTGTCAGCCTCTGGAGGCTCCGGAGTCCGCACATCACTCCCAGATGGCCCTGGCCCCATCTCTACCTCTGACGCAGAGCCCTCATCCGGGCCTTCCCCAGCCTTCAGGACTGGCCCATGTTCTTCCTCAGCCTCCTCACTGTCTGACTCCGCTGCCAGCTCTGCAGGCTGCTGGTGGACCACAACAATTTGTCCTACCTCCACTTATTAAAACAATCTGAGCGTCTTAGCAATCCATGGAATGTCTTAATGAAAGCGGTTATGTCGGCCTGACAGATTAAGTTAGACAGGCCAGTAAACATTCTGGCATGTTTCTACTCCTCCTCCGATTCACACATGGCTTTTCATCCGGCACTGCCATACTTTAGAGAGACCCAACATCTCTAACCTGTAGAAAGACTTGACTACAAATTCAGGTTTCAAGTGTAGATGCTAATGAACTTCTGACTTTAGTCAAGGAGCCCTCAACAACCAAGAGAGTTGGTTGTGTCAATGTACCGTGTTTCCCCGAAAATAAGATCCTGTTTTATTTTATTTTTTTGAACCCTAAAATAAGTGCTTGGCCTTATTTTCGGGGAGGTCTTATTATTTTGAGGCCCGTGGAGAGAGATGGGTCTCCTCTTGCTGTCTTACCTGATTTCCAGCTCTGTCTCCCTAACCCTAACCAGAGTAAATGTGGGGACTGTCTGCGCATGTAGTTAAATATTTTCAGGGGATGGCTTATTTTCGGGGAAACACGGTATTTACTGTACTTTTCAGAGTATAAGACATACTCCCCCCCCCCACGTAAAATTGGGTCGAAATGTCTGTGTGTCTTATACAGTGAATGTTGCCGATGCCCCACCCACCTGCTGGCTTCCACCCTTTGGCCATTTTCGGCTTCCGTGCGTTGCATTTTTGGCCTCCGCACATTGTGTTTTCAGCCAATTCCAGGTGGTGGGGATCGCTACTGGTACCGCCGATCCCCGCCGCCTGGAACCGGCCGAAAACGCGACGTGCGGAGGCCAAAAACGGTGCATGCAGAGGCCAAAAACACGACTCACGGAGACAGCGATGGGCGGTGGCGATCCCTGCAGCCTGGAACAGCTGATTGGCGATATTCCAAGAGGCCAATCCAACCGCCAATCAGCTGTTCGTGCTGAATCAGGCTGCGATAACCTGCTGAAGCTGACCAGGCTGTTTGCTGCAAGGACGCTAGCCAAATGAATACAGGTGGATGCTGGTAAGCAGAGGCAGTTTTTTTTTTCTTGTTTTCCTCCCGTAACGTCCGTCTTATACTCCGGAGCATCTTATACTCTGAAAAATATGATACTTATTAACCAAATATTGGAGGGGGTTTCGTGTCACACTAAAAACAAGCTTGCTAATGGAAAAACACCAGAATCGAATCACTTATCAAGCTACTGCCAGTCATAAAACAAGCAAGCTTCTTTTTTAATTTCTTATTGCTAGTATTTGCCTGCTTTAGAGAGCCTCAATTTTAGCTAGAGGTTTCCTTGTGACTGATGAGCCGACGGTACGCCAACCTTGGAGAGAGACACAGACAGACAGACTCCCTTGTTACTCCCTAGCCATTCTGAGGAGGTGCTCTTTATCGAATCGGAAAAGATGCCATCCCTCTTCGGTGGAGAGATCGGATGCCCCATGCCTCATGTAGTACTCGATCGACGGCTTATTCCAAACCACGACGAGAAAGTGCATGCAGCTGCAGTTGGCCTCCAGGGCGATCTGTTCAAGCAGAGGATTGCATTTGAGAGCAAACACAAAGACGTTTGCAGTGCAATTCAGCAGAATCCACCACAGCACAGGGGTCTCCAACCTTGGCCACTTTAAGACTTGTGGACTTCAACTCCCAGAATTGAGACTTTAACTCCCAGAATTCCTCAGCCAGCAAAGTTGGCAATTTTAAGATTTGTGGACTTCAACTTCCAGAATTGTGGACTTCAACTCCCAGAATTCCTCAGCCAGCTTGAAGAGTTGAAGTTCACAAGTCTTAAAGTTGCCAACTTTGCTGGTGGAGGAATTCTGGGAGTTGAAGTCCACAAGTCTTAAAGTTGCCGACTTTGCTGGTGGAGGAATTCTGGGAGTTGAAGTCCACAAGTCTTAAAGTTGCCGACTTTGCTGGTGGAGGAATTCTGGGAATTGAAGTCCACAAGTCTTAAAGTTGCCGACTTTGCTGGTGGAGGAATTCTGGGAGTTGAAGACTTAAACTTCCAGAATTGGGACTTCAGCTTCCAGAATTGTGGACTTCAACTCCCAGAATTCCTCAGCCAGCTTGAAGAGTTGAAGTCCACAATTCTGGAAGTTGAAATCCACAAGTGTTAAAGTTGCCAACTTTGCTGGCTGAGGAACTCTGGGAGTTGAAGTCCACAAGTCTTAAAGTTGCCGACTTTGCTGGTGGAGGAATTCTGGGAGTTGAAGACTTCAACTTCTAGAATTGGGACTTCAGCTTCCAGAATTGTGGACTTCAACTCCCAGAATTCCTCAGCCAGCTTGAAGAGTTGAAGTCCAAAAGTCTTAAAAGTTGCCAACTTTGCTGGCGGAGGAATTCTGGGAGTTGAAGTCCACAAGTCTTTAAAAGTGGCCAAGGTTAGAGACCCCTGCACTACAGCTCAAATGTTGACCAATACAGCTTATTTTAAAATGGCTGCTTAAATTGGTACGGTAACAAAACTTAGAACGAGTGACTTTCTTCACAACAGTCATTGCAAGCAGAATTGTATACAGGTAGCCCTCAACTTGCAACCACAATAGAGTCCAGAATTTCTGTTGCTAAGCGAAACATTGGTTAATTTTGCCTGATTTTAACAACTTTCCTTGCCACTGTTAAAGTGAATCACTGCAGTGGTTGAGTTAGTTATATGGTTGTTAGGCCATATAACTCCCCCATTGACTTTGCTTGTCAGAAGGTCGCAAAAGGGAATCACATGACACATACACACACACACACACACACACACACACACGGGACACCACAACTGTCATAAATACAAGTCAATTGCCAAGCGACTGAATTTTGATCATGCTGTGGAAAATTTTGATCATAAGTGTGGAAAACGGTCATAAATCACTTTTTTTCAGTGCCATTGTAGCTTTGAACGGTGACTAAATGAACGTAAGTCAAGGACTACCATGCAATTGTATCAAGCATGCAGAATTGCTTACACAAAACTGGAGGTACATGTTTTTGAATTTTTTTGTGCTCTAAATGGACTTCAATTCCCAGAATTCCCCAGGCAACTCAACTGGCCAAGGTGGAGAAATAATTTCTCTAAAGCAAAGCAAGTTGACCAGAAGGAGATCAAGTCATTAAACGTTTTGTTAAGATTTGAATGTTTGTACGTATAAAAAATTGTTGCATTTTTCATGCATGCATCTATAGCTCATTGCAACGGAGCTATAATTTTTTCTCTCTCTTAATGGCAGCAATATTGCACATCAAATTGGGAAATACGAATAATAAATAAATGTAAAGGAACATTCAGTCACGAAAACCTCTCTTTGCAATCTAAGAATTCATAAGCAGTTTTAGCCGCTGTCTGGAAATAAACCAGTTGTGAAATGTAAAATTTGTTACTACTGGTTCTGTGGGCGTGGCTTGGTGGGGGGGGGGGTAATGTGACTGAGTGGGTGTGGCCAACTTTTTTTTTAAAAAAACTTTTAAAAGCATTTTTTCTACAACTTTTTTGGCGAAGAGGTTGTAGAAAAAATGCTTTTAAAAGGCTCTGATGATCCCAGCTGAGCCTTGCGATCATCAGAGGCTGTTTTTTTTACTTTTAAAAGCATTTTTCCGGCCAAAGAAATTGTAGAAAAAATGCTTTTAAAAGTAAAAAAAAAAAAGCCTCTGATGATCGCAAGGCTCAGCTGAGCATGATGGGGGGCAGGGATTTTTGCTACCGGTTCTCCGAACCACCAGCTTCCATCGCTTCCGCATCCGGTGATCCGGTCTGAACCGGGAGCATTTCACCCCTGAAATAAACTCAATTTATGAGAGAGGTCAAAAAATTTAAAGCGGCAGACTCCATTGTCATCTTGGCTATTTTGACCCTACAGACAAGCCCTGATCCTGTGGGCCCTTTTGTGGATTTAAAGACTGCAACCATGGATGCTCCTCTAAATTTAATATCCCGTCCTAAAAATGGTGATTTGGACTGAGGAATGATGGAAATTTTAGCCATCAACTCGGGTAAAAAGAATCCCATTTTGAGAAAGCTGCTGTAGCTCTTTATTTATTTATTTATTTATTTTTACTTTTCTGCTAGCTCTTTAGCAATAATTAGAGTTATCCAATGAAAATGATGAGCATAACATTTAAAATATAACTTAAAAGTCTTAAAGGGTTACTTGCCTGACTTAAATTTTTTAGAAGTTCCGTTCCAATGCCCCAGCCTGCCAAAACACAGTTAAGAAACGCAGTTGAATGAATTGGAAATTATCCATTGTTTTGTTCTAACCCATAGAATTATCTGTATGGTAAGCAAAGGCTTTTATTCTACCAATCTCTTTTTTTTTTAAACCATTTTTAGCTACAGATCTTTTGAAAGAAAGAAAAAAATTGTAACTGCTTGGCTGCATCTATATGGATGGCACCAATCCACCATTAGATCAGGTTGAGTTAGGGTGGCTAAGACGCTGAGCTTGTTGATCGAAAGGTCGGCAGTTCAGCCGTTCAAATCCCTAGTGCTGTATAACGGGGTTGTCAGGTTTCGAGGTCGTCTCAAATAAATTGCATTTCAACCAAAGTCTTTGAAGAAAAACTCCTATTTATTAAGCACGACATTCTAAATCCGACTCCATCGAAGCCAACGCTGACTTCCAGACCCAAAACCCTCCCTTTCCGTTCCCCACTCCCCTGCACTCATTGGCCATCTTCCAAGTCATTCTACCCCTAGTCTACTGCTCCAGCTCAAAGGAATTTCCCCCCTCCCATCCCATCTTCTAGGGGATATTATCTCCAGGGAAAATAAGTAGGTGAAAAGTCAAACGTCCCTTTCCAGACGCCTCCGCTTCCTTCTTATGTCAGCACTAGAGTAAATGCAGCTTGAAGTGCTGACAGGGGTGAGCTCCCGTTACTTGTCCCAGCTTCTGCCAACCTAGCAGTTTGAAAGCACGTAAAAATGCAAGTAGAAAAATAGGGACCACCTTTGGTGGGAAGGTAACAGCGTTCCATGCGCCTATGGCGTTGAGTCATGCCAGCCACATGACCACGGAGACGTTTTCGGGCAGTGCTGGCTCTTCGGCTTTGAAACGGAGATGAGCACCGCCCCCTAGAGTCAGGAACGACTAGCACGTATGTGTGAAGGGAACCTTTACCTTTACCTTATTTGCACAATGAACTTATATTGCCTTGTTTCTCACCTTGGCGACTTGAAGATGGGTAGACTTCAAGCTGCTGAGGTTGAGAAACACTGCGATATTGGATAGTAACACATTATTGGATTCACAAAATCTAGATAAACTCGGATTGTTCAACATGCTTGAAAAACCCATCACCCCAGTTGGGTACGGGATGCAAGCAACCACATTTCTTGCAATTTCACCACCTCATAGGTTACTTAGAAGTGATTCATCCCAAAGCAGAGGGGCAGATTAGCGATTAAGCAACCAGGTTAGAATGCAGGAAGCTATGAGTTCAAGTCCCGCTTTAGCCATGAAAGACCAGCTGGGTGACTTAGGCCAGTCACTCATTCTCAGCCTAACCCACTTCACAGTTGTGGGGAAAATAGAAGGAAATAGAAGGTGTGTTGGATGTGTTTGAGTTATTTGTAAAAATAATAAAGGCCGGGTAGAAATAAATAAAGCAAAGAGGGAAGACAGAGCAATCAAGTTGATTAGGGGACTGGAGGCTAAAACATACGATGAACGGTTGCAGGAACTGGGCATGGCTAGTCTAGTGAAGAGAAGGACCGGGGAGACATGATAGCAGTGTTTCAATATTTGAGGGGCTGCCACAGAGAGGAGGGTGTCAAGCTATTTTCCAAAGCACCCGAAGGCCAGACAAGAAATAATAGATGGAAACTGAACAAGGAGAGATTCAACCTGGAAATGAAGAATTTTCTGACAGTGAGAATAATCAACCAATGGAACAGAAGTTGCCTTCAGAAGTTGTGGGAGCTTCATCACTGGAGGCTTTCAAGAAGATATTGGAATGCCATATGTCAGAAATGGTATAGGGTCTCCTGCTTGGACGGGAGGTTGGACTAGATGACCTACAAGGTCCCTTCCAACTGTGTTCATCTGTATGTTTAACTTCCAGGATCCTGTCTCAATTCAGGACTTGCCTCAAAACTGAGTGCCAGGAGTCCTGTTTTATATACAGGTAGTCCTCACAGCCGCCATCGAGGCCAATATTTCTGCTGCTAAGAGACATTTGTTAAGTGAGTTTTGCCCCATTTTACAAGCTTCCTTGCCACAGTTGTTAAGAGAATCATTGCAGTTGTCAGTAAATTAATATGGCTTCCCCATTGAACTTTGCTGGTCAGAAGGTCGCAAAATTGGACCTGAGGACACTGCCACCATCATAAATATGAATCAACTGCCAAGCCTTTGAATTTTGACCATGTGACCATGGGGATGTTGCAACGGTTGTGTGAAAAACGGTCATAAGTCCTTTTTTTTTTCAGTGTTTTGTATGTTAACTCATACAAAGCATCCCTGGCCTGCTCTTGAGTTGCCATAGGTCAGGGCGGATGGGAAACCGGTGAAATGGCATGGCAGCCAAAGACAGATGCACATTCCAGACTTATCTCTCTCAAGGCTGTATCTCAGAGTTACCCACAGCGGCCGGTGGGGAGTGACTTCTACAACCCGCGTGAATGTGATTGGTGACACACCGTGAGTGGGGGGGGGAGGAAACAGGATTATGTTTCCTGTAAATTACGTAGGGTCAGAGCTGGCTTCACTTGGGAACGTGCAGACATGAAGCTCCTAATAAATAACTGGATTTCTTTTGAAGCTTGGCTCAAGGCTCATGATTTAATTAGGGTATCTGTCGGAATCCTGACATTGTAATTTGAATGATCACTAAACGAACTTGTAAGCCAAGAGCTACCTGTATTCTACCTTTCTAGCCAAGAGAGAATTCTGAATATAATAAAGACGGTGGGGAAATAAATGTGTATCAAAACCTGGCTATTTCCCAGGCCCATCACAATGTCCTAATTCCACCTGGTGATTCTTCCATTTTCTGGCTGTATTAGAAACGGGCAACAAGGAAACAGGGTTGTTAAAAGTTACCTCTATATTCGTCCATAACATAAAAGTCTTCTAAGTATAACAGCTTGCCAATCCAAGGGTCGTATGTAAAGTAATACATAGCAAAAGCTACAATAGCTGCATCTGTGGGGGGAAAAAGAAGAAGCATCGCTTTTAAGGAATTATATCCCCAAAATGAAAAAGGGCAAGGCTATTGAGCGACTAAAGAAATCCGGTTCAGTTTCTTTTAATTTCGTCAACTTAATGTGACAGCTCTTGTGATCGAAGTGCTCCTTGGAGAAAAAGGGGACGTATGAAGATTTAACGTAATTGCTTATCTAACTGCATTTTGATAAGGACTGTAAAAATGGACCAATAAATGAATACCTCTCACCGAGTCATTGCATTTTATACTGAATTGGGAAACAGGCCATCGTGGGGCAGGGGGTGTCAAGCCACAACAGATCTTATTTATTTATTTATTCATTTATTTTATACTTTTTTTTCTTCTTGAAAATACATAAACGCTTAGTAAACTGTTGTCTGGATCAATCTAGTTATACAAGATATTACTAAAATACTAGTAATGATAATAGTAATCATAATAATACGTTTGCTTATATATAATAAAAGTCTTACATCATTTACTTATACCTATCAGCAACCTTTCATCCTCTTAATTTCCACTCTTTTTGTCTAACCATTGATCAAATATATCCCATATTGAAAAGCAACCAGAAGTTAGATTCCTTACATGGTCTTCAAAGTAGAGGTCAGAACATTAAGGGCTCTCAGGTTTTACTAAACTATGACTTCCAGTAACCTTCATCATCCACACTGCAACTGCTAAATGCCCATTGTTCAAAAATGTTGAGAGTTTGGAACAGGGGTCCCACCGGCTCAAGGTTGACTCAACCTTCCATCCCTCCAAGGTTGGTAAAATGAGGAGCCAGATTGTTGGGGGGGGGGGAATATGCTGACTCTGTAAACCGCTTAGAGAGGGATGTAAAGCACTGAAGTGGTATATAAGTCTAAGTGCTATTTAGCAATAGCACTTAGACTTATATACCCCTTCACTGTTTTACAGCCCTCTCTAAGCGGTTTACAGAGTCAGCATCTTCCCCCTAACAATCTGGGTCCTCATTTAGATTTACGAATGGAATGGAATGGAATGGAATGGAATAGAATAGAATAGAATAGAATAGAATAGAATAGAATAGAATAGAATAGAATAGAATAGAATAGAATAGAATAGAATTCTTTATTGGCCAAGTGTGATTGGACACACAAGGAATTTGTCTTTGGTGCATATGCTCCCAGTATACATAAAAAGAAAAGATAGATTCGTCAAGAATTGTAAGGTACAACACTTAATGATAGTCATAGGGTACAAATAAGCAAAAGGTGGAACGGGATAATTCATGATGGACAACTTGCCACTGGACAACTCACCACGACCAACTTGCTGTGGAACGATTTAACAATTCTATTTCATTAGTTAAAATTTAAAAAAAAAATTTTTTAATTTTTGCCATTCAGATTTCATTCTGTCCCTCCTTTTGCATGCTTTTTGTAATGATGCTATTCCACCATTTCTTTGATATTACTGTAACTCTCGTCCCGCACTGAGTTGACCTGCAACGAATTGGCCGCAGAGAATTGTCAGACCTTCACGCACTCAGTGGGAGTAACGGATTTGTGTGTATGAAAGCACAGCTCCTTTCACAATTACTGTTGCCTTACCACTAATTGTCTTTGACACTCGGTTCACCTCGGGCTCAGAAGCAGCAGGAAAATGTCAGAATGAGCCTCTGCATTATCATGAGCACCTCTGAAAATCAATTGATTTTTTTTTCCCTCTGTCTTTTTATCCTACACACCGCCGTTGAGAAAATTAAGCAGAAGGAGGTAGGCAGAAGTAAAACACAGCCAGCCATTCTACTTCTGGGCTGAACAGAGAGAGGTTCTTAATGGAAAAAAAAATGTGTTGACGTTATTTTTTAAAAGCGGTGTTTTATATTTGGGACTCAAAACCAGATAATTACAGGCAGCTATTTAAAATAGGGTAGGAGGTGTAAGGGTGAAATCCAGCAGGTTCTGACAGGTTCTGGAGAACCGGTAGCGGAAATTTTGAGTAGTTTGGAGAACCGACAAATACCATCTCTGGCTGGCCCCAGAGTGGGGTGGGAATGGAGATTTTGCAATATCCTAACCCCGGGAATGGGGATTTTGCAGTATCCTTCCCCTGGGGTGGAGTGGGAATGGAGATTTTGCAGTATCCTTCCCCTGCCACGCCCACCAAGCCACACCGCGCCCACTAAACCACGCCCACAGAACCTGTAGTAAAAAAAATGAATTTCACCACTGGGGAGGTGGCATAAAAATTTAATAAAGTAAGTTCACTAAATGTGCTGGGATGGCAACATAATATCCCCGGAATCGTCAAATTATCTTTTAATTGATTTGACACTTCAGATTAAAAAGTCCTTCAAATCAATACCAGTAATCCTTGTGAGACCATTCTCAAAGAGAACCTTCATCACGTCTCCCCTAACTCATGATTTTAGGCAAAATTTGGTAATTTCCCTTGATGGATACAAATATTACTTTTAAGGTGCCTAAGAGATCAAGGCCATTGGTGATCTTAGTCTGGATTTTGTTAGGGATGCTAACAAAATGATTTTGTGCAAATCATTTTTTTTTTTATTGTAGGCGAGATTGTGACTTTGGAGTAAAATCGAACTATGGAGAAGCAGTCTTTTTAATTAACCCGTTTTTTAAAATCTCTCATGCCCTTAGCCCTCCTTTGTTACATTTTTGGAATATGTGGCTTTTTCCATGTATTTCCAGGAGTGGGCTGCTGGGGGTTCGCAGGGGTTCGGGAGAACCTCTAGCTAAGATTCTGTGCAGGTCGGAGAACCCCCAAATCCCACTCCTCCCATCCCACCCTGCCCCTCCCAGGAGCCCCCACGCGGCCCGTTTTGGATGCAGGTAAGTGCAGGGCACGAGCGGAGACTCGGAGAGGGCACAAAACGGGCCTACCGGAAGTTTGGGAAGGCTGGAAACGGGCCCATTTTCAGCCTCCAGAGGGCCATCAGAGCTTTGGGAGGCCGTTTTCGCCCTCCCGGAGGCTCGAAGAAAGCCTCCGGAGCCTGGGAAGGGCAAAAACGCCCCCCACCCCATGGTGCAGGAGGCCGACTAGGCCACGCCTATCATGGCCATGCCAACCCAGCAACAGGACACAGAACCCCTTGCTAAAATTTTTGAAGCCCACCCCTGTGCATTTCCATATTCAGCATCTTACAGAATAACAGAGTTGGAAGGGACCTTGGAGGTCTTCTAGACCAACCCCCTGCGGAAGCAGGAGACCTTATACCGTTTCAGACAAATGATTGTCCAAACTCTTCTTAAAAACCTCCAGTGGACGAAAAGAAGCCTGTTGAATTTCTTAGATTTCTAATTTCTAAGGCCTGAACAGGTAGTTTTCATCCTGCAAGACTCATTTCACCAGCTAATATATATATATTTGGCTTACCTAACATTACATTTTCCGATGATACCTCTGCTACTAAACACTGGAAGAAGGGACGTGTTCCAAAACCATCTCGAAGTAAATCTGAAAAATGTTCAAGCCATTGAATGAAGGGTAAGAAATACCACATGAAAATTACAGACGAGAGGATCACCATTGGCCCCAAAGCTGACTCCCTTAAGCAGATTTTGTCTGTTTTCACCAGAATGGAGGGTTAACTCTTCGGAATTAAAATGATAGAGAATGGTTAGACTTTTCTTCCACGGGAAGACAAGTAAAAATACAGTAGTGGCCAAAATTGTGGAAACCTTTTGGGGAAAGTGGTAGTACAGTGGTCTAAAGCACCCTGTTATTAAGACCAGCTGCCTGCAATTACTGCAGGTTCGAATCTCTCCAAGGCTCAAGGTTGACTCAGCCTTCCATCCTTTCTAAGGTAGGTTAAATGAGGACCCAGTTGTGGGGGCAATAAGCTGACTTTGTATAAAAATATACAAAAGTATGAAGGCTATTGCTTAATGCACTGTAAGCCGCCCTGAGTCTCCGGAGAAGGGCGGCATATAAATCAAATTTTTTTAAAAAATAGCATATTGCCCCCAACAATCTGGGTCCTCATTTTACCCACCTCGGAAGGATGGAAGGCTGAGTCAACCTTGAGCCGGTGAGATTTGATCCGCTGATCTGCTAAACTAGCTGAAGTAGCTGCAGTACTGCACCCTAACCACTGCGCCACCTCGGCTCGGAGATAATAGATAGATAGATAGATAGATAGATAGATAGATAGAGAGATAGAGAGATAGAGAGATAGATAGATAGATGATAGATTATGGAGAGAGAGCGATAAATTACACAATGGTGGGTGGTTGGATGGATGGATGATAGGAGAGAGAGAGATTCCCAACGTTCGTAAGATTTTACTCCCATCCTCTTACACACACACACACACACACACACACACACACACGGATACCAGTGGTGCATTTTCTCTGTCCAGTCCCTTTTCCCTCTTGTCACCATCCTACTTTTCCCAAGGAAGAGCCCCATCTCTTCCTCTCCATCTTTACAAGACATCCAACAGCCTGCAGAGATAGCCCTGTTTTGCCCCCAGCTGTTTTGTGTCTCTCTCCAGCCGGCCCAGATAAATTTTGGGATGATTAAGATGTCACCATGAGAGCAATTTGAATATGCCACATACTGTTGTCGAATTGTTCTAAAAAAGAAGGGAGGGGGGAGTGGAAGTGCATTAGAGGGGGGGAGGCAGGGAGGTTCCCAGAAGAGGGGGGGAAGGGTACATGCTTCCTTGTCTTCAAGCTGATGATGAACTTTTTCAGTGTAGAAAATACAGGTTGTCCTTGACGTACGACCACAACTGAGCCCCAAAATTTCCATCGTTAAGTGACACAATTGTCAAGCTTTAAATGTTAGGTTAATTTTGCTCCATTTTATGGCCTTTCTTGCCCCCATTGTTAAGCGAATCACTGCAGTCATTAAGTTAGATCGTAAAGTGAATCTGGCTTTCTCCGTTGACTTTGCTGGTCAGAAGATCTCAAAAAGGGATCCCATGATCCCCGGGGACACAGCAACCGTCATAAATATGAACCGGTTGCCAAGCATCCAAATTTCAATCACGTGACCAGAAGGATGCTGAAAAGGTAAGCATGAAAAATGATCGTAAGTCACTTTTTTCTGTGCCATTGCAACTCTGAACAGTCACTGAATGAAAGGTTGTAAGTCAAGGACCAGCTGTATAATACTCTCAAAACTGCTGTTTTTACCTGTTTCTGTTATTTTTACTGCTTCGGGCATGTTTTCATAAGCAGCCAGTTCCTGCCAAGAGAAGAAAACCAGAATGTCACTGGGATAAAAAAAAATAATGTTATTTGTTCGGACTTCTCAACACTTGATAGGTTAAGACCAGTAGTAAAATCCTCTGAAGTCTGCTACCGGTTCTGTGAGACTGCTACCGAGAGTGTGCTTTGCATGCACATGCGCGCCTGAGGCATGCCCGCACAGTGCTAAAAAAGGAACATTTTGAAGCCTTCCGAGTCTGCAAAGGTAAGTAGAACAGCGAGAGGGAGGGAATCCGCTGTGCCACGCAATTGTTGTGGTCTGCCAGCAGCCTGCGGAGCTGGCAACGGAGTCAGACAGTGAGGAGGCTGAGGAAGAACAGGGGCCAGTCCTGGAAGCTGGGGAAGGCCCGGATGAGGGCTCTGCGTTGGAGGCAGAGATGGGGCCAGGGCCATCGGGGAGTGATGTGCAGACTCCGGAGCCTCCAGAGGCTGACAGCAGAGAGGCAGAGGAACAGGAGGAGCCTGTTCCTAGTACACGCATGAGAAGAGCAAGAGCAGCTAAAGCAAAAAGGATGACTCAGGAGTAAGGCCAAGAGATGATTGGCCCCTCTCATAAGGCTTAAAAGACCAGCAATGGCTCTTGGGCTCTTTGTCGGAAAACAACGTTGATAGATTTGTTTCTTGTCTTGCTGCATTTATTTCTTGTCGGCGTCTTCTGCTTCTGAACTTTTGCCAAGAAAAGCCTTTGGCAGGCTGCCTAATTAGACCAAGGTTGGTGATAAGGCTGAAGAATTGTGTTACGAAGAATTTGTTTTGAATTACTTTGGACTGAGAATGAGTTAATTCTCAGCGGTTCTAATAAAGTCTGTTTGTTTTCGAACTGATTGCATCTTATAATACCTACTTGGGCCTGGGTCACAACAGCAATTTAGATTAGCTAGAAAGCAGGAAATCCGACGATTCTAGCTAATATAAATCGCACGTCACAGCTGATTGTTGCCCAGCTGATCATCGGCTGAATGATTCAGGTAGCATTTTTTACTACTGGTTCCGGAGAACCAGTCTGAACTGGTAGCATTTCACCCCTGGTTAAGACACCATTCGACCCCATCATCTTCTCTCTTACTCTAATGAGTCGCATGATATGAGGACAGTCCTGCGGCTCAGCTGGTCGCACCCGGAAGCGATTCATGGAGTTGCTGTTGCCTTCCATAATGAGAGTTTGAAGCAGCAGCGTGCCCGTTCGCTTCCCACAAAGGGGCTTGAGCGCTGCTGAGCCTCTGCTGGGGTTGCTTCATTCACCATCTCAGAGAGTGATAGTCGGACAAGGACAGAAAAAGAAAAAGAAAAGACAAAAGAAGAAGTAGAAGCGGCCTTCTTCCCTCGCCACCGAACCTTCCCCTGCGTTATCTTTTCTCCTGCCCGTTTACAAAGAATGGAGGTTGGAGATACGGTCTCTGTTTCTGGCTGGCTTCCATCCCAGCTTGTGCTGGGGTCACCCAACAGCCTGATCATGCAAAGAGTCACAATGGGGCCAGCATCACAATATCTCATCTCTGCTCATCTTTTTCCTTTATAAACAATTATCAAGACAAGGTGAAGGTGGGAAGATCTCAAGGTAGGCCTACTCCTCAATGTTCGAAATCTCAAATGGGGATTTATGAATTGACTGATTAGGAGTTTTCTCTCTCTCTCTCTCTCTCTTCTTCCAAGAACCACGCAAGTCAACGGATGTCCCCAAAAACGCATGGTAAGAAAAATGCCCAGGAAGGCCACCTACAAAATTTAATTCAACATTGGGGGAAAAGAAACTGTAATAGCAATAGCACTTAGACTTACCGTATATACCGCTTCATAGTGGAATAGAATTAGAATTAGAATTAGAATTAGAATTAGAATTAGAATTAGAATTAGAATTAGAATTATTAGAATTAGAATTAGAATTAGAATTAGAATTAGAATTAGAATTAGAATTAGAATTAGAATTAGAATTGAATTCTTTATTGGCCAAGTGTGATGGAATTTGTCTCTGGTCCATATGTTGTCAGTGTACATAAAGAAAAAATAAAATATATTAATCAAGAATCATAAGATACAACACTTAGTAATAGTCATAGGATACTAATAAGCAATCAAATCATACTAGGAAACTATAAAAACAATATAAATTGTAAAGATACAAACAACATGGATATAGCCATAAGTGGGAAGACATAGGTACTAGTAAGGATGAGAAGAAGGATTGTAATACAGTCTTAGTAGTTAATTTGACTGTGTTGTGGGAATTAGTCGTTTAGCAAAGTGATTTACAGCCCTCTCTAAGCGGTTTATAGAGTCAGCATGTTGCCCCCAACAATCTGGGTTCTCATTTTACCCTAAATCCCTGCCCACCCACCCCACACCCATTGCCCAGCTGAGCTGTGCAATCATTAGAGGCTTTTTTTATTTATTTTTAAAAGCATTTTTTCTATAACCTCTTTGGGTGGAAAAATGCTTTTAAAAGTTTTAAAAAAAGCCTCTGATGATCGCGCGGCTCAGCTGGGATCATCAGAGGCTTTTAAAAGCATTTTTTCTACAACCTCCGAAGAGGTTATAGAAAAAATGTTTTTAAAAGGAAAAAAAGCCTCTGCTGATCAGGCAAGTCAGCTGGGATCGTCAGAAGCTTTAAAAGAATTTTTTTACAACCTCTTCAGCCGAAGAAGTTGTAGAAAAAATGGTTTTAAAAGTAAAAAAAAAAAAAAAAGTTGGCCATGCCCACTCAGTCATATTAACCCCCCCACCAAGCCGCACCCACAGAACCGGTAGTAACAAATTTTACATTTCACCACTGACCTATATGTAATATATTTAGGATATGCTACGATCCCATTTGTAATCATTTATTTACATGAATATTGGTCTAAGAACCAATCCAAGAAGACCTATCTTTAAAAAAGTTAATTAAAAACCAGGAATGATGCTGTAAAGCAAGTTCAAAATCCATGGCCTTTGGTCTAATGTAAATCAAAATTATTCAGATTGGAATGAAAACTTCAGAAAGCCGGAAAAGGATCAAAACTCTTTTTTTCGAAGGAATTCCACGATGTTGGCATCCAGTTTTCACCTGGCCCTACTTCTGCTGTTAACCATCACTTGCCTGACCGCAAAAGCTGCAAATCGTAAGAAAACCTTTGGGATCTTCTTTTAGATGACTTCTGGTTAACAAGATCCTCCAGATGTCAGAATCAAGGGGAATCCTTTGGAGCTTGACTTTTTTAAAAGAGGTGGATGTAGTAAGGACTAGGATTAAAATCCGCAATCTTATATTCATCTGTTGGAAATGAAACATAGACCTCACGGGATATGCCTGCACAATAGAATTTACCTAGTGCAGTTAAAGACTTAATATGCTAAACCTGGTTAGTTTCATTGGAGCTTAGCCTATTCTGCAAACCTAGTCCAATAATAATGATCACGGGAATCTAAAAGGGGATTACCATATTTTTTCTGGGTATAAGATGCACCTTTTTACCCCCTAAAAGAGGCTGAAAATTTGGGTGTGTCTTATACTCCGAATGTAGCTTTTTCAAAGCTTTTTTTCAGCCCTAACGAGGCACTAATGAGGTATTAGTGAGTGAAGCATTTTCCCAGCTTTGCCTGCTCCCTCAACTCTCAGCTGTGCTTGAAGCGATCTCCATGCTTTGCTCCGACTCTCAGCTGTTCTTTAGAAGCTTTTTTTCAGCCCTAACTAGGCGCCAGCTTTGCCTGCTTTTCTCATTGCTGCTTCCTCTCAGCTATGCCTTAGAAGCTGTTTTTTAATCCCCAAGCAGGGGATAAAAAACCAGCAAACTAATGTGCTGAAGCTGACCAGATTAAGGACGCTAGCCAGATGAATACCTGGTAGGCAGATTTCCCCCACCCCCTCTATTTTCCTCCCCAAAAATTAAGCTGCGTCTTATACTCCGGTGCGTCTTACACTCCGAAAAATACTGTAATTTAATAGCCATGTGAATAGTGTGAAAGATGACAAAGATAAAAGATTGTGTCACTCAAGATTCAGATTATCCTCTATCATACTTCCTTCTCACACAGATAGGGGGGACCAGATTACAATCAGGATTATAAATTCTCCAGGATCATCGACTGAAAGTCCAACTATTGCAGAGAAACAGGAGGGGAATAGAAATATCTTGACTGACTCAAGAAAAATAAATACATTTTAGTTTTTCCTCTGTGGGAACCAACTTCTGTCTTTGGGCTGAGAGGGCTCAAAAACATGTTATGGTCTTAACAATCATAGGAAGATAGGTAAAGGTAAAGGTTCCCCGCAATGCATGCTAATCATTTTCTGGCTCTAAGGGCGGTGCTCATCTCTGTTTCAAAGCCGAAGAGCCAGCGCTGTCCGAAGACGTCTCCGTGGTCATGTGGCGAGCATGACCAAAGGCACACAGAACGCTGTTACCTTCCCACCAAAGTGGTCCTTATTTTTCGATTTGCATTTTTTACGTGCTTTCGAACTGCTAGGTTGGCAGAAGCTGGGACAAGTAATGGGAGCTCACCCCATTAGGCGGCGCTAGGGATTCGAACCGCTGAACTGCCGACCTTCTGATCGACAAGCTCAGCGTCTTAGCCACTGGAACATAGCTAAAGATAATTAGAATTTTTAGAATGCTGAGTTTAGATATTTCCAGAAAGAGATTGTTCTTATCTACTGGCAATCCAGGGCAGAAACATAGTTTTAGAAGTGAATTATTATTACTGTTCTAGAAGAATTTAAAATTAAATGAATGCCCTTATCAAGTCAGCTGTTAATCACGCAAAACACAATCCAATCCTCTTCTTTTCCAGACAAGAAAAAGTAACTTGCTGGTAATTTGGGAAAAGGGAAGATAGACTAGATAAAAAATAAATAAACACATTTTCGTTTTGTTTTTCCTCATATAATCGAAAGGGCCCAGGTTTGCGTATTGCAGTGAGTCATAGTTTGTTTGTTTGTTCAGTAAGTCTTATTTGGGTATTCAGACATGTAAAAGTCCATCTAATTGAAGGGTGTCAAACTCTTATTTCATTGAGGGCCTCATCAGGGTTGTGTTTGACTTCGGGGAGCCGGGGTGGGCGTGGCCAGCTCAACATCACTCCTGTTGGGGGCGCCTGTGATGGGCCAAGCACTTTGCCAGCTCCCAAGCTCCATTTTCAGCTGCCACAGCCTCCTGCAACCCACTGCCAGTGAAAACGGAGAGTTGCAGGAGGCCGTGCAGCCGAAAATGGAGCTCAGGAGCCTGTTTTCGCTGGCAGAAGCACTGTGGGCCAGTCCTTTGCTGTTTCTAGGAAGGCCCCACTGGCCAAATCTAAGTACCCCGTGGGGCAAATCCAGCCCCCGGGCCTTAAATTTGACACCCTGATCTAATCCAACATTCCTTACAATAGAAACAAACTTTTTTTAAAAAAAAAAAATCAGCTAAGCATGGCTTGCTATGCTGTTAAATGAACCATGCTTAGCTCTGTTCTCCTACCATTCTAAGCCATCCCTCTGGCTTATAAAGGACAATAGCCAAGCTGACAAGACTGTACAACATCAAAAAACAACGAAACTATATTATGGTTTAACACAATGCACGAATCCGGTGAGGGATCCACGTATGCAGTTGAAATTTGCTCTTGGAAGTCCAGTGATGACTAATGTGAAACACGGCGGTTGAATTGAACTGTGTCTTCTTTTCCAGCTGATTGCACCCATGTTGCAGACTTTGATAACTGTGTAGGTGATACGGTCGGTTTTTGCCCTAAAGGGATTGCCTGCAGTTGTAAAGATAAAGTTCCTTATTGCCAGTAAGTAAGTTAACTTCCTTGTTTTGAGAATTAGGGAGGAAGGCTGTATTTGCAAAGTCCAGCCTCTTCTTAAAAGCCTCCAGAGATGGAGAATTTATAACCTTCATGGGGACAACTTCCATTCTGAACATTTTCCTTCTTGGTAAACTAACTCTAGGGCTCTCCCTTCCCTCTCTCTCCCTCCCTCCCTCTATCCATAACTTGTATTCAGTGGTGGGATTCAAATAATTTAACAACCGGTTCTCTGCCCTAATGACCAGCTGGATAGGCGTGGCTTGGTGGTCATGTGATCATGTGGGTGTGGCCAATTTAACGTCACTCATATCAATGGGCGCTTCGCCTTAGCTGTTACAATGTAATAAGGGTTAACCGGAGAGGCAGTTTCTGTAAGCAGAGCAATAAAGATTAGGCTAGAAACACCACCAGAAGGTTTCCTTCCTGCCTTCCTTACAGGATTAGCCCTGTCAAGTGGAAAAAAACAAAATAAGATTTCTTCCAACAACCGGCTCTCTGAACTGCTTAGAAAGTTAACAACCGGTTCTCCCGAATAGGTGCGAACTGGCTGAATCCCACCACTGCTTGTATTTGTTATTTCTGGTTTAGTTTCCAAGATATGGAAATGCTTTCTTGACTAGCTTCTCTCTAGCTTCTCTTTAAGTACTTGAACATGGCTATTATCTCTCCCCTAAGTCTTTTTTTTTCTCTCTTCATCTGACTTCCAAATTTTAGTTTGCCTGTCCTTGTAGGCATGTCCTCAAGCTCTTGAATCATCTTTGTTGCCCACCCCTGAACCTTTGTTGATAAGCAAACTCAGCCTGAATGTTTGAGGCTGATAACGTTACTTGCAAATGTCACTCCAGAACACAAGGAAGCCCTTGATTCTAGCACCCAACCCTAGAGTTGTTGGGTGGATTAGCACCCAACTTCATGATACATGCTATGGTTTGCAGGGAAAGTGGTTCAAAGCTTCTCAATTTTGGTCTCCTCCATTTCACGAGATGAGTACTCCACTCGGGGTGAAATCCAGTAGGTTTTTCACAGGTTCTGGAGAACCGGTAGCGGAAATTTTGAACAGTTTGAAGAACCTGTAGCAGAAATTTTGAGTAGTTCAGAGAACCGGCAAATGCCACCTCTGGCTGGCCCCAGAGTGGGGTGGGAATGGAGATTTTGCAATAGCCTTCCCTTGGAGTGGGGAGGGAATGGGGATTTTGCGTATCCTTGCCCTGGAGTGGGGTGGAAATGGAGATTTTGTAATATCCTTCCCCTGCCATGCCCACCAAACCATGTCCACCAAGCCACTCCCACAGAACTGGTAGTAAAAAAAATTGGATTTCACCACTGAATCACTACTCTGCTCACAACAGAATATGCCTTATGCCACCAGGCTTGAAATTTTGGACTTGAACTATGCCACCTATGGTTTGACCTCTGCTTAGTACACAAAATTGTCTGTTACAACGTCCTACCTGTCAATGACTACTTCAGTTTCAACCACAATAATACACGGGCAAACAATAGATACAAACTCAAAGTAAACCGCTCCAAACTCGATTGAAGAAAATACGACTTCAGCAACAGTCAGGTCAATACCTGGAATGCACTACCTGACTCTGTGGTTTGTTCCCCAAACCCCCAAAACTTTAACCTTAGACTGTCTACCGTGGACCTCACTCCATTCCTAAGAGGTCTGTAAGGGGGTGTGCATAAGCGCACTAGCGTGCCCTACTGGTCCCATTTATTCGTACTCGTTTCTTATGTATATACTTATACCTGCTTATACTTATATGTTTATATGTTATGTTCATACTTATACTTGCTTTCTCATACATGCTTGACAAACTAAAAATAAATAATAAAAAAAATTCTGTCTTTAGGTGTCCCTCCTACCGAAACGAATGGAAAGATTATTGGTACATGGGGCCCAAATGTGACTATCTGTGGAGCACCCTGGACTTGATTTTGATGATCGTGGTTCCTGCAGTCACATTGTCTACAGTTGCCTTCACCTTAGTGCAGTGGGTTGCCTACTGTAGAAGCCAGCCGAAAAAGAGCAGGTGAGTTTATTTGGGGTAGAGAGAAGACCATTTTTTGACTGAGGCAGGATTTATTTCCACCAAATCCCTGCCCTGATCAGTGAACGTATAGGTAACACTGAACTAAAAGTGACAAGCATCCCAATGAAGAGAGAGCTTAGGAGCAGCACAGAGGTATTTATGTAACATACTGTTGTGACCCGCCAGCGGCACTCGCGTCGGACAACGAGGAGGCCGAAGAGGATGTGATGCCAGAGGCAGAGACTCAGCCAGGGCCTTCAGAACCTCCAGAGGCTCCTTCAAGTGGAGAGAGCGAAGTGGAGGAGCCTCTCCTCAATAGGCTGGGCACGCAGGGCTGCCAAAAGGCAGGAGTGGCTACTCAGGAGGAGGAGGTCTACTCAAGAGTAGGGCTTGAGGATAATTGGCCACTCCCTTAGCCTATTTAAATCACATGCAGCTAGTGCTTTTTTGCTAGAAACAACGTCTCATTACTACAGAGCATCTTGGAGAGCGAGCAACTTCTCATATCTGGTTTTCTGGGCTGGTTGCCAACCTTTGTTGGACTTTGTTCTTAATAACTTTGATAAGGATCCTTTGCATGGGAAGCCTGCATTCTTGAAAGGGGGTTGTTTGGAATTAAACAGTGTTTGTGAAGCTTGGTGTGTGTCACATTCTCTGGGAATCCGAAGCTGGGGCAGAACACATACAAAGCCATAGTGTCAACTCGCAAAGCATCCCTGGCCTGCTGTCGAGTTGCCATAGGCAAGGGGGATGGAAAAACAATGAAGCAGCATGGCAGCCAAAAACAAAACCACATTCCAGACATGTATCACTCAAGGCTGTCTCCCAGGGTTACCCACAGTGGCTGGAGGAGAGTGATCTCTACAACCCGGCAAAATTGCTCCGTTGACGAATGTGACTGATGACACACCCTGGGGGGAGGGGGGAAACAGGGTCAAGATTGGGTCGTAAATTACGTGGAGTCAGAGTTGGCTTCACTTGGAATGTGCTGATATGAAGCTCCTAATAAATGACTGGATTTCTTTTGAAGCTTGGCTCGAGGCTCATGATTTAATTAGAGCATCCTTCGGAACCCCGACACATAGTTTGTTTAATTATGGTTTATTTATCGCCCTACAATAAGCTAAGATCATCCATTTTTAATATGATCCTAGCCACAGTTTTAGTGGTAAAGATGTCAGGCTAGAAGCCAGGAGATTTTGAGTTCTAATTTCACCTTAGGCACAAAGCCTGCTGGATGTCCTTGAGCCAGTCACTTTCTCTCAGCCCTAGGAAGGAGGTAAGGGCAAACTCTTATGAAAAACCTTGTCAAGAAAACTGCAGGGATACGTTCCAGACAATCTTCAAGAACTGAACACAACTGAACAAAATAAATTAGCTTAGTTTAGCTTAGGTTTTTCTCCTCGTCAAGGGTATGTTACATTTACATTTAATATTAGTTTTTTTAAAATCTGATATTTTGGTAATATTTTCAGAAGTCAAGAAAGGCAACCAAGACTCCAAGCTCGGGTCATCCCAAATAAACCCCAAAGACAGTTGGTAAGCAAATACCTTTTAAATTTATTTCATTGTTGTTGTTATAGCTTTGTTTTGTATTTAATTTAATGAGGTTTTTAAAGGGTTGTTTTGCTTTTTCAAAAAACGGTAGATAGTTATTTTTAGACATATCTTGCCTCATTGTTTTTAAACATCCCATTTACTTTCCAATGGAAATTGATACCGTATCTCTGATCTTCAAGATGTGATTAATTCCTGTCATTGATGCTCCCATAATTATTTGAAAAAGATGGCATAAATTTACATGTAATGTGTATAAATAAATAAATAAATGGGATGTTAAAAAAATAATACAAATCTCTAAAGTAACACTCACCCCTTTGCACCCCAGTATACCACCTCCGGGGATGCGGTGGCTCAGTGGCTAAGATGCTGAGCTTGTCAATCAGAAAGTCAGCAGTTCAGTGGTTTGAATCCCTAGTGTCGTGTAACGGGGTGAGCTCCCGTTACTTGCTTCTGCCAACCTAGCAGTTCGAAAGCATGTAAAAAATGCAAGTAGAAAAATAGGGACCACCTTTAGTGGGAAGGTAACAGTGTTCCATGTGCCTTTGGCATTTAGTCATGCCGGCCACGTGACCACGGACAGCGCTGGCTCTTCGTCTTTGAAACGGAGATGAGCACCGCCCCCTAGAGTTAGGAACGACTAGCACATATGTGCGGAACCTTTACCTTTATAGCACCTCCTGGCCTAGGAAAGTAAAACCAAATATATGATAATGGGTTTCTTAGTAAAAGAGGAACAGCAAGAAAGGTCTGGCTCATATGGAAAAGAAAATATAATGATTCTACCTGTCCAATAGGAACAATACTTCGCAAGCTTTTAGAAGGTGATATGTCCAATTTTGATCCTGCATGGTTGACTTTTTTTCCCCCCAGTTTTATTTTTCCTCCATCAACTTAATCTTGACCTATTTCATTTTCATAAATATTGTTATCTTGGAATGCTTTTTTTGTTTGTTTGTTTAAAACAATCATCAAAATCAAAGAAATCTGCTTATTTCCCATTTCTGATTTTTCTCGCACAGGACGCCCAGCCGAAACAAATGTTGGCATTTCCCAGGCCTTTGGTCCAAAACCAACAGGAGGATAGATTCAGGTATGACCTCCTGTGATAAAAAAATGTGTCTTCTATCACAGGGTTTGAATCCAGATTGTTAACTTTCTTTCACACTTGAAAAGTGAAGCTTGTGTAGTCCCAACTAATTTTAAGCATTGATTTCAGTGGATGGAAATACACTATAGGTAATCCTCTTTGCTGTAACTGCTCTTGCCTTCTGGGAGCTCTTCTCATGCGTGCACTAGGAACAGGCTCCTCCTGTTCCTCTGCCTCTCTGCTGTCAGCCTCTGAAGGCTCCGGAGATGGCTCCCTCCCAGATGGCCCTGGCCCCATCTCTGCCTCCGATGCAGAGCCCTCATCCGGGCTTCCCCCAGCCTCCAGGACTGGCCCATGTTCTTCTTCAGCCTCATCGCTGTCCAACTCCGCTGCCAGCTCCGCAGGCTACTGGCAGACCACAACACTTAGCAACAGAAATTTAAAGCTCAATTCTGGTTGTGTGTTGAGGACTACCTGTACCATCCACTCAACTTGGCTTAATCTGGACTCTGTGTGCATGTGTAGCATAAACCCAGTATATAGACATAGACCCACATACACACCCAGTCCACACCCAGAAAGAAGCTATTTCACTTTGTGACACTATTCCATCTACAGCAATTTGCTTGAAAATCACTTCAAAGAAAATATTTATTGGGAAGTCAGCCTCACAGTAACTTCCACATTCCACATACAACAGGCGGAAACAGCCCTCTTTTCCAATAAGCAGAGAAAACTAGTAACGGTGGAAATTTTGTATTTGTTTGTGTATCTGCTTTCATTTCCTGGCCAATACAGTAAATTGAACCATAATGTGATTTGTGTACATTTAGCTTAATGCTTTGCAGGAATACAACTCCTAGATTTTCATTTCCAGGGCTACAGAATGCTTTTATGGTTGTGTTCAATTTTCTCATATGACAGCTACTCGCCCCAGAGACCTCTTTCAAGGGCAGTGCCATCTGCCCAAGCTGGCCGGAGTAACAACTGGGTGAATGAGATGCCAAGTGCAGATTATGATCAAGAATTTGAAGATCTGCCTATGAGGCAGCTTCCGGTATGTCCAGATTTTGGCTGTGCACAAAAATGACATTTTCCAGAGTGTACTTGATGTCAGTGGAAGCCACTTTTGCTTGTATGAAGGAATTGACTTCGATTTCCACTGATTTCTGCTTCAAACTTGTCGTAGTTTCCCAGCGCCAGTCAGTAGCTTTGAGAGACATATATAGAGCTTTTGGGGGGAAGGAAATAATTTTCATCATTGCGCAAATAGAATGTTGCCCATGGTTTTCTGGATCCTGTTGCTACCACAAGATCTTGTCTAGGCGCCTCCAATCATTCAGACAGTCCTCAGTAAACACTGGTATTTAATCGATACTCCTAACTTAGACCATCAAGTAAGAAAAAGCAATAGACAATCAGACAGGCTGAACTAAAGAGGTAGTGATTCTAAAACGTCAATATAAAATAAACAAAATTTAATGGCTTTTGAGCACCCGTGGAAGGCAGGTGGATTAAAAATTGAAGCTGTAATCATTAGCAATAATAAAAATAATAACCGGAATCTTGTAAGAATTCAGGCAAGAACATGGGCATTTATATGACTTCCCAGTTCAAACTATGTGACCTGAGTGAGATTACCAAAATCATATAAGGTTGTAACCAACTGTAGCATGATTGACCCTTCCCTTGTGTCAAATTTCACCTGATTTGGACAAGGTTGCTATCAACTAGAACGGGGTCAGCAACCTGTGGCTCTGGAGCCGCATGTGGCTCTTTCACCCCTCTGCTATGGCTCCCTGTCACTCAAAATATTGATGTTGATCTCGCTGTTGCGATCTGGCGAGATCCGGCCATGAATAGTGTGAATGGGTTTTAATTGTTTTTAATGTTTTAATTTTTAATGTTTTTATATATGGTTTTTAAATGCATTGTAAGCCGCCTTGAGTCTTCGGAGAAAGGCGGCATACAAGTTGAACAAATAAATAAATATGTGTCACAACTGCTAATTTGTGACACTTGTCGGGACACGATTTATTGAGCTTTTCAACTCGCCGGTAGGCCAACCATGGATAAATCCCAGAAAAGAAGTTTCAGAAGAAAACAGAACATTTAATTCAACCACATATGCTAGTTTTGTGGCCGCTTAAGAAATAGTCAGGCACAGGAAGGGTTTTGTGGCTCCCGGTGTTTTGTTTTCTGTGGAAAATGGGTCTAAATGGCACTTTGAATGTTTAAGGTTGCAGACCCCTGAACTAGAATAAGCCAAAGCATTGCTTATAGTTAAACGGAAAAGAGTTCCCATGACCAGCCTTTCTGCTAAACCACGGATTACTTGATTTAAGAGAATTGTATCCAATATTTACATTGAAAAAGACACAAATGGACTTTGTGGATTATAGTCCATCTTTTTTAAGCTCTCAGAAGAGCTTCTAAAGAAGAGCTTCATTGCCTGCTAAAATGCCAATGTAACGTGTCCCAACTGAAATCCTGTCATTTAATGAATCAGAGGATTTCAACCTTTCCTTTCTTAAGTCCCACCATCACTCTAAAGAAGAAAGCGGGGTCATACCAAGTATATTGGTCATTTGTTTGTGTATTTATCAGTGATGATATGTTCTAGCGATCTAAAAATGCAATTATGGTGTTGATCGTGTTTCTGATTGCAATAAGTTCAAAACGGAGCAGAAACGGAGGAAAAAGTAGTATTGTTAAACTAGCATTTGCACCTGGAGGCAGTGTTTTCATAATCAAGAAATACTTGATTATAATGAGTGAGACCTGATTAGTTCAAAAGGCTATTTTATTTAGGCTGGAAAGCCCAGATTTTCAGAGGTTATTCTAATGTCAGTGTCCAGGAAACCCCCTGCTGAAAGTCAGTTCCTTTACGTAGATTTAGGCTTTAGGCTTACCAGTTCTGAGCTGCAAAAGTCTAGACAACTATGGAATGGCATAAAATAATTAGTTTTGATGGCACTTAATGATTGTTCAGATGTTTGTAGCCTGGATAATGTAGGTCTACTTTGCTTTAACATAACTCAGCTGACTAGGGTTGCGATGCCCTCTTTCTCAGCTCATTTCTTTTGTGGACTTTTCAATTGGGAGAATTAAGTCAAACGTCCTATCTTGAAGATTGCATAGTTGAGAGAAACACTGCCTTAAATAACTTTTAATCTTAATTTTCTTTTACAGAGACCTAAGGCACCGGTTCCTCTTCCTGATTATGGGGAGAACAGTTCCCAGCCAATGAACCATCTCATTGCTAATATACCCTCTAGATTTGTTCATCCACAGTATGCATATAACTAAAAGAAACTTCAGAAAACTGAAGTGTCTTATGGTATAATAAAACTATAAGATAAATACTTTTGCCTGTTTATTCTTTATCCCTCAGAGTTGTAGTCCTCAAAACAGTCTTTGGGTTGATTCAAAGGTGCTTTGTCAGGCGGCAACGGGAGTTTCTTGGGTTTTCTTTGAAGGGGTTTTGCTTCTCATCCCAGCTTATTCAGCTCTGACAGGATAGAGGGGAATGGAAGGATTTATATTCCTTGCAGACAGCTAGTCACTTGCATCCTTTTAAGGATGATGCAAAGGGATGCGGTGGCTCAGTGGCTAAGACGCTAAACTTGTCGATCAGAAGGTCGGCAGTTCAGCAGTTCGAATCCCTAGCACTGTGTAACTGAGTGAGGTCCCGTGACTTGTCCCAGCTTCTGCCAACCTAGAAGTTCGAAAGCACGTAAAAAATGCAAGTAGAAAAATAGGGACCACTTTTGGTGGGAAGGGAACAGCGTTCCGTGCGCCTTTGGCATTGAGTCATGCCGACCACATGAACACGGAGACGTCTTCGGACAGCGCTGGTTCTTCGGCTTTGAAATGGAGATGAGCACTGCCCCCTAGAGTTGGGAACAACTAGCACATATGTGCGAGGGGAACTTTTACCTTTACTTTTAAGGATGATGCCAGAATGAAAAGATACTGAACCAGAGGCACCACTCACTATCTTAATCTTATAGGGGCTTTGTTTTGCATTACCATGGTAGAACCTCATCAATTGTGCTTTGTGGAGTATAGTTTTAATTTTTGATAAAGGGTAAATGCTGATTATAGCCCATACAAACAAAAACTCTTTGTGGAGGTCCACCTTGTCTTAAAAAATGGGAAAGAGCCCTAACAGCAAAAAGTTTTAAAACCCCCGAGTATGCCTTTCACTGTTATTGTCTCTCTTTAGCAGCAGTGTCAAAAACTTTAGCATTGTGTGTTTATGATGCTCTTCCTAAATTTGGAATGCAGAAAGACAAAAGGGCATTGCGTTTTAAAGATACAGAAGCCCTTGGCAAGGAGCTCGGTCTTTGCCCCTACCAAACTTTTTTTTTCTCACCCTTCCCGAGACCTTGAATCTAATGATGGGAATATTAGAAAATGCAATCCAGTCCTTTACATCATTTTACAAAAAACGCACCTAACAAAAAGATTGTAATTCTTGCTATTTGTGGGTGAATCTCTTTCCCCCCCCCCCAAGGTCCCTTTAAATAAAATGTTGGCAGTTTGCATTTGAAGGCTGTTGCGTGTTTTATGCTTTATAAAATAAACCCTATTTGCGTTGCTCGGGAGAAACAAGACTGCGAACAAAACTGGCACTTTAATTGCAAGAATAATTTAATTGCAAGAATAACAAGAAATCCAGTAAGAGATCAGGGCTTGTTAGGAGAAGATTAAAGGTTAATTTCAAAGTTGGACTTTAGCCACTTCCCTTTTTATTAAAAAAAATCTCTTATTAAAGTCGAGGGGAAGAGAAAAATCATTGCAACCAAAAAAAAAATTTCTGCGGATTCCTGAAATCTGCCCGCCCACCTCAAGGGATGATCTTGTCGTGAGACGATAACCGCAGAATCGCCCGTTTGGTGGGGTTTTTTTTTTTTTGTTGGTTTGTTTCTCGTGCGCCGCCCTCCCGCTCTTTTTCCTCCCGTCGGGTGTTTTTCGCTCCTGGCTTTTGTTCGCCCGCTTTCCTTTCTCCACCCCTCACCCCTCCCTTCGACTCAGGGAAAGATGCGGGCGCCGCGGAGCTTCACTCGCCTCCGCGCGCATGCTCCCTCAAAGGAAAAAAGGTGGAGGGCTGAGAAAAGCAACCCAGGGGACGACGCGCCTGGGTGACGTGTTCCGGCGTCGGCTGTTCGCGAAGACGGCGCGGGGGGGAGAAAGAGGGAGGGGGGAATGAGGGAGCGCGCGCGGGCGAGAGAGAAGGCCGCGCGCGCTCCCGCCCGCCTGCCGTTTCCTAGCCCGAGCCTGTGATTGGTGCAGGCCTCGGACCTGGCGGACCTCGAATGCCAGGCCCCGAAAACTGGCAGCCGAGGCGGCCGAGCGTCCTCCGGCCTCCACCCCCGCTCGGGCCCGAGCCCGCCCGGCGAAGGTGAGGAGGTGGGGGGGAGAAATGGGGGCGGCCCATCCGCCGGTCGCGGCGAGGCGAGGATCCTGAGGAAGCGCCACAGAGAGACGGAAAGGCGAGACGTCGGCGGGAGGGACGGGCGGGCGCCAGGCCGCTTTAGGCCCCGGCCCAGGCCGCGCCCCGAGGCCTACTCCAGGCCTCAATGTCGGCCGACTCTTTTCTCTTCTTCCAAGAACGGGATTCTTTTTTTCCTCAGCTCGGCCGCCGCTCGGCCCCCTCCCCGGCGGACCGCAGAGGGGTTTAGGGGCGCCTCCGCAGCAGCCTTGGCCGGCCCCGGCTTCAGAGCGGGCCAGAAAATGGCGGCGCGTAAAATGGCGGCCGACACCGGCCGCAGCCATCCTCCTGCCCCCCCCCCAAAAACGATCGCCGGCGCCTTCCCCAATGTCGCCGCCTCCGAAAAGCCCATCCCCCTCCTGTACGCCCCCCCTCCGTTCCCACCCCCTTTGCGACCCCCCCCTCCCCTTTTCCTCCAGACAGGCGAGGGCGGAAAGCCGCAGCGGGAGAAAGACCCGCCCGGGCCCTCCTCCCCTCAGCTGCCTCCAAAGAAGCCAGGAGGGGGAGCCGAGACGGCGCCGTCACCACCGCCGCCGCTGCTTCACGGGGAAGCGCCCGTCTGGCTCCGGCCCCCCGCGCACTGCTTTCTTGCCCGCCTAGTTTCCCTCCCTTTCTCTCTCTCTCTTTCCCTCAGCCGCGCCACAACCGCCCCGGGGAAAGATGGGTACAACAACCCCACCCCTTTTTTGCCCGACTTCGGGCTGCAAAGCGCCGCGCTTTTTTTTTTTTTTTGTTTGGTTGTTTGCTCATCACGGGCGCTGATTGGATGAGGAGTTGGCGGCGTGGAGCGCGCGCTCGCCCGCGCGGCTCCTCTCTCTCTCTCTCCCGCCCTCGCTCTCGCGCGCCCGGGGTAGTAAGAGCGTTGAGGGCGCGTGCGCGCACACAAGGGGAGGGGGAGGAATCACGGGGGCCCGCATGACGCAGGCGCGGTCCCGAACGTTCTCTTTGTATCGGCAGCTCCCTCCCTTCCTTCCAAAGGAGCCGCAGCCCGTTTCTTTCTCGCATCTCCTCCTCCCCCCCCAGTGCAGATGCCAGCCAGATGTTCGGCGCCTGGGCTTGTTCTATGAGTTTGCAGTGGCTCTTCTCCCGGGGTTCCTAAACTGCTGCTTTTTGAGAGGGGAAAAAAACCCTGAAACCAGCCCCAGCATGACTTAAGGCTTCTCCGAGAGCCCCGTTTTTGAATGCGAAAGACCAATTGTGCATGTGTTGTGCAGTGACAATAAAGATGATTATTATTATTAGATGATTAAATAAAGATGATTATTATTAAGATCATCGTTTTCCCAATCCGGGGCACCCAAAGGTGCTTTTTTTTTTCCCCCAAGAGGCAATTGTGGATTTTCTGATTTTTATTTTTATTTTATTTTTGAAGACGTTTCGTTTTTCATCGAAGAAGCTTCTTCACTTCTAACTGAAGAACTGGAGTTAGAACTGAAGGAGCTTCTTGGTTGAGAAGCGAAACTTTTCAAGGGGGGCGGGGAACTCCAAAGTCCAGTAACCTTTTTTGGGTGGGGGAACCACCTTTGGGACAACTGTGAGCTGGATGATTGCAAATCTCCCTAGCCTAGACCAATGAAGATGATAATAAAGATGATTATTTTTAAGATCATCGTTTCCCCAATCCAGGGCACCCAAAGGTTGCTTTTTTCCCCAAGAGGCAACTGTGGACTTTCTGATTTTTTTAAATATTTTTTTTGGAAGACGTTTCGCTTCTCATCCAAGAAGCTTCTTCAGCTCTGGACTGGATGGTAGGCTCAGTGACTTTCAAAAATACAAATGACCAGCTGTTTGCAAGGAGTATAAATCCTTTCCATTCCCCCACCATCCACTCAGAACTGAAGAAGCTTCTTGGATGAGAAGGGAAAAGTCTTCAAAGAAAAACCAGAAAGTCCACAGTTGGGAAAAAAGCACCTTTGGGACAACTGTGACCTGGTTGACGGGAGAATCTCCATAGTGAATCCAGTTTTTCTAGCCCTCCACTGGAAGGGAAGGAGGAAGTGCTCGGAATCTGCTTGAAAGGGCAAAGCATCAAGTTAAGATGGCAGTTGCAAGGAAGGCAGATTCCCTGGTCCCAGTTCCCCTGGCAGGGAATATCTAGGGCAGGGGTCTCCAACCTTGGCAACTTTACGACTTGTGGACTTCAACTCCCAGAATTCCTCAGCCAGCACATGCACAGAATTCCTCAGCATGTGCTGGCTGAGGAATTCTGGGAGTTGAAGTCCACAAGTCATAAAGTTGCCAAGATTGGAAACCCCTGGTCTAGGGAGATTCTCAATCATCCAGATCTCAATCATCCAGATCAAATCTAATAAATCTAATAAAACAGTTGTCCGAAAGGTGGGTTTCCCCCACCCCAAAAAAAGGTTACTGGACTTTGGGGGGAGGGGTTGCCCCCTCCTTTGAAAAGTTTCGCTTCTCAACCAAGAAGCTCCTTCAGTTCTAACTCCAGTTCTTCAGTTAGAAGTGAAGAAGCTTCTTGGATGAGAAGCAAAACAGTTTTTTCAAAGGAGAAAAAAAAAATAGAATAATAACTTTATTGTCACTTAGAACGTACACAAATTGGCATACATTAAAATGAAATTTTGTTGCATACAGCTCTCAAAGGGTCACCATGACAAAACAAATAAATCCAAAATTATGTGTATACCCGCATATATGACACAGAGGAAGAAAAAAGAAAGAGAAAGAAAGAAAAAGAAGAACGAAAAGAGAAAGTACAGCACCTTTGGGATTGCCCCCCACCCCCACCCCGGGGAAAAATTCCTTAATGGAGGAAACATTGAGTTGATTACACTGGGAGTGTAACTGACAGGCAGGGGTGTATTGAGCTAAATTGTTTCACTTATTTTTCAGGATGTGTTCTGGTATATTTACACTTCATTAAAACATTTGGAGCAATGGTATAGATGCAGTGCTGTTAATCAGGAGTGGGAAAAGAGGCCCTGAGTGGCAATTCCATGCTGACCAGACCCAACTTTGTGGCCAATTGTTGGCAGCCTTGCCTAGTACAGATCTCCTGCGTGAGCAGGGGGTTGGACTAGATGACCTCCAAGGTCCCTTCCAACTCTGTTCAGTTACCCCCGTTTTTTAAAAATTCTGCGATAAGACATCAGAAAATAGTCACAGATGCAACAGTCCTTTCAAAAGTTCAGAGCTCTTAACTGTGGGGATGCTGTCTCACCCAGTTAGGCACTTCCTAAGCTTTCTAGAAACTTGTTCCTCCTTTCAGTTAATTATGTGCCATTACAGAATTTTAATACCTTGATGTAGGGGGAAATTTTGTCTATTTTGGCTGTGAACATCACTTGCAAATGTAGGTCCCTAACTAGATTTTTATGAATATTCAGTCAAGATCTAAACTAAAATGAGTCCCCATGCATTTGTGTTCCAAAGAAAACATTGCAAGAATGCTTGCTTTGATCTGATAAACAATCCAGTCCTCCAAAATCTCACTCCTATTGGTGCAGTGCTATACTCTTCTGTGCTATCTTAAAGTCACAGAATTTAGAGTCCACAGTTTGCATTGGAAGATTTGGGAGGAAATTAGTATGTACAGCAAGATAGAATATAAGCAGATTTATTATATGTTACCTCTTAAAGCTGTTTATGTAAAATCGGATGTATACCAAAGTTTTACATCTCAGATAAGATTTGGTCTAATGGTTTAAGGCACCAGGCTAAAAACTGGAAGATGGTGATTTCTATATTAACAGACTTTTGATGATCACAACTATAAATATGAATATTGCAAACTTTATCTTAAGAATTTTAATTATGACTTGTCTTTATATACTATGAAAATTCTCATGTCTGTTTGATTGTAATTTTAAATTGAGCAAAATGGCGGGTCATAGGGCAACCATTTTTGAATCAACATGCCTCAAAGGGCAACCATTTTTGAATCAACATGCCTCAAATGGGCTAGTTTACAGAATGCGTCCAAATTCAGGAACTATGACTCCTATGAAATTAAAAATTGCCAAAGTTATGGCCGCTTCAGTGCTGCCATGCTGCTATGCTTGTTGCGGTTAGCTCTGGTCATGTGATCATCACTAACAATGCTTCCTGTTAGCTTCCTACAAGGGAAGTCAATGGGGAAGCCAGTAGGAAGTTGGAAGTTGCTCCTGCCTTTTTACCACCAGTAGTCACTCTGTTGGGATGCGGTAGCTCAGTGGCTAAGATACTGAGCTTGTTGATCAAAAGGTCGGCAGTTCAGCGGTTCGAATCCCTAGGACCACGTAATGGGATGAGCTCCTGTTACTTGTCCCAGCTTCTGCAAACCTAGCAGTTTGAAAGCACGTAAAAAATGCAAGTAGGAAAAATAGGGACCACCTTGGTGGGAAGGTAACAGCGTTCTGTGCACCTTTGGCGTTTAGTCATGCACACACTCTTCTGCGCATGCGTTTTGATGACATCAGGGTCGGTGGGCGGAGCCTCCCTCCGGTTTTACTACCGGTTCTATAGAACCAGTGCGAACCAGGGGCAACCCACCACTGCTTTGGTTGTTATGTTCTAAAAAAAAAAACCCAGAATTTTGGGTTAAATTTTCAATGTGAATAACAGTTATATAAAAATCTTTTAACATATAGAAATGTCACTTGCTTTAGGCTTCAATCTTACGTTAACTGGAAGTAAGCCCCTTTATTTTTAGGATTTAATTATAAATCATTTTACAATATATTAATACATGTCTTGGAATAAATTAATTGCCTAATTTGCAAATAAGTTAATTTAAATAGTAGCTGGATCTACTGTCATATCCTTTAATTGTCCTAATTTTCACTTCTGATTTAGACTTTTGGTAACTATGGAGAACATAGCATTCCTGCAATGTGTTTACATTACATTTGCACAGAACGAGACAATTTAATAAAGACATTTCATGTGGTATTAGTACAAATAGTAATTTCTATATAATTCCCTTTTCAGTTTGTGAATGAGCCTCAATGATTATGGATCCAGGTGGTGGAAGTCTTGGTTTGCAGACACAGGAATCCAAAATGCCTCACACAATGATTATGCAGGATTTTGGTAAAAAAAACCATACTATACTCACACAAAATTATTATTATCAGCTAAAGTATTTGCTTATCAGGTGCATTGTATTTGTAAATGAATAAACTGCAGCATGGATGCCAAAATTGGTATGGTGGGGGGTATGAATTTGGTTTATCTTTGGACAGGCCAACAGGGCTGATTTCCTGCTGCCTCTCCAAGGCTGCACTCTGGTTAGCTGCATGCTTCAGTCGCTTACAAAGAAAACTACGTTTGAGTGTGGAGGGTCTATAGTGCCCACTAATGAAATGTTCCTCTGAATTTAATAATAAGGTGACCAAACATTATAAATAATATCATTGTATTAAATTTTATAAAATCAGATGAATTGGAATACATTTGGCACTAGAAGTGTGAGCCGTGGTGGCGCAGTGGTTAGAATGTACTGCAGGCTACTTCTGCTGACTGCGGCTGACTGCAATTTGGCAGTTCTAATCTCACCAGGCTCAAGGTTGACTCAGCCTTCCATCTTTCCGAGGTGGGTAAAATGAGGAGCCAGATTGTTGGGGGCAATAGGCTGATTCTGTAAACCGCTTAGAGAGGGCTGTAAAGCACTGTAAAGTGGTATATAAGTCTAAGTGCTAACACGAATATTTAAAATGCTCAGTCTAGCCTGAAGACCTGGTATTTCCTAGTAGCCTCGTTGAGTCCCGACAATTATTGTAATGTTTGCATCCAGCTGCAGAATTCCGTTACTACATCTTTTAAAGTTGATAATAAATATACTGGAACAGATGGAGAGTATTTTGGATGCATGTACAGTATTCATTAGCTCCTTAGGAATATGTAGTGATTCAATCTTGAAAACAAGTATTAATATGCTTCCTTGTACATTATTGTTTCCTAGTGGCTGGAATGGCTGGCACTGCTCATATTGATGGAGATCACATTGTGGTGTCAGTCCCTGAAGCTGTACTGGTTTCAGACGTTGTCACAGATGATGGGATCACCCTTGATCATGGCTTGGCAGCTGAAGTTGTCCAAGGACCTGATATCATAACTGAAACTGACGTTGTGACAGAAGGTGTGATAGTCCCTGAATCTGTCCTGGAAACAGATGTCGCTATCGAAGAAGCATTAGATACCAGTGATCACGTTTTAACTTCCGATTTAATCACTGAAACTGTTAGAGTGCCTGATCAAGTTTTCGTGGCTGATCTTGTTACGGGTCCTGATGGACACTTGGAACATGTGGTGCAAGATTCGGTATCGGGACCAGATTCCCCCACAATGGTATCCGAAGAAGTTCTTGTGACGAATTCAGATACCGAAACTGTGATTCAAGCAGCCGGCACCGTTCCTGGATCCACAGTTACCATCAAGACTGAGGATGATGATGATAGCAAGAGCACATCTGAAGACTATTTAATGATATCTTGTAAGTGAAGTAAAGGTATATATATAAAATTATCTACTCAGACTAGAAGTGACTTAACCATGAGAGATGTAATTGTGTAGAATTGTGTCTGTTTGTTTGGTTTCGTATCAAGCAAGACATTGTAAATGAGTTAACAGAAACTAGCTGGTGAAAGAAATGAAGAGGAAATTGGAAATGTTTAGGCTTAAACAATTCTAAGCTTGCATATATTGTCTCAGCTAAGGATAATAGGTGTAACTCGTCCTAGGACTGATTGCTTGTATCAGTTTCCACTGGAATTTCTTTTTTTCAATCCTTAACTATAGTTTACACTATAGTTTACACTATAGTTTAAACATATGTTTACACATATGTTACAAAACCAAAAACTATAGTTGAAAGTTGGCTACAAAAGTTAACTGTGGTTGACATTAAAATAGCTAAATAAGTTTCATGCTAAAAAGGGAAGAATGATGTCATGGAGGAAAGATGAAAAAAGAGCCATTAAATCTCTTTACCTTGGTTAAAATCAACAGAGAAATTATTTCCATATTTCTTAAAATGGTTAAATATGATCTACAAACAAAAATATTTCTATATTAAGGAATGAAAATTGTGATTAATTTGAGGAATATTCCAGCAAAATATTTCATTCTGCTCGTTCAGTCAACCAGCCCTACGTGTTTAATCGTTTTGTATTTTATAGAAATAGCTATTTTACATATTAAATAGAAATTACTTTTCTCCTAAAAGTGAAGTGTTGTAAATAGTAAATTTGTCATACTGATGAAGATTTGCTTTTCACTTCAGTCAAAAGAGTTCGTGGTAAGGACATATAATATTCTTCATACCCATGAAAGAGTGAAAGCTTTGTACAGTTGCCTCATGACTAATCTGGTTGCTTTTGAAGTAAAGAGAATTATTTTTCCAAATAAAATAAACGTTTTTGAAAAGAAAGGTCCATGTTTAAAAGGTTACATTTTAAAAACTTTTTACCCAAAGGTTTGGACTGAGAGATCCTGGGAATCCCTTCCAGCTCTGCTATTTTGCAATTTTATGATCTAGGACCGTGATGGTGAACCTATGGCATATGTGCCACAGGTGGCACGTGGAGCCATATCTTTGGGCACATGAGCGTTGCCCTAGCTCAGCTCCAGTGTGCATGCACGCGCCAGCCAGCTGATTTTCGGGCCTTCCAGGCCCACCGGAAGTCCGGAAACGGGTTGTTTCTGGCCTCCAGAGGGCCTCCGGGGGGGGTAGGGAAGGCCGTTTTCGCCCTACCCAGGCTCCAAGAAAGCCTCTGGAGTCTGGGGAGGGCGAAAAAACGGGCCTTCCGGTCCCATTGGAAGTTGGGAAACGAGCCGTTTTTGCCCTCTCCAGGCTCCAAGAAAGCCTCTGGAGCCTGGGGAGGGTGAAAAACAGGCCTACCGGGCCCACAGGGCCATCACGTACCAAAAGCAGTGGTGGTGCAGGGAGGGTTCATGCGCTCGTGCATGGGGGGGGGGCAGGGCACATTGAATTATGGATGTAGGCACACGTGCGTGCGATCCGCCCCCCCCCATGCTCCCCCCGCTTTTGGCACGCGACAGCAAAATGGTTAGCCATCACTGATCTAGGATTTATAGTAACCGATGGCAAGAATTCAGGAAAAATAGAGATTTAGTGTGTGTGAGGGGGGGAAACAAGTCACACAAAACATAAAACACCCTCCTTTGTTTTTGTTTTTCAGGTTTGCGATGTTCAGACACCCACAATGGATTGCTAGCTTTTGAGCCATAGGATGATACTGCATGCACATGCTGGTGATCCTATACCCACTACAGAGCCACCCTGGAGCTGTCCTTTAGGGAGAAGGTAATATTCCACTGCCACCTCCTTTTAAGAATCTGTTACAGTACAGTATAGCAGGGGTGGGCAACTTTTTCTCGGCAATGAGTCATTTCCCTTCCTTCCCTAACCGGCTGGTCTTGCCTTGCACCCAATTGGATCCCACCACCTTCAATCATGTCAGTAGCACAGTTGGGGGCAAGGTGGTGGAGTATTTTGCTACCAGTCCAGGGCACAAGAGTTAACAAAGCGGCTTACGGCCACTCTACATTGCGGCTCAGAAATGGGCCATAAAAATTAGCGGTTGCACCACATTTGACCCGTTGGCCAAAAGTTACTCACCCCTGCAATACAGCATTGCATAGTCTGCTACAACTATTAAGTAAAATCCTATTCTGTTCCCTTTTGAGAACGCAATTAGGAAAGTCAGATATTTTTAAAAATAAAATAAAATAAAATTGCACAGCTGTAAATTTTGGCATGTAATCTCATGGTTTTATGGTGGGTGTGATATCACCAGCATAGTGCATGCTGAGACACCACGTGAATGGGGAGCTGGCAATCCACAGTGAATCTGAACATCTCATACCTGGAAACAGCTGACAAAGGTAAGTTAGAGGTGGTTAAGACTTCCTTATAATTTTTTTCTGTCAATGGATATTCCTTACTATTTCTGCAGGAAATTATTCCTTACAATCGCCTGGGTAATCTTAATAATACATCATTAATAATCAAAGGAAATAATTGGAGTATTTAAAAATTTATGTTCAAGTTTATGTATAGTCAGAAAATAATCATCTGGAATTATAATTTGGTTAAGAACGAAAGTGAAGTTATTTTTTTTTTAACTTGTTCTACAGCTTTACAATTCTTATGTTGAAGTCTGTAAACCACTTTTTGTGTTTTCTTTAATAGAAAGTTGTTAAATCAAGGTTGGGAAATGCATTGATGTATATATGAGTTATGGGTCTAGCTTGTATGCATTTAATTCTGGAATCCCTTGAATAAATGGTGCATAATGTTGATAAGAAATAAATAAATACAAATAAAACATGCAGTTAACTTATGTTTAACAGCTATCAACCTAGAGGTTAAAGATACAGTGCATTACAGTATTCATATATTAAAGAATTACTGACACATGCAATATGTTTCTAATGATTTTTATTTGCAGCTTCTCCCCCAGTACTATAGCATTTATTCCAATATATTTTTTCCTACATTTCCCTGTGACCTATGGGTTATATGCATAGTTTATAAAAAGTAAGCTTTCAGCAGCGATCACATGGGGTGAATCTAGGAAGTATATTTCCTTCCGTGTTTTATCTGTACTTATTAGATCATAGCTAAAATCAAATTGAAATCATTGCATTTTGATAGATTGCCTTAGCATTATGTTCCTGCTGTATTGAGAACTTTCAGTATTAAAGAATTTTATTTACCAAATATTGTTTAGTGCAAAACATACCTGAAGACTTGAAGTGTTATATTATCCATTGCAATACTTCTGCTGGTGCCTTTTAGGCATGACACTAATTATATTTTACCGATAAGCTTTGGAAAAATGTGTTTTAGGAGGTAAGATTTTCTTCGTATATTAAGTACTGCAGTTTATAATACTAATGTATGTTATAGCTGCAGTTTTTATTTTAGTTGGGAATCATTAGCGTCTTGATTAACATAAGGAGTATTCTTTCTAATAGGCCAAAATTTGAAACTAGCGTTTATAATTAGTGTATGGAACTTGACTTGCAGGAATAATGGTAAGTGGGAATTTAAATGGAGTTGCAATGTTAATTTTTCCCATTCTTTTCAGTTTAATTAATTTGGTAAATAAAAGACTCTGAGGACTTTATTTTAGTGTTTTACAGTCATTGGCATCTCTTACAAATATCAAAAAGATATTTGTTATTTTTATGAATGGAACTAAAGCAGTGACTATGAATTTGTACAATTGGTTTATTATTATTCAAGCAGGATATATAGAAAAATCAATCTAAAATCTTGGAAGAAGGAAACGATCACAACACAATAGAGAAATCACTTCCATTACCTTCATAGGTTTATGTGTATTATTTTTCCTTCTCATTTTTTAAAATACATCTTCATGAATCCTTTTTATTAGGGCCAGCAGCATTTGTACATCCCTATCCAATGTTGCATACATTTGTTGCAACTTTCCAAATGTTTCTCTGCACTCTCTTATTTTTAAAAGAAAATAAATCAAAATGTAACATTTCAAAGGCAAGAAGTTACTTCCTAAAAAAAAGAGTGCTTGTAGCAATCCTTTCTTAAATATTTTGGATGGGTAGTTTACAAAGAATTGCTTGAAACTTCACAATGGAATTTGGTGTGTGTCTTCCTGCTTTCCTGAGTATGAATGTGAATTAGAGAAGATCTTTAAGCGCGCGCGCACACACGCACACACACACCAAAAGTCAGTGAGAGCCACAGAAAAACTACACCAAGTGTTCGGAAATAGAGAAGTATTTGAAAGCTCCCCTTTTCTGTGCTAGCAACATAAACCCTTCCATCTGTCTGCACATACCGACACATCCCAAAAGCAAATCACTACTCCAACTCGTGAATTAACTCTCTTACTAAAATAACGGGTTTGTTTTCTGTATATAAATCTACCTACCAGTCCAGCATTTCCCTATAATCTCAGTATGCAACCTCTTTGTGCTCTTAATGCTGTCTATCTGCAAAGAGATGATAGATAGATAGATAGATAGATAGATAGATAGATAGATAGATAGATAAATAGATAGATAAATAGATAGGAAGGAAGGAAGGAAGGAGGGAAGGAATAAAGAAGAAAGATAGTTGGCCTCTGTGAGATAGCTTTTTGCAAATTCAGATATGGAGATTGCTTGGGCCAAATGACTTGAATTTTATTAGCTTTTTGTTTTTCTAAAATTCATTTTAAGAAACACCAGCAACACCAAGTTCAGTCATATAAATTTAATTTTGCCATGGTTAACAGTAGCAATACTGATAACTCTTTTTAAAAAGTGAAGTGATTAGCTTTTTTATTTCTATTCAGTTCTATTTTCAGTAGCTCCAGGATTGTTCTGACCAGTTCACAGCCTTCTGAAACACAAGTTCATCAGTGGCACCCAAAACTGCAGCAGTTTTAGCAGGTATCATTAAATGGCATCTAGCACAGGCAATACGGGCACATATAAAGCAAAAATGCACTGTTATAGTCGTGTAAAATTGGTATAAAAGCAAGAAATTACATTTGATCTTTGCTTGCTTCCCTGAAAGAACTAACACCTATAAAAGAGCTCAGCATCCAGCTGACTGTTGCATGGAAGCACAACCTTAAAACAATTTATTTCCTCCAGCTTCCAGCAAAGTAAATTATATTAAATTTCCTTAAGATAAATCATGTGAGTCTTGTAGTATTGTTAATGGTGATAAAAGGCACCATTAACAACTATTCTTGACTATGGTCATAGAAGATTCTAAAATAATCAAAAAGTAAAAGACTAGGCCCAAAGCATGCTTTCTTTGTCCAATATAACACATTCTCCCCCTCCCAAGAATTTACTTTCCTTCAGTTTTATTTCTGGATCATTTTGAAACAAGATATCCTATTGGGAATTGATTAACATGCTTTAACTGAGAAAGAACTCCATCCATAAATTAAAATTAGTGTGATATAAACTTAACTCTGATTAAGGGGCAGGGAAGGGTTTTCATGCAAGGAAGAAATGTGGAAGAGATTGGCTAAATTTATTGCTTTCTGATTCCCCCCATCCCACCCCCGTGAAAATAGGCATGTGATCAATTCATTCACAGTTTCACTATTTTACATCAGTCATAATTTCATCTTGTAGAGTACCACCTTATGGAAAGGAAGGGATGTCTCTGAATAAATGCTAACTAACACTTTATTGAAAATATTGAAGGTCTCTCAAAGATCAAACCAAGATGATTTTCCTTTTTTAAAAAAAAAAATGACAACATGGATATCCCTCACTTCTTATACATTCTAAAATGCAAAATAGACCAATTAAATACAAAATGCCCATGCAATGCAAAATGCCTATGTCTTAATTGCTTAATCAGACATTGTGATATTAATGATATATTTCTACAGCACACTTAACTGATTCTTTCCGGTGGTGAAATTAATTATTTTGATTTACTAAAATAATAAATTATCAAGTTACAGTGGATATACTTAAACAAGCGTGGAGTGATTGGTGTGCGTGCCAGCATCTAATGCAGCCAGGTTGTTATTTGAATAAATGAGCTAAGATTCTCAGAACATGTTGTTTTGCTTCACATTCTGCTTCAAACTCAACTTCGGTTCTTATTTTTCTTTTCTTTCTTTTCTTTTTTTTAGTGGATGATGTTGGGGAAAAACTAGACCACATTGGAAATACCCCTCTAAAAATCAGCACTGAGGTTTCACATGGTGACGTATCTAAAGATGATGGGTTTGGCTCTGAAGTTATTAAAGTTTACATATTTAAAGCCGAAGCTGAGGATGACGTTGAAATAGGTACGTTTCTTAAACTTAGGTTCACGAATCAGTCCATAAATATTAAATAAAATCTTGTCTGCCAATTTTCATAAACTAAATCGTTCTTTGTAATGATTCCAATGTAATTAAAGTTTCCATCAAACTAGTTTAAAGGAGGCAGACACTAAATCAAACTAAAAGCTGGCCCGTAGATTTCAAATCATATGAAATGACCTGTTCTCTGCCACAAATCTTCCTCTTAAGCAGGGGTGTCAAACTCAACTTCATTAGGGGGGCAGGGGGTGGCCATGGTCAGCTCAGTGTCACTTGTGTCGGGGGGCCCTGTGGAGACTTGAGCACTGTTCCCATGAAAATGGGCTCCCATTTCGGCTGTGACGGTCTCCTGCAACCCTTTGCCAGCGAAAACGGATCTCAGTGGGGCCGCATGCAGCCCTCTCAAGTTCCGTTTTTGCTGGCAGAGGCACTCTGGGCCAGTTCACTGTTTCCAGGGCAGACCCCGCAGGCCAGATCTAAGCACCCCAGAAGCCAGATCTGGTCCCCAGGCCTTGAGTTTGACACCCCTGTTCTAGAGGCTTAGAGTCTTCCCAAGTCTTGGACGGCTATCTTTATTTTTTCCTTCCTGCCATGTGTTTAAACTTGTCATACTCTTACAGTTTTAAGATCATCCTGTTGTATTTATCTGTTGTCCCTAAAAATGTGTTGACTTCTGTTACACCCCAACCACAGAAGAAAAATAGCCAACTTTTTACTGTTCTTGTTCAAATTCTATCATGTGAATATTATTTTTTTCTGTTCAAGGGGGAACAGAGATTGTAACAGAGAGTGACTTTCATAATGGACACTCTGTCGCTGGAGTTCTAGAGCAAGGCAGCGTTGGCAGAGTCCAGCGAGAGAAGATGGTTTATATGGCGGTTAAGGATTCCTCCCAAGAGGATGAGGATATTAGTAAGGACAACTATTTTTGTGTGGTATTATTAAGTAAATAATTTTGTAATTTCTAGAACCATGATGGCGAATCTATGGCTCACGTGCCCGCAGAGAGCCCTCTCTGTGGGTACGCGAGCCATTGCCCAGCTTAGTTTCACTGTGCGTGTGTGCGCCTCCTGCTGGCCAGTTGATTTTTGGGATATGCGGAGGACAGGACGTGTGCGGGAGATGTGCGTGCATGCACGGGGGGGGGGGGGTCGTGCGCCCATGCACAAGGGTGGGGCGGAGCACAGGGGATGCAGTGTGCCCCCCCAGCCCATTTTTGGACCCAGGAGGCTGCAGGAAGGCCTGCTAGGCCCAAACGGGGTGTGGGTGGGTGTGGCCTGCACTCCCCATGGCCCGTTTTTGGGCCCAGGAGGCTGCAGGGAGGCCTGCTAGGCCAAAAATGGGGAGCGGGGGGGTTACGTGCCCATGCACAGGGAGCAGGGGGGTTGGCGTGCGCATGCGTGGGGTCCACATTGCATTATGGGTACCGGCACGCACGTGCGCTGTGGCACACGAGAAAAAGGTTAGCCATCATTGTTTCTAGAAGATCTCTCAATTACTAAATGATTGTTCTAAGTTTCAGAAGATTAACAAGTCAACAAGTTTTTCATCTTTCCCACCTCTGTAGTTACTCAGATCACAAATTTTGCACGTAGAAAGAGTTACACAGACTTTTATACAAGCTTTAATCCAAGCAGTTGCACAAGCCATTTTGACAAAATTCTGGTCTAATACTACGTTGCTCATTGCTGACTTTGATCTGTTTGCATGTGTGACTGGCAGAAAATAATACATTTCTTGACATGGAACTGCTGGCAATGCCAGATACATTTTTTTCTGAAGAGAAGTACTTAGTTCCACATGTACCAATGATAATACTTTTATGTATCTTTGCCAGTTGTCAGTATTCACTGTTTTTATTTTGCTTTTCTAGTTTACCTAACACAATGTTAATGTCTAAATATCAACAATTTCTGACAATAGTTTGCATATTTTACTTGCCTGTTCAGTATTTAAAATATGTTGAAGCCATTGAGAAGCAAGATAAGAACACAAGTTCCAAGATATTAAAAAGCATTGTCTTTGTAATTTTCATTTTCTTTTAATTGCCACCCAAAATTAAATATTTAAACTTTATAATTGTTTCCATTACAGATTTTACTTTAGCCATGTACTTAACTAGATAGATAAGCTAGCCAGTAGCCAAATTATTGGCTTACATTACAGTTTTGTAAAGTGTAATTTAGATAATTAACTGCTTTGAGTATATAAAATGCTACAAAAATAATATTTTTAAATGCATAATTTAATTATATGATTGTGCGTGAATTAAAAATCACTTTATTAGGGTGCTTTTCTACTTAGGAATTATGCTTAACTTCTGCAATATAAAGCACAGTGTAATTTTAAGCAGATTTGTTTAAAGGTATTTTTGGTGTTGTTTTTTTTAAATATGCGTACAGCAGAAGCCTTAATAATAGAGTAGAGAAATTGATTCAGAACTCTTTTGTATTGTGATTTATTCCATACAAATCCAGATAGCGGGTTTAAGTAGAAGTTAATTGAGCAAGGATAAAGTAATTACATCATCATCATCAGTTTAGCCCTTGCCTATATACTGCAGGATGAAGGCCTCTTCCTCATATTTCCAACCAGTACCGTCCTAAGCTTTCTTTTACCAATCGGGCCCACAATACTTACTGATGTCGTTCTTCCATCTTGTTTTAAGGGTTAGGGTTTAGGGCCGTGATGGCGAAGCTATGTTCGCCATCAGTGGGTGGGACCAGAAGTTGGCAAACGGGCCGTTTTTGGCCTCCAGAGGACCTCTGGGGTGGGGGGGAGGCCATTTTCACCCTCCCCCAGACTCCTAGAGAGGCTCTGGAGGCTGGGGACAGCAAAAAACGGGCCTTCCAGTCCCACCGGAAGTTGGCAAACGGGCCGTTTCTTGCCTCTAGAGGACCTCCGGGTGGGTAGGGAAGGCCCTCCCCAGATTGCTAGAAAGGCTCTGGAGCCAGGTAAGAGAGAAAAACGGGCCTACCTGGCCATCGCGTGCCAGAAGCAGGGTGAGGGGGGGGGTTCACGGGGGGGGCGGGGCACATAGAATTATGGGTGTGAGCACGCATGCGTGTGACACCCCCCCCCCCGCTCCCTCCTTCCTGGCATGCGATGGCAAAAAGGTTAGCCATCACTGGTTTAGGGTTATGAAAAGTAGTTACATAAACAGAACAATTCATCTCACCTCCTTTCAAATCCCATCTAGGCTGTGCTGAAATAGCAGATGAAGTTTACATGGAAGTAATTGTTGGTGAAGAGGAAGCCTCCTCCCTTCCTGATGCACAGCTTGAAGATGCTGGTGTGAATAAAACTTTTGTTCCAGTTGCCTGGGCTGCTGCTTATGGTAAGATGCTACTTTTTTTCTTTAACTCGATCCCTTCTCCTCACTCCACTTACTACCTCTAGAGCCTTGCTCATGTCGTGGAGGGTTGGTTTTTTTCCCCACCCATCTCTTTCCACCCGAAGTCAAGCCTCCTTCAAGTCAAACTTAACCTTTGGTGACGGAAAGATTTCTGAAATGACATCTTCCAATTGACTGCTTGGTGTTAGAAAATAAGGCCTTCTGATTTTGTTCCAACCACCCACATTTAAATGTTCTAAATATAACTTCAGAAAGCAAATGATTCTCCAATTTCTTTTGAATCCTGGGACCTTCCTCTTTTCTGTTTCCATATCAAATAATAAAAGCAGCTGATCTTACCTGCTACAATTACTGTGTCATCTAAATAAAGAGGCTTGGAATGCAGAATATTGCTTATTAAATAACCCAAAAGTATTGTTAGATTGGGAGCTCTGTCAGAGTCCGTGATGCTGGTCATGTGGGTCAGTGCTTTTGTGTGTGTGTGCGTGCGTGCGTGCGTACCTGTGTGTACATTCTTTATGAAAGAGAGGATGGAGGTTGTTAGGCAGGTTTGTTTAGTTCATGCACTGACTTCTGTTTACATAACATGTATTTTTCATGATACTATAAACAATATCTGAAGCCCAATTACTGCTGTTTCGTCTGCCTGACATAATTATGTTCATAGCATAAAATGAGTTCTTGGACATTAAAGCGTAACTTTTTTTTCTTGGAAGCAACAGACAGCAAACCTTGTTATTAAATATAAGATACACAATTATGTTTTTGATTTCGCTTGGCACTCTTTGGAATTCTTACAAAGAAAGTTTTGGCCATTAATTACTCCTTGTTTTCTCTTTCAAAGATTTTACAGTAGCAGCCCACAAACTGTTAGCCGTGTGCAAAACTTTCTGTTTTTCTTCTGGATCAAAGAGATCTAGTCAGCCATTGCAAGGACAGTCTTCTGAACTGGAGAGGCTTATGGGATTCTCATTAAAATAGGGCCCATTTTGGGATTGGACTGCATCCAGAACACCGAAATTACTTCTGGTTCCCCACACCTCAAAAAAAAAAAAAAAAAAAAAAAAAAAGCTTCAGAAAACTGCTGGAGGTCCATGCTGCAGAAGAGAAACAGAATATAATGAAGTTCTTGGGAATGTTCTGTTCCCAGAATGATAGATATTGCACATCCCCACTGTTTGTGAATTAAATCACTAAACTGCTTATTTCTCTAGGGGATGATAGAAGACTTCCTAGGAAATATGAAGACTGTCAAACACCAGGTGAGAAGATGAAGAATTGTTCCATGCTTAGTATAAATATTGCTCCTTCTGCTATATAACACAGAGCAGTCTATGTCTTTTAGAATAACTCATAATTAAATTTGAAAAGTGTGTGTGGGGGGAGAATATTAATACATAGAGATGCTACTTGAATATAGCTATCGAGAGGTGCAGCCATGGGTGCCACTATATCAGGTTTATAAATGTGAGAACAATGAGTAAAATACTTTCCTTCATCTGAGAAAATTCCAAAATACAATGCAAATATAAACAGTGATTTTTGTGATTATTGCTTTCTATATGATGCATTAAAAAGTTTTGAAGGGATTCTGGGGTTCTGGCATCATAAAATAGAATCCTTTCACACATCAAAGGCTCTATAAATGCTTTCTGCTTCAGTTTTGTAAATCGGGTATTTTAAAGCTCTTATTTGCAATATTCTGATGTTATCTTTCATTCCAGGAACAAATTTAGACGCAAGATTAGAGAACAAGAATGGTAACACAACTCAGTATCTCCAAATCTGTGACAGCATTAATACGAACAGATTGCTTAAGCAGAAGACCAAGAAAAGGAGAAGAGGTGAAGCCCGCCAATGGCAAACAGGTAAAACAACCTTCCATAAAGTTATTATCCAATTAAATACAGCTTTTAACATAGCTAACCTTTCTACTTCTGTCGGGATTTTTTTGGCAAGAAAATAAGTAGTCTTTTTTTTTTTTTTTTTTTGTACAGTCTCTTAATCACTTCCTATTATCTTCTTCCCAGCAAATTTTGAAACTACTTGGTGTAACCTATTGCCAATTGCTTTGGGTAAAAGCAAGTTTTCTCATGCGAGAATCCCTGTCCATCTCTTTGAGGACATAACCTATTAATTAACATGTGTGCTTTTATTACAAGCCATGATTTTCTCCTTCATGTTTTCCCCCTAGACTTTTAACCACCTTGCTTGATGAGACGTTCTTAAAAACCTGAAAGGATACAATTTTATTGGCCAAACAAAAGTGTTGTTTCAAAATAGTCTTTGAATTTAAGTCAGAGGTGATTTCTTATATCATATTTTTTCATTTGGTAAGCCTGAACTAGCTGCCATTAGCCTGATAAGTTAAAATAGGAGAAAGGGTTGGAAATGACAAAGAGGCAATTCATTTGTCTTTTCCTGTTTTATACATGCCATCATTAAATTATATCTAATATCCATTCTTGATAGCATAAATAGAATGCTGAATAAACCTGAGCTTTTTAAACAGTGTTTAGGAGCCAATTATGTTGCCAATGAAAGAACAAAATATACATTTTCTGATACATATAGTGCATGTCCACAGCTCAGTAGAAATTATCACTTTATTATGGAAAATACATTACATATTGAATAGAGAGTGTCTAATTTTTAGATCAAAAATAGTTATATTTATTAATGTGTAGTAAAAAGATGTTAGTCAAGAGACGTGTCCTTTTTTTAAATATTTAATGAATCCAGCAGCATCTACAAGTAGAGTTGAAACAGGCAAAAGATGGTGGTCATAGTATCACAATCCACACAGATGTTGCACCATGTCAAAAGGATGGGGCTTTGACCATGATCCTTTTGATCCTTCATGGAGATCCCCAATTGAGTTAAAAATCTTGTATGTCAGATTTTAGGGATAAAAGCAATATGTTAATTGTAGAATCGGAAAAGAGTGTAAATTGGTTATAGAAAATTAACTTGATTAAAGAAGATAGGTAAACTAATACTTGTTTTGGGAAAACTTGAAAACTAATTACTGATTGGAAATAATAGACCTCAATTCTTTAAATTTTACTTTTTAAAAGTTTGTTCTGTAATAAAAACTATAGATTATTTTAAGAGGATTAGAACTGGGAATATGTTGAATTGTTCAGCAGAGTGAGTTCTTAGGTACATTTGCAATATAACTATATAGAACTATATAGAAGAGTAAAAAGTGACTTTACTCTTAGAGTATTGTCAATTTTTCTAAGGATTTTGATTGTCACTTTTTGCAGTCCAATATATATTTTTCCTGGAAACAAGGTTTCGTTTAATTCCGCAAAATATTTACGTCTGAGTAGTCCTATCATGTGTTGGTTTGCATTGTTAGCTCTTGAAAGATTTGCTTTCTTTTATGCTGCTATTGCATTCTTCACAATAACTTTTACGTAATTTATTTCATATTTTTTTTCTGTTTATTTGACCCAGCTGTTATAATAGGTCCCGATGGACAGCCCTTGACAGTCTATCCTTGTCACATATGTGGGAAAAAATTCAAGTCCAGGGGATTCTTGAAAAGGCATATGAAAAACCACCCAGATCACATGATTAAGAAGAAATACCAGTGCACAGACTGTGACTTCACAACCAACAAAAAAGTCAGTTTCCACAATCACCTGGAAAGCCATAAGCTGATCAACAAAGGGGACAAAACGCACGAATTCACCGAGTACACCAGGCGCTACCGAGAAGCCAGCCCGTTGAGTTCCAACAAACTCATCTTGCGCGATAAAGAACCCAAACTATACAAGTGCAAATATTGCGACTACGAAACCGCGGAGCAAGGCCTGCTGAACAGGCACCTGCTCGCGGTTCACAGCAAGAACTTCCCCCACGTTTGCGTGGAGTGCGGGAAAGGCTTCCGCCACCCTTCGGAGCTGAAAAAACACATGAGGACCCACACGGGGGAGAAGCCTTACCAGTGCCAGCATTGCGTCTTCCGTTGCGCTGATCAGTCCAACCTGAAGACGCACATCAAAACCAAGCACGGGACGGACCTGCCCTTCAAATGCGAACACTGTCCGCAGGCCTTCCCCGACGAGAAGGAGCTGCAGCAGCACACGGAACTCTTTCAGGGGCACAAGACGCACCAGTGCCCGCACTGCGACCACAAGAGCACTAACTCCAGCGACCTAAAGCGGCACATCATCTCCGTTCACACGAAAGACTTCCCTCACAAATGCGAGGTCTGCGAGAAAGGTTTCCACCGCCCTTCGGAGCTCAAAAAGCACAGCGAGACCCACAAAGGGAAAAAAATCCACCAGTGTCGGCACTGCGATTTTAAGACTTCCGACCCTTTTGTACTCAGCGGGCACATCCTCTCCGTTCACACCAAGGACCTGCCTTTTAAATGCAAACGGTGTAAGAGGGGATTCCGGCAGCAGATGGAACTCAAGAAGCACATGAAGACCCACAGCGGCAGGAAAGTCTATCAGTGTCAGTATTGCGAATACAGCACGACGGACGCCTCGGGCTTCAAGCGGCACGTCATATCGATACACACGAAGGACTACCCTCACAGGTGCGAGTATTGTAAAAAGGGCTTCCGGAGGCCTTCGGAGAAAAACCAACACATCATGAGGCATCACAAAGAGGCTCTCATGTAGCATCGGCGCTGCGGAAGACAATGTTTGATAGGGGAAGGAAACTCTCATGAACTGTTTCTCCTGGTTTCAAAGCTTGATCTTAAACCATAACTTTGCATTCTTTGTATTAAAAGTCTTTAAAAAAAAAGTATTACGGTCGACTGGGTGTCTCATAGCCCGATGATTGTCGCTTATAGGAACCTAACGAGCACTATAAAACGCGGGAGAGATGAATGTTTCGAGAAAGCTGCAGAAACAGACCTTGAATGTCTTCTGTTAATTAGAAAGCGTTAACACATTACGAAGCGAGAAAGAAATATTAAGTCCATTCCCGTTAACTCTTTATATCAATAACGCCATTTGTCACCTTAATGAAAACCAGGGACAGAAGTTCTTTCAAAGTGTTTTTTGCCAGAACAAATTATACCACATTGCAGTTTCGAACAGTGAAGCTAGATAGAAGTCAGTCATGTAATCCTTACATTTTTTTAAAAAAAAAGAAAAAGAAAATTGTGCTGGGACATAGTATTTGAGAAATGGGTCAAATTTTAAGATCTGTCCTTTTTTTTTTTTTAATCCCCCGTTTTAAAGCAATCATAACATTTCATACGTAAACCTTTTGTTTTCTCCCTTTTGTTTGTTGAATGAGCAATTTCCAAAGTTTTCTTTCAGAGCTGCTAACCTATTTTGTACTACCGGATATCGTGTTGAAAAATACAGCATTATGTTTTCCGAGATCAAATGTTTGGTGCTAGGGACCGAGGACATGTATGTACATAATTTCCCTTTTTACCCGAAACTACAGCTGAATGTTTAATACGGCACATATATTACTATTACGAGTAACTTTTGACCAATGTATTTTTTGTTTTGTTTTTTAAAAAAGAAGAAGTAAAAAAAAAAAAACCCCGATAGATGCAGTTTTGGGGCACTGGTTTTTTTTCTTTTCTTGTGACTTCACAACCATCCTTAAGAGCGAGTATCAAGGTAGAACAATGCCAGCTGTTGGAAAATCCTAGAGAATCTTTCAAAAGCAGTGTTTCTGGCAAGTCGGCATCCATGGCCCTGACTTGCTATTAATCTTTTTTCTTTTCTTTTCTTTTCTTTAAAGAAATCAGTATAGAAACGAAAATTGCACCTTCATATACCATACTATAAACTTGCATTCTCAATCTGTATGGAAGTTATGTATGCAGTATTTAACCCGAACAGTAAGCTGCCACTTGGGGGCAGACACGGATTTTCAGTTTACAGTGTATACATTTGAAATACGCATCCCTTTAAACAATGCTTTGTGTTAGCATGCTGCAAAAATGCCGCTTAATATAACAAGCTGGTCTAGGGCTATTTAATAATTAAAAAGAAAAACCTTCATAAATGTTATACATACGTGTCCTTTTTTTAAAGAAAAAAAAAAGTTTTTAAGTTGCTTCATGTTTGCACACAGCTGTTCACATGATAAAATTGTAACTTTTAATTCATTCATGCTACTATATTGTGGTTTTGTGTTTCAGATAATGTTCATACTTTGTTTTTGCACCAGATGAGAATCAGTTCCTTGAGAAATAATTTTTTTATATATATATTTCCAACCTTCGGAAAGTTAACTTTGGGAAACCATAGGAGACTACTTGTGTTTTATGTGGCTGTAAAAATGATGTACACGCTGTAAAATAAGATTGTCACTGTTACGTGGGATTATTATTTTAAAATGTGTTACTCATTGTAATGAGCATACAATAAAATGCATCTCTTGCACTCCAAACTCAAGAACCTTTATATTCCTTCCTGCTGCCAATCAAGTGACACGCACTCCTAATTTATGTACTTAAATTTCTTGCTTACTGTGATTATTACACAAAAGTACAAGAAAAACCTGTCTTCCAAGTTTCTTCCCAATGCAAAAAGTTCCACTTAGTTTATGTCATGAAACAATTATTTCTTACATTTGCAGTAATTAGAAAAGTTGCAACAGTGGTATTTATTTTAAAATGGCTAAAAAAAGCACACTACAATTGTCTAGAAAAAAAATTCAGTGTGTTGCTATACAGGTAGTCCTTAACACAATTGAGCCCATTTACGATGCTAAATGAAACATTGGGTTTTGCCCCATTTTGCGACTTTTCTTACCATTGTTAAGTGAATATTTGCAATTGATTAAGTTAATAACACAGATGTTAAAGTGAATCTGGCTTCCCTATTGACTTTCGGGTGTCAGAAGGTTGCAAAAGATCACAGGAGGATGTTGCAACAATCGTGTGAAAAGCGGTCGTAAGTCACTTTTTTCGGTGCCGTTGTAACTTTGAACGATCACTAACTGTAAGTCGAGGACAACCTAACAATAATAAAGGCCATTTTTCAACATCTCTTTCAGGATTTCCCTGGTAAGAGAAGAATATCTCTTTATCAGGGAAATCCTAAAAGAGATGTTGAAAAATGGTTGCATGTTAAACAAGTTTGATCACGTGAGATAGTAGCATTAAATCTTGGGGGGGGGGTTGTGCTGGCGCTGGAAGGGAGAGCAGAATACACAGAACGCCAAATATTCTAATCATGAGGCCTATTTGGCAGATTACGTGCAAAATTTGAGACACGCATTGATTTTGTCACAAAACTTGATTTAAGCCCGTTTGACAGTTCACGTTTAAATTGTCACTTAAGCATGATAGATAAAACCTAAAATGTGCTTTGGGATTTGTAAAATTTATGGGTTTTCCAGCACTCTTCATAGTCTTGAAATTCCTGAATGGCTTGATTTCCCCTCCCATGTTTAATTATGCACATACACACACAATCACACAAACCCCCACGCACACACAGGAAAGAGACAGTCTTGAAAGTAAATCTGGTTTATTAAACTGCTGTTAGTTCACAGAATGCATTAGCAAGAATCGTGCAGCCTGTATTTGCCCCAAACATTAACACTTAAGCTCTTGTGATTTGTATAGCTCAGCTATACGAAATGTGGACTGTGGACCTTCAGATGACTGCTAGATGGCGGGAAAAAAAGAGCTATCAAAATTTATTAAGTGCCAGGTGGTGTAGCTCTAATTAAAATATTTAACATCATCTAAAACTTTAGATTTAGTGAGAAATTAACATTGCACTTTAACTAAAATTACTTGTACGTCATGCAATTGTTTTAAATGTCAAAGGAGGCTCCTTGGATTTGTACTTTTTATTTTATTTTTTTTTAAAGAAAGGCTATTCTACTAATTTATATACTTATTTTGGAAATTTACAAGACCACCAATTTCTACAAGGACACAAGTTGTGTGCCTAAAATGAACAGTTAATGTCCAGTTTTATTTACGTAGTGACAGCCTGAAGAAACATGAGATCTAAACCGTCAAGCTTAGAAATGTTTTTTTTTATTTAACCAAGAGAAGTCAGTTGTATTCTTGTATATTATCACAGATTTATTCAATTCAATTGTCCATGTCAATTCCAAAAATACCTTCACCCAGGAGAAGAAAAGAGGATAAACATTGCCATAACCACAAAACAGACCTTTACAAGAAAAAACACTGGTGTTTTATAGTTATAAAACGGCTCTTAATTTAAAACATTTTAAACGCTTTAACATTTTCCTTCTGTGAGATATTGAGCAAATGGTTTGAGTTTATGTTAAGAATACGCTGTTTCCTCCAAAATAAGACATCCCCTGATAGTAAGCCCAATCGGGCTTTTGAGCACATGGCAATAAGGCCAAGCGCCTATTTCAGGGTTCAAAAAATATAAGACAGGATCTTATTTTCGGGGAAACAGTAGTGAAATATGCTTCATTAATATTCACCCATTTCAAAATCCAACTTTGTGCTTTTGTGCTTGTACAGCTAGTCCTTGACTTACAACAATTCATTGAATAATGGTTCAAATTTGCAATGACACTGAATAAAAGTGACTTTTTTTCCACACTTATGACCAGTGCAGCATTCTCATGGTCAGGTGATCAAAATGCAGACATTAGGCGACTCATATTTATGACGGTTGCAGTAGCCCAGGATCATCTGATCCCTTTTGCGATCTTGTGACAAGGGAAACCGGATTCACTTAACAACCATGTTACTAATTTGACCATGGCGGTGATTCGCTTCTCAACTGTGGCAAGAAAGGTTGTAAAACGGGGCAAGCCTCGCTTAACAACTGTCTTGCTTAGCGACATAAATTTGGGGCTCAGTTGTGGTCGTAAATCAAGGATTACCTGTATTAGTTTGGTTGACTGTTCAATTTTCAGCAATACTATAGAGCAGTGATGGCTAACCTTTTTGCCGTTGCGTGCCAAAAGCAGGTGGAGCGGGGGGTCGCAGGTGCATGTGCCTGCATCCATAATTCAATGCGCCCCCACCCTCCTGCGCATGCGCATATGACCCCCCCACGCTTTCCCCTGCTTTTGGCACGTGATGGCCCGGTGGGCCCGTTTTTTCGCCCTCCCCAGGCGCCAGAGGCTTTCTAGGAGCCTGGGGAGGGCAAAAACAGCCTTCCCCATCCCCCATGAGGCCCTCCGGAGGCCGGAAACAGCCAGTTTCCCGACTTCCGGTGGGACCGGAAGGCCTGAAAATCAGTTGGCCGGTGCGCACATGCGCGCTGGAGCTGAGCTAGGGCAACACCCGCATGCCCACCAATATGGCACCTGTGCCATAGGTTCGCCATCATGGCTATAGAGCAAGGAAGCCAGAGAGAGAAATGTGAGCCTCAATACTTTTACTCTGGCAAGTCAGAAAATATGATAAATTCCAAGTAATATCAAATAAGATTTTTCTGTTATATTGAGGTTTGTCTATGCTTTTCTCTTTAAATGGGCCTTACAACAGTTATGGCTAATCAAGATATATGGTATATGTACAGTAATATGTGAAGTAGGTCACCATTGTGATCTGATGCTTAAATAGATCTAGCTGCTTAAGAATAAAAGGTCCATATGGGAGTTGATTTGAGTTGTTTTATTTATTAAATTTATCTGCCGCCCACCTTGTTATCCAGAGCAACTCTAGGCAGTCAAAGCTGACTCATGCATCTAAAAGCCATTATCAGTAAAGACATTCAATAATTGTTTAGAATTGTGAATAACAACTGAAACCGCATTCTCCATGTTTTCAATTCCTTTAAAATCACAACAACAGAGGCCCAGAGTTTTATTTTCCATTTCTTCAAAGCTATCTCTAAAAATGCATCTTGTATGTAAGAGCTTGACCCGACTTGAAATTTAAATCTCAATCGGAATTCTTTCTAGGGAAGAAGTTGGCACCGAGCTGCGGCCTTCAAACAGCGGGGCTGAAGTTTTAGATGATCTGTGTTGTTTATTATTAAGTCTATTGTTATTATTTTGTATTTCAGATCCGTGTGTTTAAAAGAACGTTGCTGAACAAAAGGCAAATGTTTTTCAAGTCAAAAGATGAGAGGTGAACTAAACCTCTTGTCAAAATAGGAAATGAAGTGACATCCAAAGCTGACTCATGCATCTAAAAGCCGTCATTGATAAAAGACATTCAATAATTGTTTAGAAAAAGCTTACTCTTGGGAAATCTTTTGTCTTGAGAGACTACAGTACAAAGAACACAGCCTTTACAAGTTCCCCTGTCTAAAAGTCTTAACATAGCTTATAAAAGCCAGGAGTTTCTTTATTTATTTCCATAGTTAAGATTTAACCAGGCTTCATAGATCTGTGCAACAAAAATGGAAGTAAAGAATATTTTTCATATTTTTCCCCCCTGCCATATACAGAGATTCTCCATTCTGTGCTGGTAGCCCCATGCCCGTCAATCTGAAAGCAAGGTTAAACATTGACGTCAATACTAGTTGCACCATCAATGTGGCATCACAACATCTTCAGCCTCAAATCCTAAAGCCAATTTTGAGACAGGGTCTTACACATCTTTCTATAATCCCCTACATTATTTTCATTTATAAAGTTAATTGTCTCCGAGGGATCTTTGATGCTGTCTGAGGTGGGTTGCTTTCGTGCAGATGTTTCATTAACCAAACTAGGTACCTTCATCAGGGCTAAAAGGGAGCGGTATCAGGGTATCATCATCAGTTTTAGAAGAGAGTGGTATCAGGGTATCATCATCAGTGCTAGAAGGGAGTGGGGTTTGTAATTGTGTCTTGTACGTAAGCAGAGAGCAAACCCACTCCCTTCTAGCACTGATGATGAGACCTAGTTTGGTAATAAAACATCTGCAACAAAGCAACCAAATTCAGAGAACATCAAAGAGCTCTCATTTCAACCCTGAGCTACAAATACCATATTTTTCAGAGTATAAGACGCACCTTTTCCCCTCTCTAAAAGGGGGTGAAAATTTAGGTGCGTCTTATACACCGAATGTAGCCCCACCCGCCCACTGGCCCCCACCTTTGGCCTCTGCCTCCCAGCAGTTTACCTCCTTGCAGCAAGCAGCAAGAAGATACAGCCCGTTTCAGCTTCAGCACAGCCTAATTAGCACAAGTTGATTGGCCTCCCGACTCTCAGCTGTTTTGCGTGGGCTTCTGCTTCTTGCTGCAAGGAGGTAAATTGCTGGGAGCAGGTTTTTTTTCTTGTGCTAATCAAGAAAACAAAAGTAAAGCAGGCTGTTTGCTGCAACGAGGCAAAATTGCTGGGAGGCAGAGGCAGATTTCTTTTTCTTGTTTTCCTCACCAAAAAAGGTAGGTGCATCTTATAGTCCAGAGCATCATATACTCCGAAAAATACGGTAAGTCTCCTTTAATCAGTTAGTTGACTCTATAAGCCACCAAGAATAAGCAAGCGTGATGCATCCACGCACAGCAGAATCGAAGACATATCTCCTGCAAGTGTGTCATCTACTCTCCGTCTCTCATTCTTGTCTTCCTGAATTGGGAGGTGTGTCTTCCCCAGCACTGGATGGAAGGCAGTGCAGTACAATTTCAACTGACCTTAATTGTGATGCTGTGAATCCACGATCATATCCATCTCAACACTCAAAACAAGCACAATTTTCAAATCTCAAAGCCAGTTTTCAACTTGTCCTTAATCATTATCCAATGTTCTCTGAACAACATACAATTTTTAACCAACAGCAATAGCAAAATTCCTTTCTAGTCAATTCCCCTTCCAGTCCTTCCTCCTTTTCTCCACATCTTACCGTTTTAGTTTCATGCAACAAATCAAAGCATAGAACAAAAATTTACCGCATTCGGTCCAAACTTGTCTGTTCCAAGATTCGACCCACCACACCACAGAATAACTACAGCAATACCAAAAACCAACCCTACACCCAAATTCTACCGATTAGGTACTTTAACTAAAGGTACTAACTCCATCTGCTTTCCAAAAGGATAGAAAACTGTTAGTGAGAAAACACATATTAAAGAAAAGTATATTTGTTCAAATAACTTTTGACTGCTTTCATTAATAAGGCTGCGTTGGAAGCAATCTTAGCATTCCTAGATAATCCCAAAGATGCTTTTTCAAGAGGCAACTGGACTTCCTTGGTTTTTTTTTTCCTTTTGAAGATGTTTCGCTTCTCATCCAAGAAGCTTCTTCAGCTCTGGCAGGATAGTGGGGAATGGAAGGATTTATATTCCTTGCAGACAGCTGGTCATTTGCATCCTTTTAGAGCCATGATGGTGAACCTATGGCACGCGTGTCACAGGTGGCACGCATAGCCATATCGGTGGGCACGCGAGTTCAGCTCCGGCACGCGCTGATTTTCAGGCTTTCTGGGCCCACCGGAAGTAGGGAAACAGATTGTTTCCTGCCTCCAGAGGGCCTCAGGGGGTTGTGGGGAAGGCCCATTTTTCTCTCTCACTTGGCTCCAGAGCCTCTCTAGGAGTCTGGGGAGGGCGAAAACAGCCTTCCCCCCCCACCTCTCCCCCCCCCCGGAGGCCCTCCAGAGGCCAGAAACGGCCGGAAGTTGCAAAAGGGCCATTTCTGGCTTCAGGAGGGCCTCCGGGGGGCAGTGGGGAAGGCTGTTTTCGTCCTCCCCAGATTCCTAGGGAGGCTCTGGAGCCAGGTGAGAGAGAAAAACTGGCCTACCAGGCCATTATGTGCCAGGAGCGGTGGGAGTAGAGGGGGTCGTGCATGCATGCGGGTGACACCTCCCCCGGCACGCGATGGCAAAAAGGTTAGCCATCATTGTTTTAGAGGGTCTTTGAAGCACTTGGAGGTTTATCTGTGTCCTCAGGGTCACCCGAGTAGTGCTTCTGGTTCCTCTGGAAATCCATTCCTACGCCCACACCATTCAAAGAGTGTTCATCCCAAATTGTGCACCTAAAAGTCTGTCTTGCTTAGCAGTGGAAATTTTGGTGTGTAGACTTTTAGCTATACTCCTTGCGTCAGCTTCAATGAAGGCTCCACACCCATTTGCGCTACTCAAGTCATCCCTGATGACACAGATAAACCTCCAAGCGGCCTCAACGGCTCTCTAAAAGGATGCCAATGACCAGCTGTCTGCAAGGAGTATAAATCCTTCCATTCCCCACTATCCTGTCAGAGCTGAGGAAGCTTCTTGGATGAGAAGCGAAACGTCTTCAAAAGGAAAAACAAGAAAGTCCACAGTTGCCTCTTGAAAAAAAGCACCTGGGACAACCATGACTTGGATGACTGAGAATCTCTACCAATTCCTAGATAATATTGGTAATGGATGAACATTTCCAATAAAGGAAAAAACAAACATTTATTCAGTAATTATTGATCTCTGCAAACTGAAGTATCAGGCAGGTATCGGATATAGTTTCTCAGATCTTTGGAGTAAAAAAGGGAGAAGAGAGAAGCTTGGCTAGCATAAACGTGATTTCTGGATTCCCCAGCCCACTTCCCTTCCTGATCCCCATCCATCCATCCATTGCTTCAGTTGACCCATTAAGTTTGAAAGCAGTAACCCAACTGCTGCGAATAACTTGTTCAAACGCTGCCTTTGGTACCGTGTGTGTTTTCACAACTCCTTCCAACCCCTGACGGAGCCAGAATTATCTCAGACTTTAAGCGTTACATGAAGGCAAGCAAAACAATAATAACGTAACGATATTCATTTTGGTGCAGTAGATCTGCTCATTCTTGAAAGAAGCCAGAGGATCTCTAATCAGAAGCAAACGATTCCTGTTGGGGGAAGGAAAAAAATAGGACATGTTGTTCATCTCTATTTCTTTGCTAGGATATCTGCCAATTACTGATCAATTATTATTTATCCTGAACTTTTTGGGTTTTGTCCAGCTCTGATCTAAGGCGTTGGCCTTCAAGGCCAAATAGCAATTAGTAAAATTTTGGAGGTTTTCTGACCAACCTGTAATGATGCTTTTCCGCCCTTGCCTTAGGGCAATGGTGGCTAACCTTTTTGCCATCGTGTGGTCATTAAGTGAATCCAGATTTCCGCCCCCTCCCCCATTGACTCTCTCGTAGGACGCCAGCTGGGACGGTCACAAATGGCGGCCACATGACCCTGGGACAGGGGTGAAATCCAGCAGGTTCTGACAGGTTCTGGAGAACCGGTAGCGGAAGCTTTGAGTAGTTTGGAGAACCGGCAAATACCACCTCTGGCTGGCCCCCGAGTGGGTGGGAATGGTGATTTTGCAGTATCCTTCCCCTGCCACGCTCACCAAGCCACACCACACCCACCAAGCCACGCCCACAAAACGGGTAGTAAAAAAAAATTGGATTTCACCACTGCCCTGGGATGCTGCAACCATTGCAAATAAATGCCATTTGCCAAGAGCCTGAATTTTTATCATGGGATCGTGGAGGATGCTGCGATGGTCGTATCTGCGAGGACCAGCCCTAAATGCCGTTCTTCAGTACCGTTGTAACCCCAAATGGTTTCTAAACGAACGATCGTAAAGTCGAAGGCTACCTGTAGTTTTAAGTTTGGTTATTGTCCTCCCACGACCTCCCCTCTTTTCAAGTCCTAAGGCTCAGATCCTGAAGGTCCTCCACCTCTAACAGGATGCAGGAGACCTTCTATCAGGGGAGCTTACCTTCTGCCAGGTTTCTCCGGTTTTTTCAATCACGATCGTCTGGGTTTCCCCAAGAGGGGATGACGTAGCTTTGTAGTCATCGGACAGGAGGCCCAGGATGGGATAATGATTCCTGTATCTGGGGGAGAAAAGCAAAACGTCAACAATTATTAACCAATTAACAGAGTTGGAAGGGACCTTGTAGGTCATCTAGTCCGACCCCCTGTCCAAGCAGGAGACCCTACACCATTTCTGACAGCTAGCAGTCCAGTCTCTTCTTGAAAAGCTTCCAGTCATGAAGCTCCCACAACTTCCGAAGGCAACTTCTGTTCCATGGGTTGATGGCTCTCACTGTCAGAAAATTTCTCCTTATTTCCATGTCAAATCTCTCCTTGGTCAGTTTCCATCCGTTATTCCTTGTCTGGCCTTCAGGTGCTTTGGAAAATAGTTTGACCACTTCCTCTCTGAGGCAGCCCCTCAAATATTGGAAGATTGCTATCATGTCTCCCCTGATCCATCTCTTCACTAGACTAGCCATGCCCAGTTCCTGCAATCGTTCATCGTATGTTTTAGCCTCCTGTTCCCTAATCCTCTTGCTTGCTCTTCTCTGCACTCTTTCTAGAGTCTCAAGTAGATCTTAGATGGCAGAGTAAGAGCAAAACTAAGATGATCAAAGACCTGGAAAACATATGAAGAACAGCTGCAGGATCTTGGCTTGGCTAGTCTAAAGAAAAGAAGAATTAGGGGCGACAGGATAGCAGTATTCCAATATTTGAGGGGCTTCCACAAAGAGGAGAGGGTCAATTTATTTTCCCAAGCATCAGAAGGCAAGACAAGAAACAATGGATGGAAACTAATCAAGAAGAGAAGCCACCTGGAATTGAGGAGAAACTTCCTAACAGTGAGGGCAATTAGCCAGTGGAACAGCTTGCCTCCAGAAATCATGAGCGCTCCATCACTGGAGGTTTTTAAGAAGAGACTGGACAGTCACTTGTCTGAAACCGTCTAGGGCCATGATGGCGAACCTATGGCACGCGTGCCACAGGTGGCATACGTAGCCATATCGGTGGGCACGCGAGCTCAGCTGATTTTCAGGCCTTCTAGGCCCACCAGAAATAGGAGCCTTTCTAGGAGTATGAGGAGGGCAAAAACGGCCTTCCCCATCACCACCACCCCCGTAAGCCCTCCGGAGGCCAGAAACAGCCCATTTGCCAACTTCCGGTGGGACCGGAAGTCCCGTTTTTTGCTGTCTCCAGCCTCCAGAGTCTTTCTAGGAGTCTTGGGAGGGGGGAAACGCCCCCTCACCTCTGGAGGCCAGAAATGGCCTGTTTGCCAACTTCCAGTCACTTTCGCCCTCCCCAGACTCCTAGTAAGGCTCTGGAGGCTGGGGAGAGAGAAAAACGGGCCTCTGGGCCATCACGTGCCAGGAGCGGGGGCCGCGGGGGGGGGGGGGTTGCACGCACATGCGCGGGGGCAGGGCGCAGAGAATTATGGGTGTGGGCACACCTGCACATGACACCCACCCACCCCGCTCCTGGCATGCAATGGCAAAAAAGTTAGCCATCACTGGTATAGGGTCTCCTGCTTGAGTAGAAGGCTGGACTAGAAGACTCCCAAGATCTGGTCTATTTCTATTTCTATTATTTCTATTTCTATTATTTCTATTTCTTTTATTTCTATTCCTATTCCTATTCTCATTCTTCAAAGCCAGACTATAATCTGTCTATTGCAACAATTGCCACAACTAAATTGAAAGCCAGCTAGGATTAGCGGTCTGGGCATCAGGCTAGAAACTGGGAGACCATGAGTTCTAGTCCCACCTTAGGCACAAAGCCTAGGTGACTTTGAGCCAGTCATTCTCTCTCAGCCCTAGGAAGCAGGCAATGGTAAACCACTTCCAAAATCTTGCCAAGAAAACTGCAGCGACTAATCAAAGACTGAGTTAAACACACATACACAAAGTTTGTGCACGGATTCGACCCAACCCTATTTTTAAAAAATCCAACTGTTCCAGTTGAGTTATATCTGATGAAATAATAATTTTATTTATCTACATTTAGAAGAAATGGAAGGATACATATGGCATAAACATTCCTGCACCGTTTCTAATTATTTTTTTCCTTTTGATTTTTTTTTTATATCTTTCATTTTATAATTTTGGTTTTCTCCAGCTGATTGGGAGTCCAAATTTAACGTTAATAAATTTAAATTTAACTGTGATAAAAGCGGTGAAACCTTTTCTATTTCAACCTTTCCTTTGAAATGTAATTGTGCCTCTTAGCTAAATTAAACCCTGCTAGAGGGGAAGTAATTACATTCTGTATACTTTATTCTCAGTAAGGGCATTTTTTTTCAATAAGTTTTAGCTTTTGCTGTTTTGTTATGGCCTCGTGTCAAGTTTGTATTTGTTTTTAAGTCTGCTGGCTTTTGGGGATGCTGATCGGGGCAGAAAGATTGGTACCCAAAAAATAAATAACACCTTTTCAGAAACAGAAACAACCAATTGCTCGCAATGGCATTACTTTTTTGTGATGATGGTCTTTGTGATTCCTTGTGATGGGTTGACGGCTATTTTTTCTTGTCTCAATCTGAAGATTTCCTAAAAGATTTTTTTAAAAAAAGACAACATTTCAGGCAAAAAGACATCATCCCATATAGACTATTCAATACTTCCTACCAGTGTTTCTGACGATCCCAGCTGAGCCACGCGATCATCAGAGGCTTTTTTTTTTTTTTACTTTTAAACGCATTTTTTCGGCTGAAGAGGTTGTAGAAAAAATGCTTTTAAAAGTAAAAAAAGCCTCTGATGATTGTGAGGCTCAGCTGGGCATTGTGGGGGGGGGGGGGGGCGGGGGGGCGGGGGGGGGGGGCGGGCAGGGATTTTTGCTACTGGTTCTCCGAACCACCCGCCTCCATCGCTACAAGATCGGGCGATCCGGTCCGAACCGGGAGCATTTCGCCTCTGATTCATATCCTGCGGTTCCTTTGGCCATTCAGAATCTTTCTAATACTGATTAAGTTTGCTGAAAATGGGTCCCTAAGGAAAGGAGACGTAAATTAAACAGTGACAAGGATGAAATTCTACTGATGGACACCATCTCAGGAGAAAAGTGAGATTGAGAGTCAAGTTTTTGGTGTTTTTCCTGATCTTGTTTTCCTTGTAGACGTTTCGTTACCAAGATGGGTGACATAATCAGTGTAGGGTGAGTGACGCTTTGCTGGCTTTTACATACAGTAGCTTGCCTTGCTAGTCTCAGTTGGGGTGTGATTTCCTCCTTAAGGGTTCCTTGATTAGGGATCTAGCCAAGAATCTGCTCCAACCCTCTCTGTAGTACTACTCACCTCCTCCTGTCGCTTGATGCAAGCCTCCCTCTCTTCCAGCTTGAGGATCAAATCTTGCAGTCTCATCTGAAGGTCAATGTCGCTCCCTTGCTTCCTTGAGAAATCCTTCTGGAATTCAGACAACGAGCACTACAGAAACAACAAAGCTCATATCAACAAGCGTTCATATCAACAAGTGCTCTGCCGTATTTAAATATAAGAGAATAATAGAGTTAAAAGGGACCTTGGAAGTCGTTTAGTGTTCTGCCCCAGCTACGGACCCCAAAGAACGCAGCACACACAAAGTCTGTACAAACCTTAGTTTACTAAATTAAATCAGTCATTGTCAAATAAAGGCTGTTAATTAACTTTCTTAACAGCCTACAAGAATCCAAAGGATAAATAATCGTAATCTTACTATGTTTGGCAGAAAGCCCAGAAGCAATTTGCAGGACACTGATAAGAGAACTAAGATCAGGAAGCGAAGGAGAGTGAACGAAGTTGTTCCCTGCAAATTGCCTCAGTCGTCGTCCTTCCTTAAATAGGCTAAGGGAGTGGCCAATTAGCCCCAAGCCTTACTCTCGAGGAGACCTCCTCCTGAGGAGCCACTCCTGCCTTTTGGCAGCTCTGCGCATCCGTGCATTGAGAAGAGGCTCCTCCTCTTCTTCCTCTTCACTTATAGGAGCTTCTGGAGGTTCGGAAGGCCCTGGCTGAATCCCCGCCTCTGGCACCGCATCTTCTCCAGCCTCCTCATTGTCCGACTCGAGTGCCAGCTGCACAGGCTGCTGGCGCAGCACCACACCAGCCTCCTCGCTGTTGGAATCAGCTACAATCTGCACAGGCCACTGACGGGCCACAACATCTAGTCCAAACCCCAGCTCAAGCAAGAAACCCTACACCAGTGATGGCTAACCTTTTCCGGACCGAGTGTCCAAAGTGTGTGCACATGCGCATGAATGCACGCGCGCACGTACCCCCAAGATGCAATGAGCGTGCGGCTCCCGTGCATGGCCCCCCAACCCTGAGCATTCATGCATGGTTCTCCACATGCACCCCGTGCATGTGCATGCGCCCTCACATGTGCCCCACTCCCTGCACATGCGCATCCCCCCCTGCATGCGTGGCAGAGACCTGAAGACCAGTTGGCCGGCAGGAGGCTTGCGTGCATGCGCAGCAGAGCTGAGCTGGGGTGACAGCTCACATGCCCACAGAGAAGGCTCTGTGTGCCACCTCCAGCACGTGTGCCATAGGTTCACCACCACGGCCCTATACCAATTCAGACCAATGGTTGTTCAACCTCTTCTTAAAAGCTTCCAGTGTGGGAGCATTCACAACTTCTGGAGGCAAGTTGTTCCACTGGTTAATTGTTCTCACTGTCAGGAAATTTCTCCTTAGTTCTAAGTTGCTTCTCTCCTTGATTAGTTTCCACCAATTGCTTCTTGTCTTGCCCTCAGGTGCTTTGGAGAATAGCTTGACTCCCTCTTTTTGGGGCAGCCCCTGAGATATTGGAACACTATGTCATCCCCATGCCTTTGAGTGAAGTTGGATCCCTGATGGATGTCATTATGCAGTTTTCCTGATAACAGTGGAGGATAGTGACGGCTAACCTTTTTGCTGTCGCGTGCCAAAAATGGGGGGAGCACAGGAGATTTTCACGTCTGTGTGGCCACACCCATAATTCAATGTGCCCCGCCCCCCGCACATGCACGAGTAACCCCCACACACACACACACTCCCCACGCTTTTGGCAAGCGATGGCCCGGTGGACCCACTAGGCCTGTTTTTTTCACCCTCCCCAGACTCCAGAGGCTTTCTAGGAGCCTGGGGAGGGTGAAAACTGCCTTCCCCACCCTCCTAGAGGCCCTCTGGAGGCTGGAAATAGCCTGTTTCCCGACTTCCGGTGGGCCCGGAAGGGTTGAAAATCAGGTGGCTGGCACACACATGCATGTTGGAGCTGAGCTAGGGCAACACTTGTGTACCCACAGATATGGCTCCGCGTGCCACCTGTGGCATACGTGCCATAGGTTCGCCATCACGGGTGTAGGACTTGTTTCCCACTACCTTCTTCTGGAATGCATTGTAATGCCCAAACTTGTCTACATTTCTGTGATATCCATGTGGTTCAACAACCTCAACCCAGCTAGGTTCCAGACCAGACAAGGCCAAAGAAGAGAGTCAAACAATAAGGCATCTTTGATAAGGAAGCCAACTTACCCGCAGAGTGCGGATCTCTCGGTCTTTATCTTCTCTGAGTTGGTTGATCATCTCTACGTAGCGGCTGGAAAGTTCATCGGTGGTGGTCTGGCCCAGAGGATTGGTGGAAGCCTGAGCAAAGGAAAAATATTTTAGTTTCTGCAATTAAAAAAAAACCCCACCAACAGTTCTTTAAAGCAACCTCAACATAATGAGAGATTTATTCTATGGAATTCTTCCTTCCTTTCTTTTTCTTTCTTTCTTTCTTTCTTTCTTTCCTTCCTTCCTTCCTTTCTTCCTTCCTTCCTTCCTTCCCATCTTTCTTTCTTTCTTTTTCTTTCTTTCTTCCTTCCCATCTTTCTTTCTTTTTCCTCTTTCTTTCTTCCCATCTTTTTCTTTCTTTCTTTCCTCCTCTCTCCTTTCCTTCTTTCATTTATTTTCCTTTCCTTTTTTCTTTCTCTTCCCTTTCCTTCTTTCTTTCTTTCTCTTTCTTTTTCTTTGTTTCTTTCTTCCCTTTCTTCTTTCTTTCTTTCTCCTTTCCTTTTTTCTCTTTCTTTCCCTTTCCCTCCTTTCTCTTCCCTGCCTCAGTCAAGTTTATGTTAACTAGCAACCATTGTCCAAAATCTTTTGCTAATCTATATATTTTTTTTTCAATGGGGATCCAATTGATTGAATCACAATTCAAATCAAACACACTTAAATCGAATGTTCATGTATGTTCCATTCCCAACTTGCTTTTTCACAGCGCAACCTCTGATCTGCAACATATCTAATTTCCCGTAACTATGCTGCTTCTGGACCCAAGGATGACTTGGGAAGAAAAGAAAGCAGCCCTCAAGGAGACCATTTGGGACAGAGGGGGGTGTCCACTCATTGCCCCCCCTTTTTTAATGGGGACGCTCCTCTTTTTTCAAGGGGAGCCCTGGGAATTCCAAGCATCAACTGACCAAAGGAGACTTGGCTTACCTGAAGTCTCAAATTCTGGATTTCCTGCTCCAAGGCTCGTTTGCTATATTCCAGGTCTTTCAGCCGAAATTCCCGGTCACTGTCGTTATGACGGAGAGACAATAGCTGCTCTTCCAGCGAACGGCACTTCAGAGTGTATTCGCGGAGGGCTTGCTACAAAAACCCACCCCAGCCAAAAAGAAACAGTCTTAGATAACTTTGCCAGCTGGGAGAACCTACCTGTATTTTTTCGGAGTATAAGAAGCACTTTTTCACCCCTAAAAGAGGGTGGAAATGTTGGTGCGTCTTATACACTGAATACAGCCATTTTTGGCCTCCCGAAACCCCAGCCTGCACGTCCCGTTTTTGCGAAAAACAGGGCCGTTTTTCACAAAAACAGGATGCACAGAGGGTTTGGGAGGCCTGCAGAGTGCTCCTGGGGGCTGGGGAGGGCAAAAGCGTGATGTGTGTGGCGGGTTGGGAGGCCAAAAACAGTCCCGTTTTTCACAAAAACGCCCCCAGGAGCACTCTGGAGGCCTCCCAAATCCTCTGTGGACCCTGTTTTTGAAAAAAAAAAAAAAAAAGCCAAAAAACCATGTGTTGTGTTTTTGCCCTCCCCAGCCCCCAGGAGCACTCTGCAGGCCTCCCAACCCTCTGCACATCCCATTTTTGTGAAAAACGGGCCCATTTTTCGCAGAGGGTTTGGGAGGCCTGCAGAGTGCTCCTGGGGCCTGGGGAGGGCAAAAACTTTTTTTCCCCTTAAGTCTTCAAAATCTTGGTGCGTCGTATACTCCGGTGCATTTTATAGTCTGAAAAACATGGTTAATTCCTTAAGGCTTAGCTTAATGTATTTACATTTGTATATCTGTATTTTCACAATTTTCATTGGGCCACGGTTCCTACATGCTGGTCACTTTGGAATAATTCCGAATGACTATCCTACCATACATGGACTTTAAATAAGCAAGATTGAAAGAACAATGAAGCTTTTGAACTTTGCTGTTGGAAAAGACTCTTGAGCATAGCAAGGACAACCAAGAAATCAAATGGATCGTTGAAGAAATCAATCCAGAGTTGAGGGATCCTTGGTGCTCTCTGAGCTTGACAGTTTTCTTGCAGATGCTTCATTACCAAACTAGGTTGCTCTTCACCCCATTCCTTATTAGCACTGATGATGTTACCTAGTTGGGTAATGAAACATCTACAAGGAAACAGCCAAGCTCAGAGAGCACCAAGGACCTCACTGTCCTCCTCCTCCTCCTTCTCTCCCATTCCCTTCTAGCACTGATGATGTTACTTAGTTGGATAATGAAACGTCTACAAGGAAACAGCCAAGCTCAGAGAGCAACAAGGACCCCTCATTTCAACCCCTGAGTTTACTTTATCGGCAACTCAGAGTTCTCACTTGAAGCACCAATGTTCTGATTCATGCTATCCTACTTAGGACACAGGATGCTTCTAGAGAGTGGTGGGAAAGGTGTAAGGAAAGAGAAGAAGTGGACAACTAACAGCTCGCTCACCTGTTGCTGACGGTTATTCTCCCGCACAGATGCCAACATCATCTCATATTCTTTTACTTGAGCTTCTTTGAAAGCCAGGTCTTTCTCAAGCAGCATCTTGTCCATTTCCAGTTTCTGTAAAAGTCCAAAAACAGGCTGTTAAAAATACTCTATTTGCTATGTGCAAACAGATCTGTCTGTCTCTTTGCCTCACGGTTTACAAAAAAAATGCACTAAAAATATTCCATATGATATATACCTCCATGCCTTCCTTCCTTCCTCCCTTCTTTCCTTTCCTTTCCTCCCTCCATTCCTCTTTCCTTTCTTCCTCTTTCCTTCCTTCCTTCCTTCCTCCCTCTTTCCTTCCTGCCTTTCCTTCCTATTTCTTTTCTTTCCTTCCTTCCTCCCTCCCCCTTCCTCTTTCCTTTCTTTCCTTCCTTCCTCTCTCTGCCTCTCCTTCCTTCCTTCTCCTTTCTTTCTTTCTTTCTTTCCTTTCCGTCCTTCTTTCCTTTCCTTCCTCCCTCCCTTCTTCCCTTCCTTCCTCTTTCCTTTCTTTCTTCCTTCCTTCCTCTCTCTGCCTCTCCTTCCTTCCTTCCCCTTTCCTTCCTTCTTTCCTTTCCTTCCTCCCTCCTCCTTCCCTTCCTTCCTCTTTCCTTTCTTTCTTCCTTCCTTTCTTTCCTTCCTCTCTCTGCCTCTCCTTCCTTCCTTTCCTTCCTTCTTTCTTTCCTTCTTCCTTCCTTTCCTGCCTTCCTTCCTTCCTTTCCTTCTTTCCATTTGTGATCCAGAAAAAAAGTAATGCTTGGATCTCCAAAGGCTGAGTTTATGGCTGAACCATAAAGTCAGTCATAACATATGCCCTTTTTCTTTTGTGACACGCTGACACTCAAGCCTTTGTACCTCTGAAGAGAGGCAGAATTTCATGGATTTCCAACAATCAGCTGTTGAAAAAGAAGCACGGGGAAAATGAACAAAGGGATCAATCAGAGTTTCCAATGCAACTAACAAACAATGCAAAATATCTCTGATTAAAAATGTTCCAAGTTCATAACGGCTCATAAATCATGCTCTGGTCTCAAAAGATTCTTCCAATTGTCCCGAGAGTAAAGTAACTGCAAGATTGCCTTACAATCTTTGAGAAATAGTGACGGATACAGCTTTGATTTCCGCCATCCAAGAAAGGATCAGCTATTTCTACCCAGAATTCAGAGGCATGTCACTCAAAATCCAGGGGACTCTCAAAAACAGGCACTGACAAGAAGAGCATCTTGAAAACCTGAAATTGCTTTAGGAATCCTGGCTCTAGATCACAAGTGCCATCTGGGTGCAGCTTTCCCTCTCCTGGCTTCCCCCAGATGTGTTTGGAATGTAAATTCCAAACAGCAGGTCCCAACACATCTGGGAGACACCAGTTCAGGGGAGGCTGAAGTTCAAACCAGTGATGAAATCCAATTTTTTTTACTACCGGTTCTGTGGGCGTGGCTTGGTGGGCGTGGTGTGGCTTGGTGGGTGTGGCAGGGGAAGGATACTGCAAAATTTCCATTCTCACCCCACTCCAGGGGAAAGGATATTGCACAATCTCCATTCCCACCTCACTCCAAGGGAAAGATACTGCAAAATCTCTATTCCCACCCCACTCCAGGGGAAGGATACTGCAAAATCCCCATTCCCACCCACTCCAGAGGAAGGATACTGCAAAATCTCCATTCCCACCCCACTCCAGAGGAAGGATATTGCAAAATCCCCATTCCTCCCCACTCCTGGGAAAAGGATATTGCAAAATCCCCATTCCCTCCCCACTCCAGGGGAAAGGATATTGCAAAATCCCCATTCCCTCCCACTCCAGGGGAAAGGATACTGCAAAATCCCCATTCCCACCCCACTCCAGGGGAAAGGATATTGCAAAATCTCCATTCCCACCCCACTCTGAGGCCAGCCAGAGGTGGTATTTGCCAGTTCTCCGAACTGGTCAAAATTTCCCCTATCGGTTCTCCAGAACCTGTCAGAACCTGCTGGATTTCACCCCTGGTTCAAACGCACTTCGACACATTTCAAACAACAGAATTACATACCCCTAAGTCATCCTGAAGGTGGACCAACTCCTCTCGAAGGTTACTGAAGGTGGTAAGGACCAGCCTCATGGATTTATCAGCTGTGGCTCTCATCTAGGAAAGATGGACAGCAAAACAGATTATTTAGGATGGTTTTAATACCAAAATAAACAGTGGATGACATAACTTTGTAGTCATCTGACAGGAGGCCGAGGATGGGATAATGATTCCTATATCTAGGGGAGAAAAGTGATGAGAAGCAAAGTGTCAACGATTAACAGAGTTGGAAGGGACCTTAGAGGTCATCTAGTCCAACCCCCACCCAAGCAGGAGACCCTACTTTATTTCTAACAGCTTCTTGAAAAGCTTCCAGTGATGAAGCTCCCAGGGAATATCCAACTGCTGTGACAGCAGTAAAGGTTTACTCTGGCAAGATTCTGTCTGTTGTGTGTAAGCAAATAAAGAACTGAACTCTGGCTCGATTCTTCTATGTCATTCTTGGGCTTACATATAGTTGTTTATTCATCAACACGGTATCCATCCTACAGGAGGACAGTAAATAAATATGCAAAATGCCATCAATACCACGTGTTAGTGTGTAGCGGTCTGGGCAAAAAGGGCTTCACTACATGAAATTAAACACAATTTCCATCGATTTCCACAAATTTCTCCGCAACCCCCTTACCTCAAGAAGGTAACGGATCTGCTGTTTTGTCGACTCCGAAAGCCCTTTAGGAATCAAGCTCTCAATATCCTCTGCCTATTGAAAAAAAAAACCCCAAGAAATAAAAGGCATATCATCAGCTTGCCATTCACATCTCATCCTGTCTTCATCCTCCTTTCGCATCCTTTCCTTGATGATTCTATTCCACCATTGCTTTGATATTAGTGTAACTCTGGTCCTGCAGCAAACTGTCTCGCGACAAGCTGGCTGTAGCGAATTGTCCTGCAGTTGAGTTGGCCATGGCAAGCTGGCCATGGGGGAATTATCAGACCCCAAAAGTCAGCCAAAAGCCCCTTTTGAAGCAGCATCTATCCAATGTAGAAAAAATACTAGCTGCTTTCAGGATTTGCAGAGAGATACTTTTGTACCTGCTCCTCTACTTAAGGTAAGGGTTTCCCTCGCACATATGTTCTAGTCATTCCCGACTCTAGGGGGCAGTGCTCATCTCCATTTCAAAGCCAAAGAGCCATTTCAAAGCCAAAGAGCTGTCCGGAGACAACTCTGTGGTCATGTGGCCGGCATGACTAAACGCCAAAGGCGCACAGAACGCTGTTCTCTTCCCACCAAAGGTGATCCCTATTTTTCTACTTGCATTTTTACATGCTTTTGAACTGCTAGGTTGGCAGAAGCTGGGACAAGTAACGGGAGCTCACCCCATTACGTGGCACTAGGGATTCGAACGGCTGAACTGTCGACCTTTCAATGACAAGTTCAGCGTCTTAGCCACTGAGCCACTGCGTCCAATGGATAGCTAGGACTCCAGAAAAAAAACAACTACAACTGTTTTTGTCTATTTACCCATGCAGGAGGGCTGTAAACTATTATCCTTCTCATCTTTTCTACTTCCTTCTCCTATTGGTATCTTATGATTACATTACTTTGTTGTTTGTATGTACACAGAGAGCTTATGCACCAGAGACAAATTTCTTTGTGTGTCCAATCACACTTGGCCAATAAAGAGTAGAGTAGACTAGAGTAAGTCTCTTCTCTTCTCTTCTCTTCTCTTCTCTTCTCTTCTCTTCTCTTCTCTTCTCTTCTCTTCTCTTCTCTTCTCTTCTCTTCTCCTTCTCCCAGTTCCGTTCTGTTCCATTCTCTGTTCTGTTCTGTTCCGTTCCATTCCATTCTCTATTCCATTCTCTATTCTCTATTCTATTTTCCCTTCCCTTCCCTTCCCTTCCCTTCCCTTCCCTTCCCTTCCCTTCCCTTCCCTTCCCTTCCCTATTCTACTCCACTCCACTCCACTCCACTCCACTCCACTCCACTCCACTCCACTCCACTCCACTCCATTCCCTGTTCTGTTCTGTTCTGTTCTGTTCTGTTCTATTTCAAGAAAAAAGATAATCTCTACTATATGTACAGATCAGCATGATTTCCATTCAGGCAGGTTAAGACCAGCCTTTTATTCTCATTTTTGGGATTTTAACCAGACTTAAAGACAGTTAGTCGTTGTTTGCTCATGAATGCACAAAGCCCAGATATTTCTATAAATTCTGGAAACTGTTTGGTACTTACATCATTCAGAGATTCCAGATCGCATCTTCTGTAAGAGAAACACAAGAAAACATTAGCGTTGTCCTTTCTCTATCCACTGAGTACATTACAATTATCGCCACCAATGTTATGGTAAGTCTTTCATTCTGACTTAACTGAGGAAACTATATCCCAAGTTACCTTTAATAAAAGTATGACTGCCTCTGGAATATAACATGTAAATATTTAGACACAATACACCCATCCACAATTGCAATGGTGCTAAACGGTATATAAGTCTAAGTGCTATTGCTATTAGACACCAGACCAGATTTCTGACACTGTAATATCCCATGATCACCATTTGCAACCTTCCCTGCCAGTTTCCCACAAAATCAATGGGGAAGCCAGCGGGAAATCATCATGCAAAGTCCTCATTTCATAACGGTAACTGGCGATTGCCCTTTGCAACCACATCACCTAGCGACTAAACATCCGGCATTATGGTGGCGCAGTGGTTAGAGTGCAGTACTGCAGGCTACTTCTGCTGTCTGCCGGCTGCCTGCACTTTGGCAGTTCGAATTTCACCAGGCTCAAGGTTGACTCAGCCTTCCATCCTTCCGAGGTGGGTAAAATGAGGACCCAGATTGTTGGGGGCAAAAGGCTGACTCTGTAAACCGCTTAGAGAGGGCTATAAAGCACTGTAAAGCAGTATATAAGTCTAAGGGCTATTGCTACTGCTATTAATTGAGAACCATCTATAACTAAAAACTCAGAATGTTGCAACAACGCTCACCCATAATACGAGGACTGGGATTATGTGTCTATTCACAGAAACGAGCAAGGATGTTTAAGGTGAGAGATTTAAGGGGATTTTTTTTTTTTGAACGGGATTCAGGAAACCTTAATCCTCCCCCATTTCTCAGGATGGCTGCAAACCAACAGACCCACAGCCTGCCTGCTGTTCAGGCAAGCAGCTGGGCTTCCTTTCCAAGAAGGGCTGCCAAACATTCTCCAAATTCCAAGCTAGGATGAGGCCCGGCCTCTACCTTCCGCCCAGCTTCTCAACATGCTGGAGCAAACAGCTGTACAGGTCGTTGCTCTTGCGGTGCAGTTCTGCTAGGAGCTCCCCAAAGTATCGGCAGTCCAGCTGGTCATTTGTTTCCTGGATGCGCTTCACCTGTTAGGAGGTCATAAAGGACATCATTAGAACGGCTCATTCCCTGGTCGTAAAGCATCGTTCGACCCTCGGCATGCAAATGGCTGTTTTAAAGCTCTCCTCTCATTCTTGATTGCACACTGCACCGACCTACTTTCTGCACTCAATCTCCTCTTGGGTGCCTGTCAAATATTTCTCGCTTGATTCATGATTTCTTCAATGCCCTTGTTTTCTACGCAAGGCATCAATAAACTGCAGAATGTCCTGCAGCAGGAGGATTTCTGCAAACCAAGTTCCATGTTGGGGAATTTCTTCTCGCCACCAACAATCCAAGATTGGTTTGCAGGATCCAAATCTGGGTCGGTCACTGGGACCAGAGGTTTCATCTTCCGAGTTTTTGGACTCGTACCGGAGCCCATCTCATGGAACTTCTCTTTCGCCAGAACGTGTCAAGAGAGACAGGTTCCCTGAGGATGGGCTCCGGCATGCGTCCAAAAGCTCGGAAGGATGTCCCAGTGACTGACTCAGGTTGGATCCTGCAACATTATGCTGGGACACGTATATTGGCCTTCCTTCGCAACTTGGTTTGTCTGCTTTGGAGTCAATATGTGGTACAAAGGCAGTCAGTGGGATTGATAAATCATGATTATGAGCAGTGGTTAGAGTGCGCAGTGGTTAGAGTGCGGTACTACAGGCTACTTCTGCTGACTGCCGGCTGACTGCAATTTGGCAGTTCGAATTGCATCAGGCTCAAGGTTGACTCAGCCTTCCATCCTTCTGAGGTGGGTAAAATGAGGACCCAGATTGTTGGGGGCAAGAGGCTGATTCTGTAAACCGCTTAGAGAGGGCTGTAAAGCACTGTACAGCGGTATATAAGTCTAATTGCTATTGTCCTCCCTCCCTCCTTTCCTTTCCTGCCGTGTAGTTAGAATTCAGGATTGCAGGATAATTCTGCCCACTGCCAGGAGTTTGATCCTGATTGGCTCAAGGTTGACTCAGCCTTCCATCCTTCTGAGGTGGGTAAAATGAAGACCAAGATTGTTGGGGGCAATAAGCTGACTCTGTTATACTGCTTATGAGAAGGCTGTAAAGTACTGTAAAGCAGTATATAAGTTTAAGTGCTATTGCTATTACTAATAAAGGAGAATATTTATAGCTCAGGGCTGACATGAGGGGTCCTTGATGCTCTCTGAGCTTGCTTCTTTTCCTGCAGACATTTCATTAACCAACTAGGTAACATCATCAATGCTGACAGCAGTGATGAGGCAGAGCATTGATGAGGTTATACCAGTGGTGAAATCCATTTTTTTTACTACCGGTTCTGTGGGCGTGGTTTGGTAGAAGTGGCTTGGTGGGCGTTGCAGAGGAAGGATACTGCTAAATCTCCATTCCCACCTCACTCCAGGGGAAGGATACTGCAAAACCCCCATTCCCTCCCCACTCCTGGGGAAGGATATTGCAAAATCTCCATTCCCACCCCACTCTGGGGCCAGCCAGAGATGGTATTTGCCGGTTCTCCAAACTACTCAAAATTTCCGTTACTAGTTCTCTGAACTGTTCAAAATTTCTGCTACCGGTTCTCCAGAACCTGTCAGAACCTGCTGGATTTCACCCCTGGGTTATACCCAGTTTGGGTAATGGAAACTTCTGCAAGAAAAGAAGCAAACTCAGAGAGCACCAAGGACCCCTCAAACTGTGATTAATGGCTTACGGTGCAGAACAAGCCCAACTTTTCAATAAAGCAGTTTAAATTTCAGGGGCGGGAAAACAAAACAAAACAAAAGTATAAAAAGAAAATGCAAACATTTTAAAAACTCAAGTGCTTTGGGGGTGGAGGAAGGATTGTCTGGTATGTTCACAGCATAATATAGTTAAAAACCTTACTGCTGCAGTTAAAGAAGACAATTTATATCTTCTTTCTACTTTTCTCTTAGTTTTGTTCTTCACTCTTTTAAAGGAGGAGGAGGGTTTGGGGAGGGAAAAAAAAAACCCTCAGTTTTTTCTTGGTTTTCCCACGATGTGTCTTCAGCCTCTCAAAGGAGACGAAGCTGCTGTTTGCCTAATTAGAATTCAACCTCCTCCTTTTTGTTCCCAAGCACTCCACCTACATTTATTTTGTTTCATAACTTGTGGCTAACCTGCGTTATGAATCGTCTTGCGGAGGCGGCTTCTGCAAATTCGCCTGCCTCTTGCTAGAGGCAAACAGCGGCACACTTTTCTGATTTTAACTCCCTGATAAATTCAGTTGCAGAAACTGAGAACAATAATAGCATCCTTCCCCCATCCTACCCCACCCCACTCCAGGCTGGGTGTTGGCCATTCTTGCAACTTGAACAAAATGGTTCAGAAATGAGATTTGATCGGATGGTGCTATAACCTGACAGCCACTTGATCTGCAAAGAATGGCTCTTCACGCAGTTAAGAGGACTCTTCCATGCATGGGACTAGACAGCGGAGTCCTTTTAGAGCAGAAAACATTCCCACAACACTGTCAAATAATTTACTAAGACTGTATTAGTATTATTCTTCTCTTCCTTACTAGTATCTATCACTTCCCACTTTTGATTATAACAGTGTTGCTTGTATCTTTCAATTATAATGTTTTTACTTGTATCTTTCAATTATATTGTTTTTATTTGTATCTTTCCATTATATTGTTTTTATTTGTTTCCTAGTACGATTTGATAGCTTATTAGTAACCTTGACTATCACTAAGTGTTGTTATCTTTTTATTCTTGATGAATGTATTTTATTCTCCTTATGTACCCTGAGAGCATATACACCAAAGATAAATTCCTTGTGTGTCCAATCACACTTGGTCAATAAAGAATTGTACTGAACAGAACCTACAGTAAAGAAATTAGATATTTGATTTTGCATATAATTACAGTGGCAAGGATAGTCTACGCACTGGAAAAGTGAAAAAAACTCCCAACAGAGGAAGAAACAATTAGGAAAATTCTGGACTGTGCGGAGATGGATAAAATAATGAAAGAAATAAAAGAAAAAGAAGATACAGAATATTATCTAGTATGGAATAAGTGGTATGATTGGCTAAAGACTAGGGAAGGTAAAAGGGAATTAAGGATGTGATAAATGTGTAAAATATTGTAAATGAATAAAACTAGAAATAAAGGGACGATAAAGATAAAGACAAGGAGCCTTGGTAGTACAGTGGTCTAAAGCACCCTGTTATTAAGACCAGCTGTCTGCAATTACTGTAAGTTCGAATCTCTCCAAGGCTCAAGGTTGACTCAGCCTTCCATCCTTTCTAAGGTAGGTGAAATGAGGACCCAGTTTGTGGGGGCAATAAGCTGACTTTGTATAAATATACAAAAGGATGAAGGCTATTGCTTAAAGCACTGTAAGCCGCCCTGAGTCTCCGGAGAAGGGCGGCATATAAATCAAATAAAAAAAATAAAAAAAATAAAAATAAAGAATGAGAAAAATGGGGAATGTAGAAAGTGGAAAGTAAGAGGAATGAAACTGATATGTAAAAAGACACACATATGGTGTGTCGATGTTTTATATGTTGTGTTGTGTTGTTGTAAAATCAATAAAAAATATTTTTTTTAAAAAAAAGAATTGTATTCGATTCTATTAAAACAGTGTTTATCAACCTTGGCCCCTTTAAGGCTTGTGGACATCAACTCCCAGAATACCCCAGCCAACCTGGCTTGCTGGGGCATTCTGGGAGTTGAAGTCCACCCGTCTTAAAGTGGCCAAAGTTGCGAAACATGTAAGGATAGGTTAAATGCTTACCGGTTCACATGTCTGTATGGTAACTTTGTTAAAGCTGTTCTGTCCCACATCATTGGCACGGACGGGAGTAGAGTCACAGGCATTGGTTGTATGTTGGCTTTGTTGAACCACTTGGACTCGTTCCACTGGCTGGCTGACTTGGCATTGGTCAGACTGGGTTTGCTGCAGGTATTGGTACTGCTTCTCCTAGGACAAAGAGGTTCTCTTGAAAACTCACATCTCTTGCCCAAATCCTTCATGTTAATAACCCCGTTTGTGCTGAATGTTTAAATCAGTGGTGAAATCCAATTTTTTTTACTACTGGGCGTGGCTTGGTGGGTGTGGTGTGGCTTGGTGGGCGTGGCAGGGGAAGGATACTGCAAAATCTCCATTCCCTCCCCACTCTGGGACCAGCCAGAGGTGGTATTTGCCGGTTCTCCGAACTACTCAAAATTTCCGCTACTGGTTCTCCAGAACCTGTCAGAACCTGCTAGATTTCACCCCTGGTTTAAATGCAGATTTGGGAGATGGGTGTTAAAAAGAAGGGAAGCTGGGAAACCCTCCCCTTTTCCCGGGGGTGTTGTAGTAAGAGGTAAAAGAAGGTGAGGTTTCAGAGAGGCACGGCTATCCTGACCTTCTCCAACTACCCAGTGGACACCCTGGGGTTTAAATAATAATAACGTTCAAGTCAAAATTATACAATGAACAATGAAGTCAAATTCAAATAGTGTTTTAACAAACTGCATCCCTGTTTGGTTTGGTGGCATCAGTGCCTCAGATAGAAAGTCCATACAGAGAGTAGTGAGGACAGCTGAGAAGATTACAAGAAGCTCGTTTCCCTTCATTTAGGATGCGGCTTAGAAGCACTATGTGCTTAGAGCTCAAAGCCTGGTTAGAGACCCCCAGACACCCACTTTACGGTCTGTTTCTCTTGCTCCCCTCTGGGATGTGGTTTCAAAGTATTTCTAGCAGGACTACCAGATTCTGTAACAGCTTTCTTCCCTAGGCCATCCATCTGGTAAACTCGCAAGATTCGTTTTTCTTGCCATAAACAAGTATATATCCAAACTAGACTGTGTTGTTTCTCTGTGTCATATAATGTGTGTGTGTGTGTGTACACACACACACACACACACACACACACACACTTTTGTATTTTATTTATTTATCTTGTCATGTTTATGTAGTGTAAAATTGGAGGTGGTGACCCTTTAAAAACTGTATGCAATGAAATTTCATTTTTAATTTATGCAAATTAATATACATTCAAAGTGACAATAAAGCTATGCTATGCTATGCTATGCTATTCCATTCCTATTCCTATTCCTATTCCTATTCCTATTCCTATTCCTATTCCTATTCCTATTCCAATTCTATTCTGTCCTGTCCTGTCCTGTCCTGTCCTATTCTAAATAACTTTATTGTGGTAGTTAACCAGCAAAACCATACGAAGGACACAAGGACAGTTTTTTCCCGAACGCCATCACTCTGCTAAACAAATAATTCCCTCAACACTGTCAAATTATTCACTAAGTCTGCACTACTATTAATCTTCTCATCTTCTCATCGTTCCCATCACCCATCTCCTCCCACTCATGACTGTTGCTTGTATCCTTACGATTTATATTGATTTTGTTTCCTAGTATGATTTGATTTGTACCTTATGACTATCATTAAGTGTTGTCCCTTATGATTCTTGACGAATGTCTCTTTTCTTTTTATGTACACTGAGAGCCTATGCACCAAAGACAAATTCCTTCTGTGTCCAATCACACTTGGCCAATAAAGAATTCTATTCTATTGAAGTGTAGACCCTTTCTCAGAATCCTCACCTTCTAAAATTTGGCACAAGTTTCAGTAAATTTGGCACTCAAAATCCTTGTTGAGATTGTCTTTCAACCTGGACAGCTTGAAGAGGGGTGGACTTCAACTCCTAGAATTCCCCGGCTGGGAAATCATCATTCAAGCTGAAGTCCACCCATTTTCTCTCTGTCAAGGTTGAGACACACCACTTTAGATAGAAGCCTTCCTCTCAGCATTCCCTGCCAAGCAACATTGACTCCAACATAAAGCCTGCTATGCATAATGAAGCAGTTCTGAATTATTTGAATTTGACTTTGACCGTATTGCTGTGTTTTGTTTACACACGGAGCTTGTTTGCTTACTCTGGTTTGTGAGTCAACTTTGGGACACACAACTAATAGCCGAGCGCAGCCGTGCGTGAACTCAGCCAACAATGACTTATTGTGCAGCGGGTTCAATGTGTGAACTCAGTCCTACTGCAGACACAACTTTATAGGAAAGTTGTTTTTTTTTTCCTCCATAGGGAACCTATTTCCAACTGAACTCCGTAGTCAAATCTCCATTTGGCTGTGTTTCCAAAGCCAACCTCTGGTCCCTTCCTGTTTCTTTTTTTACACCTGGTTGGAAAAAGAAAGAACTTCTGCTCTGCAAGTTATTGTAATACAGGCCACTGGGTTTGCAAACCCGTGAGATTTGTCTTGCGAAGGCACTCGTGATCTGGAAAATGTCCACAAAGGACCGTTTTATTAAACTGTGCAGTGATCCCACAGTCAAAAGGGAAATCCAGATTTAGAGCACAAGGAGGTAGAGGCATAATCCCCGCAGAGAACCCTAAAATCAAACCCATCTTGACCAGGATCACACTGCAGCTGTGAAACACACAATTACACAAACCCAGGAAATTATCCAGTTGCTCTTGGCTATTCCTGAGAGCTTGCCTCCAGAAGTTGTGGGTGCTTCACCACTGGAAGTTTTTAAGAAGAGACTGGACAGTCATTTGCCTGAAATGGTCTAGGGCCGTGATGGCGAACCGGTGGCATGCGTAACCATATCGGTGGGCACGCGAGCTCAGCTCTGGTGCACGCCAGCTGATTTTCGGGCCTTCTGGGCCCACCAGAAATAGGGAAACAGGCTGTTTCCTGCCTCCGGAGGGCCTTGTGGGGTGGTGGGGAAGGCCTGTTTTTCTCTCTCCCCAGTCTCCAGAGCCTTTCAAGGAGTCTGGGGAGGGTGAAAACGGCCTTCTCCATTTCCTCAGAGGCCTTCTGGAGGCCAGAAACGGCCCATTTGCCAACTTCCGGTGGGACAGAAAGGCCCATTTTTTGCTCTCCCCAGCCTCCAGAGCCTTTCTAGGAGTCTGGGGAGGGTGAAAACGGCCTTCCCCACCCCGCCTTCAGAGGCCCTCCGGAGGCCGGAAATGGCCCATTTGCCAACTTCCGGTGGGACTGGAAGGCCCGCTTTTTGCTCTCCCCAGCCTCCAGAGCCTTTCTAGGAGTCTGGGGAGGGCGAAAGCAGCTTAGCCACCTCCCTCACCCCACAGGCCCTCCGGAGGTGGGAAACAGCCCATTTGTCAACTTCCGGTGGGACTCCATCGTGTGCCAGGAGTGGGGGGAGCGGGAGGGGGGGTTATGCGTGTATGTACGGGGGTAGGGTGCATAAAATTATAGGTATGAGCACACACACACACACAACCCCCCCCCGCTCCTGGCAGGCGATGGCAAAAAGGGGGGCTGGACTAGAAGACCTCTAAGGTACCTTCCACTTCTATTCTGATTCACACAATTCCAATCACGTTTTGCAGTTTGACCGTTTAGATTTGTCCATTATAAAATTGTTCATTGTCTTCCCTTTGGGACTTTGGCATGGATTCCCCTGAAATCCCATCCATGAAGCCAAACTTGGATGCCAAAGAATAACAAGCACAACAGAGCTAGAACAGACCGCCTGTTGTGGCCCGTCAGCAGCCTGTGCAGATTGTAGCTGATTCTGACAGCGAGGAGGCTGGTGTGGTGCTGCGCCAGCAGCCTGTACAACTGGCACTCGAGTCAGACAATGAGGAGGCTGGAGAAGATGTGGTGCCAGAGGCGGGGATTCAGCCAAGGCCTTCAGAACCTCCAGAAGCTCCTATAAGTGAAGAGGAAGAAGAGGAGGAGCCTCTTCTTGATGCACGGGCACGCAGAGCTGCCAAAAGGCAGGAGTGGCTCCTCAGGAGGAGGTCTCCTCGAGAGTAAGGCTTGGGGCTAATTGGCCACTCCCTTAGCCTATTTAAGGAGGAACGCCGACTGAAGCAATTTGTAGGGAACAACTTTAGTTCACTCTCCTTCGCGTCTGGATTCTCTGCAAATTGCTTCTGGGCTTTCTGCCAACCTTAGTAAGATTGTGATTACTTTATCTTTGGTTTCTTGTAGGCTGTTAAGAAAGTTTATTAACAGCCTTTGTTTTGAAAAAGACTGAGTTATTTTAGTAAATTAAGTTTTGTACAAACTTTGTGTGTGCTGTGTTCTTTGGGGTCCATAGCTGGGGCAGAACACGCCATGTCCCAACCATGTCCCGTTTCAGAAAATGCCTTAAAAATTCCACCAGGCTTTGTATAAGAAGTTCAATGCCCCGCTCATTTACCTTATTTTTCAGACTATAAGATACCCAGAATATAAGACACACCAAGATTTCAAAGAAGAAAACAAGAAAAAATATAGTTTTTGGCCTCCACGCGTCCGATTTTTGCCCTCCCCAGGCCCCAGGAGCACTCTGCAGGCCTCCCAAACCCCCTGCGCATCCCATTTTTGCAAAAACTGGGCCTGTTTTTGGTGAAAAGGGGACACACGGGGCGGGGTTTTGGGAGGCCAAAAATGGCTGTATTCGATGTAGAAGACGCATCAACATTTCCACCCTCTTTGGGGGGGGGAGTGTGTCTTCTACTCCAAAAAGTATGATATGTGTCTAGTTGTGCTTCCAATATTTGTCTAGGTTTCCATCCTGATCAGCTCCCTCAAAAGCAGCTTGGCAAAATCTCTTAGTTCTCAACTGAAATTTTGCAAGGAAAGGCAGGGAATCCCAAGGATGTTTCCAACAGAAGGCAATATTGGTTCCTCAGGGTTGAACTGTGGGTTCAACTTGGTGCCCTCTGAGCTTTCCTGCAGGCGTTTCAATACCCAACTAGGTAACATCATCCGTGCTAGAAGGGAGTGGGGGTTTGCTCTGTGTACAGAAAGGGCAAGGTATATAAACAGAGAGCAAACCCCATTCCCTTCTAGCACGGATGGTATTAGAGTTGGGTAATGAAATGTCTAAAGGAAAACAAGCACGCTCAGAAAGCACGAAGGACCTCACAAGGATGTTTGTCTTCTAGTTTTCACACAAGCCGATGCTTTGGGTTTCCTTGTTCACCTGTTCTTCCCCCCGTCCCTCCTTTCAATTTCTTAACACACAAGCAGTCTTAAAATACCTCTCGAGTTCATCTGAGTCTCTAAAAAGGGAACACCTTGCAACTTGATGCTCCTGGAGAAGGGAAGGCCAGGGGAAACAAGGCTCCGCATTCATTTGTTTCAAAAGGGCAGGGCGCCTAGTGAATGGGCAGCTTTGTTGCAAGGGCAGCGTCCAGCTTTCTGTGCAATTGGCTAAGTTGTTTTCATTGGCCCTGGAGATCAAATGACGGCAGGTGTTTGGGTCCAAAGGTGCAAACCTCCATAGAGAAAGAAACCCGCTAAAGGCTTAGACAACCGAAAGACGATTCTGTCCTCTTTAGCTCTTGAACTCCCCTGCACAACGGTCAAATTAAAACATCCGGTTTCTCTTTAAAATCATCAGAAGGGAGGGAGGGAGGGAGGGAGGGAAGGAAGGAAGGAAGGAGGGAGGGAAAGAAGAAAGAAAGGAGAGGGAGGGAGGGAGGGAAGGAAGGAAGGAGGGAGGGAAAAAAGGAAGAATGGAGAGGAAGGGAGGGAGGAAAGGAAGGGAGGGAGGGAGGAAGGAAAGAAAGAAAGAAAGGAGGGAGGGAGGGAGGGAGGGAGAAGGAAGGAAGGGAGTGAGTAGGGAGGGAGGGAAGGAAGGAAGGAGGGGAGGGGAGGGAAGGTAGGAAGGAAGGAAAGGAGGGAGTGGGGAGGAAGGGAAGGAAGGAAGGAGGGAGGGAGGGAAAGAAGGAAGGAAGGAGAGGGAGGGAGGAAAGGAAGGAAGGAAAGGAGGGAGGGAGGAAGGGAGGAAGGAAGGAAGGAAGGAAAGAAAGAAAGGAGGGAGGGAGGAAGAAGGAAGGGAGTGAGTAGGGAGGGAGGGAAGGAAGGAAGGAAGGAGGGGAGGGGGAGGTAAGGTAGGAAGGAAGGAAAGGAGGGAGTGGGGAGGAAGGGAAGGAAGGAAGGAGGGAGGAAGGGAAAGAAGGAAGAAAGGAGAAGGAGGGAGGGAGGAAAGGAAGGAAGGGAGGGAGGAAGGAAGGAAGGAAAGGAGGCAGGGAGGGAGTAGGGAGAAGGAAGGAAGTGAGTAGGGAGGGAGGGAAGGAAGGAGGGAGGGAGGGAGGGAGGGAGAGAGGGAGGAAGGATGGATGATGGGGGTGGGAGAATCTCTTACCTCTTCTGGATTTAGCAGCTCGTATTTCCTGATGGTCTTTTCATAGATCACATTATTCCCTCCTCTCAGAAGTGGAGACAGTGGCTCCTGGAAGTAACAAAGCAACTCCTTATTGACACATAGGCTCTCACAGACTGCAAAGCATCTGACTTTACAAAATGATGATTAGGGGACCGGAGGCTAAAACATATATGAAGAACGGTTGCAGGAACCGGGCATGGCTAGTCTGGTGAAGAGAAGGACCAGGGGAGACATGAAAGCAGTCTTCCAATATTTGAGGGGCTTTCACTGAGATAAGGTGGCTGTCAACCTGTTTTCCAAAGCACCTGAAGGCCAGACAAGGAATAACGGATGGAAACTGAACAAGGAGAGATTCAACCTGGAAATAAGGAGGAATTTTCTGACAGTGAGAGCAATCAACTGATGTAACAGAAGTTGCCTTCGGAAGTTGTGGGAGCTTCATCACTGGAAGCTTTCAAGAAGAGACTAGGCTGCCATGTGTCCGGTCAGAAATGGTGTAGTGTCTGCTTGGGTGGGAGGTTGGACTAGATGACCTACAAGGTCCCTTCCAACTCTGTTAATCTGTTCTGTGCTGAAGCCCAGAATGGCAAGACAAGGACGGGCTAAATCTCAGGTGATCGAGAAAAATAGCAGGCACGAGACTGTCTGTTCCTAATTGATCTACACACATTTCAACCCTCCCAGGAGACTCTGGTGAATAAACAGTCAGATAGATAAAAGAAAAAGGGGTATCAGTTTCTTCCACCTAAAAGCCGCATTCCACAAAAAAACCCCAGCCAGGGTCAGGTCAAGAATGCAGTTAAGTAAATGTTAGGATTAACTCTCCTGAACTCCTCTCATCTTCAAACTCCAGCTGCTTCTGATTTTCGGCGAGCACATACATGCTAGCCAGCCGGTATCAGTGGTGCCGGAGCGCCAGAAAACAGCCCCCAAAATGGGCAAAGTCTTGCACCCAATGCCATTGTAACAACAGTACAACTTTCCTACCTTCTCAGGATTCTCCAAGATAATCCTTCGAACGTTGCCCTGGGAATATGGAGACAATTTCAAGGCTGGAGATGGAACTTCCTGCAAGAAAGCAAAATGCATCGTTAGCATGGTTTCACGAGGAACGTAATCCCGCATGGTTTGGTTAGAGAAGAAAATAAAAACAGAGCCAAAGTCTATGGACCTCTAGGAATTTACAAAGCACCTTCAGCAGAATTGGTTAGCCAGACTCCTTGGCTATCTAGATTGTTAGGATATGGTTTGAGCCTAACAGGTTGTCCAGGCAATACATGTGTTCTGTGACTTTAACATGAATATGTATTGTGTGACTTTAAAGTTTTACTGCTGATTCATTGTAATGCTGAGTCATGCTGTAATTAGATAACCACTAGTTGTAAACGTATTTAAGAAAGGTACTGTAACTATTCAGTTGATGATATGCTACCATTGTGTGTGGAGTTGCTACCATTGTGCTATCATCGGTGGATGGATCTGCTACCATCGTGGTTTGTTATCAGAGTGAACTTGTTATTCTAACCAACTACTGTTTGTATGGTAAGAAGATTTTTGTATCACTGGACTGATTTAACTGGCAAAGACTTGGATTGTTTAAAGACTATGAGATTGTTTTTTCACTATAAAGTAAACGTTTGATAAACCGGTTTGCACATCTCTTATTCATTGCTCTCAGCAACGTTTCTCTGTGTTCTACACTCTGCTGGTTGGTAACACAACAATATCCTTAAAATAGATATTTTTTAGAATACATGATCTGGAAGGGATCTGTTAACAGATTTAAGATTAACAGAGTTGGAAGGGACCTTGTAGGTCATCTAGTCCAATCTCTCCCCCACTCAAGCAGGAGACCCTACCTACATCAGTGATGGCTAACCTTTTTGCCACACATGCCAAAAGCGGGGGTCGCATGCATACATGCCCAGACCCATAATTTAATGCCCCCTGTGCATGCCCCCCTTTGTTCCCCCCACTTTTGGCACGGGATGGCAAAAAGATTACCAGTGGGCCCAGTAGGCCCATTTTTCGCCCTCCCCAGGCTCCAGAAGCTTTCTAGGAGCCTGGGGAAGGGTGAAAACAGACTCCCCCACTCCCCGGAGGCCCTCTGGAGGCCAGAAATGGCTTGTTTCCTAATGTCCAGTAGGCCCAGAAGGCCCAAAAATCAGCTGGTTGGTATGCGCATGTGCGCTGGAGCTGAGCTAGGGCAACGCTCAGATGCCCACAGATATGGCTGTGCGTGCCACCTGTGGCACCCGTGCCATAGGTTCGCCATCACGGCCCTACACCATTTCTGACAAATGGCAATCCAGTCTCTTCTTGAAAGCTTCCAGTGATGAAGCTCCCACAACTTCGGAAGGCAACTTCTGTTCCATTGGTTAATGGCTCTCTCTGTCAGAAAATTTCTCCTTATTTCTAGCTTGAAGTTTCCATCCATTATTCCTTGTCTGGCCTTCAGGTGCTTTTGAAAATAGCTTGACTCCCTCCTCTCTGTGGCAGCCCCTCAAATATTGGAAAACTGCTGTCATGTCTCCCCTGGTCCTTCTCTTCACTAGACTAGCCATGCCCAGTTCCTGCAGCCGTTCATTGTATTGGAGGTCTATTGCTGAACTACAGGTCCCAAATCCTTCTCTAGTGATCATTGCTGGCCGAGGGTTTTGGAAATTGTGGTTCAGTCTCTGTAGATGGAGGTGTTCTCCCTACATTGGACTTCTGATTAGATCCTGGATCCAACTATGGATCCAGAACACTGTTTTATTCAACCTGATGTACTGGATTCAATTCCCACGGTCCTTTAAGGTTCATACCTGAGGAATTATGGGAGCCGAAGTCCTACACAACTGGTGAGGATCAAATTGGGGAATATGTAAGCAGGCAAGAGGCTGCATAAATAATCTAACAAGTCTGATATTGAATTGCTGGGACAGAGATTTACCCTTTAGCAAATGAATGCATCAAGCCGACGCTTTAAAGCATTACCATATCTCCCTGGTGTAACCATTCTTGCAGCCTTTGATGGCTTACCAAGGGAAAGTGATGAAAATCTGTTGACATAACCAGAAAAGGGGAACTGCATTCCCAAAGCAAATTATAAGACTTGTTAAGACAAAGTTGCAGATCACGTGGTGTTTTTTTTTTTCCTTCTTCTTCTTTTAGGTGGAGTTGATTTCATCACTGAAAATGTTTGGCGCTTAGCTGGCTGATGAGATTGACATCACAACTAGACCTCCCTCATGAGATGTTCTAACAAACAACAGTAGTCTCAAGACTACTGGGGTTTTTTAAGGAAGAATTAAATCGCATGGGAAGTCCTTCACTGGAAACAAGTCTATTGTTAACCGTTCCATGGAAAATCTGATACTGTACTAATGTAACTAGACCAAGGGTCTGCAACCTTAAACACTCAAAGAGCTATTTGGACCCGTTTCCCACAGAAAAGAAAACACCGGGAGCCACAAAACCCTTCCCGTGCCAGACTATTTCTAATAGTCAGCTAATGTTGTGTTGCATTATATTGCATTGCCTCTTTAAAGTCTCCGTCATTTGTCTCCTAGAGTTGGAACTCTGTGGGTGGTGGGACTGAGCTGACCTTGGCTTGTGTGCTTGGAGAGGAGTCCACAAATACAAATTCTGGAACTATAGTCTAGGCAAGGTGTCTGCAACCTTAAACACTCCAAAAGAGTGATTTGGACCCGTTTCCCACAGAAAAGAAAACACCAGGAGCCACAAAACCCTTCCCGTGCTTGACTATTTCTTGAGCGGCCACAAAACTAGCATATGTAGTTGAATTAAACGTTCTGTTTTCTTCTGAAACTTTTCTTTTCTTGGATTTATCCATGGCTGGCCTACCAGGGATAAGCTCAATAAATTGCGTGCCGGTGGGCGTCACACATTGGCGGTTGTGACGCATATTTTGAGTGACAGGGAGCCACAGCAGAGGGGTGAAAAAGCCACATGCGGCTCCAGAGCCACAGGTTGCTGACCCCTGAACTAGACTGAGTAAAAATCAGGGAACAATGTTAAGTATTTGCTTATTCTAGAGGTGCTTTTCTCCAAAAGGCAACTAGACTTTCTTGGGTTCCCTCCACCACCACCCTTTGAAAACGTTTTGCTCCTCATCCAAAAAGGTTCTTTGGTTCAGAACTGAAGAAGCTTCTTGGATGAGCAGTGAAATGTTTTCAATGAAACAAACCAAGAACTGAAGAAGCTTCTTGGATGAGCAGTGAAACGTTTTCAAAAAAACAAACGAAGAAAGTCCAGTTGCCTTTTGGAAAAAGCACCTTTTGGGACAACCATGACCTGGATCAGGGGTCTTCAACCTTGGCAACTTTAAGACGTGTGGATTTCAATTCCCAGAGTTCCTCAGCCAGCAGGTACTCTGGGAGTTGAAGTCCACAAGTCTTCAAGTTGCCAAGGTTGGAGACCCCTGACCTGGATGATTGAGAATTTCTGTAGATATAAGTGCTTGCTTGTTTTGCAGAGATGTAAAGAATACACAAATGTGAATACATTGAAGATTATTCCTATGGGTGATGAAGAATCAACTAAAAAGAAGATGCCTCAACTAGAACAATTAACCTGTGGAACAACTTGCCTCCAGAAATTGTGGATGCTCCAACACCGGAAGTTTTTAAGAAGAGGTTGGATAACCATTTGTCTGAAGTGCTGTAGGGTTTCCTGCCTAAGCAGGGGGTTGGACTAGAAGACCTCCAAGGTCCCTTCGAACTCTGCTATTCTATTCCATTCTAACAGAAGATCAAGTGTGTGGAAATTTATTTATTTAAAAGACGTATACAGCCGCCCTTCTTAACCAGCACAACAAAACAAAATATATAAAGCAATCATAGAACAGTAAAAAATAAATAAATTATAAATCAGAAACCTTGCACCTGGGATGCCCCTCGGCAAACTCCAGTTGTGATAAAATTTACAGCAAACATTTGCCTTTAATAACACTTTGGGATAAACTGTGTCCTAAAATAATGTTTCATTGCGACTATTCATTTTGCCCTTCAAAGCATTTTTTTTAAAACCAGCCGGCTGTTGGTGATTTATTGCTTATATATTATGGGTGGAAGAAACAAGCCCTCACTTTAGGTAAAAAGGAATTCAAATGAGGTCAATGTATAAGAATGAATCCTTATCTTTCTTTCTAAGCAAAATGCCCTGAGGAGCTTCTCATGCTACTTGCAAAAAAATAGATGAATCAGGGGAAAAAGACCAGATATAGAATAGACACCCTTCTTTCTGTGTCAATTACTGCAAGTTAAAAAAAAAACCACCTCAGTGTTACAACTGTCACTGCTGAATTGACACATAGCAATGCAGATAGCTTCCCTTTACCTCCCACGGCGTGTTCAATTGTGATAATAAAAGCTATTATCAATCTAAGTGGGGGAAAAACAGGAAGAGGATGACAGAGGTGACGTATGAGGAAGACAAAGTAGTTCAGAGGTAAAAGCCCAGGCTTTCAAACTTGATAGAGTGGTACAAATACCACTTTATAAAGCTTTAGTAAGATCACACCTAGAGTACTGCATCCAGTTTTGGTCACCACACTATAAAAAAAGATGCTGAGACTCTAGAAAGAGTGCAGAGAAGAGCAACAAAGACGATTAGCGGATTAGAGGCTAAAAGATACGACGAACGGTTGCAGGAACTGGGCATGGCTAGTCTAGTGAAGAGAAGGACCAGGGAGACATGATAGCAGTTTTCCAGTACTTGAGGGCAGGAGTGGGTTCTAAATTTTTTTACTACCGGTTCTGTGGGCGTGGCTTATTTTATGGGCGTGGCTTGATGGTCATGTGACAATTCTTTAGGATTTAGCAGAGATACTGGTCTACCAGGCTTTTATCTGCTTGCAGAGCTGTACCGGTCTACCCATTTGTTTTTGCAGGCACCTGTCTACTCATTTGTTTTCTTTTAACACTGATCAGCTGTAGGGCAGCCCTTTGAAGCCCCGCAGCAAGAGTTTAAACAGTTTTTTCCCCTCTAGCTGATCAGCTGGGACTCAGGAGGCAGCAATAGATTGGGGGTGGGGCCAAATAAAGAATGCAGGGGGGCGGGAAGGCGGGAGGGGCAGAACCAGTTCGGTGACGTCATATCGTCACTGCTACCAGCTCGGCGGAACCGGGCCAAACCGGGAGGAACCCACCACTGCTTGAGGGGCTGTCCCAGAGATGAAGTGGTCAAGCTATTTTCCAAAGCACCTAAAAGCCAGACAAGGAATAATGGATGGAAACTGATCAAGGACAGATTCAACCTGGAAATAAGGAGAAACGTTCCGACGGTGAGAGCAATCAACCCATGGAACAGAAGTTGTGGGAGCTTCATCACTGGAAGCTTTCAAGAAGAGACTGGACTGCCATCTGTCAGAAATGGTGTATGGTCTCCTGTTTGGGTGGGGATTTGGACTAGATGGCCTATCAGGTCCCTTCCAACTCTGTTAATCTGTAAAACTTTGCTGTTTTCACTTCAAAGGACCAGGTTTCAAATATTTGAAAAGATCCGTTTGAAGATCTGGAGAACATTGGGCTGGAAGGCATCTTGGAGGTCTAATCTAATCCCCTGCTCAATGCAGGAAACCTTAATCCAACCAGGTCAAATAATTGACCAAGCTATTTTTTGAAAACCTCCAGTGATGGGAGCATCCCAACTGTGGAAGGCAAGCTGTTCCACTGTTCCAATCCTTTCCCGCTGCCAGAAAACCTCTCCTAGGTTGGATTTTAACAAGCTTCCACTCATTACTTTTGTATGGTATATTCTAGATGATATCCTGTGATAAGCCACAGGAGTGGATGATCTAAACTCCCGTGAATAAATCAGTTTTCTGAATTACTTATTTGAAAGCACACTTCCCTCTGAATCGACTCTTTTAGCATGCAAATTAGGTCATTTGATGTCCTCAGATATTTGAGCCTCAACACTCATCAGTCACGTCAAGCATGGTTTATGACATGGTGCTAAGCTCCAGGTTTCTGGTGGACATCAGATTGTTTACTCCTGACCTATGGAATCCATCCCAAATCCTGCCTTAGAAGCAGACAATCATGCCCAGCTAAAAATCATGAGCCTGATGGTCCAACACGGTGTTTTTTCTTTCATTAAAAGATGGTAGCATTTACGATTAGCAGAATACATCGGATCTCTACATCAATTCCTCCAAATCTATTGCCAAAGGTAACAATACAAAGGAATGAATGAGGTGGATCAATGAATGGACGAAATGGTTCGATACTAACAGCCTGTCAACCCTGAAGCTGATCTGACCGAAGACATTTTGAGCAGGGGTGAAATCTACTTACCTTCCATACCAGTTCGGAAGTGCGTGCTTGTGAAAGTGTCATGCCTCTGTGCATGAATAACCTGTTTTTGACCCTCTGCACAAGGGCAGAAACCTTCTGCGCTTGCGTAGAGGGTCAAAAACAGGTTACTTCCTGGTTAAAACCAGGAAGTAACGACATCAGGGCGGGGGGCGGAGCCTCACACTGCCGCCGCTACTGGTTTTCCGAATCACCCGCCGCCACCGGTCCGAACCAGTAGCATTTCACCCCTGATTTTGAGGCTTCAGTGTTGCCACACTAGAGCTGAGGGATAGGGAGAGGGGAATAGAAATAGCTGGTGCTTTGTAGCCAAAACAAAATACTTTCTCCTGGGAACCAAGGTCATTCCCACAGGTGGTCAGAGAGAGGAGGAGTGAAGTTACCAGGCAACTGGATGGTGCTTTGATTGGACCAGGTGACTGATTGTTTGGGGAAGGGGAATTTTTTTTACTTTTAATTAGGTGAAAACTAATTAACATTCAGAATCAGTTTTCACCAGCCTGTGCCAATACGACATACCAAATAAAACTATTCTTTGAGGAATCATCCTGCCTTGGAGTTCTGTTTGCTATGGGTGTGTTACTTGGAAACCTGACACAGCCAGAATCCTAGTTGAATTCAAACTTATTTGACCATTGCTTACCCCAATACTCCTTCTACTGCCTGGCATGTAAAATTAGATATAGCAATGGCATTTAAGCTTATATACCATCACATAGCACTTTGCATAAAGACATTATTTCCATATTGCCCCCCACAATCTGGGTCCTCGTTTTATCAACCTCTGAAAGATGGAAAGCTGAGTCAACCTGGAGCCCATGAGAATCGAACTCCAGACTGTGGACAGAGTTTGCCTGCAATACTGCACTTTTAACTACTGTGCTACCAGGGCTCCTGGATATGTGGATTATGTGGATATAATTTAAGTTCACAAGAGTAGCATTCCATAGGAAAATGATTCAATTCAGCACCTGGTTTAAAGTACAGGCAGTTCTCAATTTATGACCATAATTGAGCCCCAAATTTCCATTGCTATCCAAGGCACTTGTGTCATCTACTTCTCGGATGCACTTGTGCAGAAGGTAACCCAGTCTTCTTGGCTTCCTCACCAGACACCCATGCAGATGGTCGCAACTGACAAGGAACTTCAGTTGGTTGACAATATTGGGAAGGAAACAACGGGCTTATGTTAAAAGAAGTGAAGGCACAGAAGAAGTTTTAGTACAAACATTTCCTCAAATCTGGTAGCATCACGAATTGGCTGTTTAGCCAGTAAAGGGATAACAGAATAAGAGTTGGTCTTTTAGCCCAATCCCTGCTCAGACAGAAGATCCTGTAACCAGGAGTCGGCAATCTTAAACACTCAAAGAGCCACAAAGGTCCTAACCCAAAGCCCCCGTTCAATTCTGGAGCCAAGAGGAAGTCCGTTCCCCTACCATAGAGTCTCCTCCTACGCGGCATCCTTTTTCCTCTACCTATCCTAACCGAAAGCCCTGTCAATTGTGGAGCTGACCAGCAACAGGAAGACGCAGCAGAGGGATGAAAGAGCCACATGCGGCTCCAGAGCCGCGGGTTGCTGACCCCTGCCCTGTACCATTTCAGACAAGTGGCTGTCCAGTCTCTCCTTAAAAGTTTCCAGTGATGAAGCACCCACAACTTCTGAAGGCAAGTCATTTCACTGGTTGATTGTTCTCACTATCATGAAATATCTCCTTCGTTCTAGGTTGCTTCTCTCCTTGATTAGTTTCCACCCATTGCTCCTTGTCTTGCCTTCTTGGTGCTTTGGAAAACAGGTTGTTGACCCCCTCTTCTTTGTGGCAGCCTCTCAAATACTGGAAAACCAGATCTCAAAGTTGGGAGATATTTCTTCAGGTTTAGGTAAAGGTAAAGGTAAAGGTTCCCCTTGCACATATGTGCTAGTCGTTCCCGACTCTAGTGGGCAGTGCTCATCTCCGTTTCAAAGCCAAAGAGCCAGCGCTGTCCGAAGACGTCTCCGTGGTCATGTGGCCGGTATGACTCAATGCCAAAGGTGCACGGAACACTGTTACCTTCCCACCAAAGGTGGTCTCTATTTTTCTACGTGCTTTCGAACTGCTAGGTTGGCAGAAACTGGGACAGGTAATGGGAGCTCACTCCATCACGCGGCGCTAGGGATTTGAACCGCTGCACTGCCGACCTTCTGATCGACAAGCTCAGCATCTTAGCCACTGAGCCACCGTGTCCCCTATTCTTCAAGTGTAGGACAATCCATAAGTCAAGGGCAGGAAAAAGCCATAGTCAGTCTTTCCTATTCTGCTCTAAGACGACAACATTCCCAACAGCCATCTTAGAATCTGGTAGGATCAGAAGAAGAATGTTCATTTATCTTCTCAAGGCAAATAATCTCCAGGAGATCCTCATAAACTTGTCTAAACCACACCCTGCAGCCTCAGGGGCCTGGAACATACATAACTCATGTGCGTATTTCCCAGTTTAAGCACAGTAAGCTAAAAAAAAAATAAATGAATTGGCCTGTTTGTGGCCTACCAACTCATATTACTGCTGACAGTGAAAGAAAGAAAGGATGAAGCGAAATCAAAGGCTGATCTTTCGAGACTTATTAAGGATGGTTTTCCTAATCCTACAGAGAATAAGAGGCTGGAAAAAAACCCCATGGGTATTATTTTTAACTAGGATGGTGATTGGTCGATGCCAGTAAGATGGCACAGATTCTGCAAAAATTGGCTAAGCATTAGATCTCAGGTGGGGCAGAGATCCAGGTTTCTTTTATTGTAATTGGCACGTGTCACAACACATCAACTCAACCCGTCAAGTTAATGAAATCAGAAGCAACAGCGCAGCCACACTGCCTCTAAAATGGAGTTCGGCGGTCTATTTTTTTTTCCACCTGAAAAATAACACATGTCCTATTTTTGACGTGATTGGGAATTGATTATGGAGTAAGGAATGTAACTCATATTTCTACTGGAAAATACAAGACTTCAATCTCACATTTTAGACACAGAAAGGGCAAAACCACACAATAAGTATGACTCCTACTGCCCAGAGACATGTCAAGAGGGCCACCAAAAAACAGCTGGCTAAGGACCTGTCAGGGTTCCAAGTAACAGACCCAACAAAATAAAACTCTGAGACTTGAGTCTCCTCAAAGTTCCATTTTATTACTGATGTCATATTGGCACATTTGTGAAAACCTGAATCTGAAAGTTTCCAGGTTTTTTCCATCCAAGTGAAAATTCAATCCCTCCCCAGTACCTACATGTCCATTACATGATCCAATCATCCACCGTCCAAACTGGAGACACCTCCCAGTCTTTCAACTCCAGGTGCCAGGGTAAGACGTCCTTGACTCTCTGAGAAAGGAATGTTATTTTTGACTACCTATCACCCATATTCTATGCAATCCCTCCTCCCATTTTCCCACAGTAGAAAATGTGGCAGGCCTGAAGGGCCAAATGTAAAAGATGGCTTCCAGGTCTGACAGAACTATGACAACACACATCACACAGATATCCATAAACTGGGACATTCCACTGTATAGCCAAGTCTTCCTTGAGTAAAGTTCAGCTCCTGGTGACTACATGGACATACCCATGTAGTTTTCTCGGGAGATACTATGAAAGGGGCTCTTCTTTGAGTACTTTTTATTCTTACTTTCCAGGCTAGCTTTCAGCCCTAAGACTACCTCATAGTCGTCTTTCCAAATGTTAACCAAGCTAACCTAAGTTGTGGGTGCAGAATGCAATTTGGGTCGGTCACCGGGACCAGAAGTTTCGTTTTCTGAGCTTTCAGACTCCCTCAGGGAACTTCTCTCTAGCACAGTGTGTGTTCCCAGAGAGATGTTCCCTGAGGATTGTTGTTGTTGTTGTTAGTTGTGAAGTCATGTCTGACCCATAGCAACCCCATGGACAATGTTCCTCCAGGCCTTCCTGTCCTCTACCATCCTCTGGAGTCCATTTAAGCTCACACCTACTGCTTTGGTGACTCTATCCAGCTACCTCATTCTCTCTCGTCCCATTCTTCTTTTGCCTTCAATCTTTCCCAGCATTAGGCCCTTCTCCAGTGAGTCCTTCCTTCTCATTAGGTGGCCAAAGTATTTGAGTTTCATCCTGAGGATCTGGCCTTCTAAAAATCAGTCAGGGTTGATCTCCTCTAGGACTCACCGGTTGGATCGCCTTGCAGTCCAAAGGACTCACAGGAGTCTTCTCCAGCACCAGAGTTCAAAGGCCTCGATTCTTTTGGCGCTCAGCCTTTCTTATGGTCCCTGAGGATGGGCTCCAGCAAAAGTCTGAAAGCTCAGAAGACAGATCCCGGTGTCCGACTCAGATTGGATCCTGGAACGTTTTCGTGGGACACATATGTTCGTCTTTATTCATAAGTTGTGAGTGCTCCATCACTGGAGATGTTTAAACAGAGATTGGACAACCATTTGTCTAAAATGGTATAGGGTCTCCTGCTTGAACAGGAAGTTGGACCAGAAGACCTCCATGGTGCTTTCAAACCCTATTATTCTGTTAACAAAAAAATCAAGGTCAGCTAATGCTGTCATCTATGGCTGGTCCGCTATTGCCTCCTTCTAGGAGGTTGATTCTGATGATGATTTTACTTCCTAGCCTATACCAGGAGTCAGCAACCTGCGGCTCTGGAGCCGCATGTGGCTCTTTCACCTCTCTGCTGTGGCTCCCCATCACTCAAAATATCACTCACAGCTGCCAATGTGTGACACTTGCTGGCACACAATTTATTGAGCTTTTCAACCCTCGGTAGGCCAACCATGGATAGATCCAAGAAAAGAAAAGTTTCAGAAGAAAACAGAACGTTTAATTCAACTACATATGCTAGTTTTGTGACTGCTCAAGAAATAGTCAAGCACAGGAAGGGTTTTGTGGCTCCTGGTGTTTTCTTTTCTGTGGGAAACAGGTCCAAATGGCTCTTTTGGAGTGTTTAAGGTTGCAGACTCCTGGCCTAGACTATAGTTCCAGAATTTATATTTGTGGATTCCTCTCCAAGCACATAAGCCAAAGTCAGCTTAGTCCCACCACCCACACAAGACTCCAACTCTAGGAGACCAATGACGGAGACTTCAAAGAGGCAATGCAATATAATGCAACACAGCATTAGCTGAAATATTCTATTATGGGAAAGTCTGTAGGAAAACATCTGCAAAACAATATGATTCCCTTGGCAATGAATTATTCAAATGCAGAAGCAGTTCAAAAATGCTGAGCGGAAAGATCCAACCTCTCATCATCATCATCAACAACAACATTATATTATTATTATTATTATTATTATTATTATTATTATTATTATTATTATTATTCCTTTTTAAAAAAAAAACACCTCTATCTTTCATAGCTTTTCATAACCTTGCTTTCAATGTGGGTTTTACATTTATCACCAAGCACTGGAGCCCTGGCTGAATAGCAGTTTAAGCAGTGGTGAAATCCAAATTTTTTTACTACCGGTTCTGTGGGCGTGGCTTGGTGGGCATGGAGTGGTGGGTGTGGCAGGAGAAGGATATTGCAAAATCTCCATTCCCACCCCACTCCAGGGGAAGGCTAGTGCAAAATCTCCATTCCCACCCCACTCCAGGGGAAGGATACTGTAAAATCTCCATTCCCACCCCACTCCAGGGGAAGGTACTGTAAAATCTCCATTCCCATCCCACTCTGGGGCCAGCCAGGGGTGGTATTTGCCAGTTCTCCGAGCTGCTCAAAATTTCCACTACCGGTTCTCTAGAACCTGTCAGAACCTGCTGGATTTCACCCCTGAGTTTAAGATGTTCAAAGGCAGAAACGAAAGACGTAAAATCTGGGCAAAGCAACTGTAAATTTGGAATAAACTTTCCAAGCTGCGAACATTCATAAGGCACTTCAAAATGTTTCTGGGTTGGACTTCCTGGAAGGAAAGAGTTCTTGAGAAAGGATGGACCCACTCTGCCCAACTCCAAAGCAAAGTTCAAACTTCATAATAGATGATTTGTCAACCTGCCAGAAGCCTGTTTAGCAAGAAAATACACACTCCTTTGAGACAAACCTGACCCATAGTTATTTTTTGGCAACAATTCAAATGCAGTTTAGCTTTGGGAATAGCCTTCACCTTCTCAATTAAAAACAACTTTGGAACTCCCTGGTGGATTCCCATTTAAATATCAACCCTATCCAGCACTGCTTAAGGCTTCTGAGCCAGCCAGATGTTTTCACCTGTTGGAGAGAGTGATTTTTTTTAAAAAAAGGTGCCTCATCTATGGTTATAACAATATAACAGAGTTGGAAGGGACCTTGGAGGTCATCTAGTCCAACCCCCTGCTCGCGCAGAAGACCTACACTAGGGATTCGAACCGCCGAACTGCCGACCTTTCTGATCGACAAGCTCAGCGTCTTAGCCAGTCTGAGCCACCTAGCTGTCTCTTGGTCTTCAGCTTCATCTGCTATCTGGACTTCAGCCCTATTCAGGTGAACTCCAAGCAGGAAACGCTCTTTTCCAATTCCTACTGTAAAAATTTCTCGGTGGAAATAATCCAAAAGTAGGGGGAAAAAAATCATCGAAATATCTAATTTCGCTCCATTTTTCTGAATTGCAGAAAACTATAAAGCATTGACGCATGATCGTTTCATTTTTTTTTAATGCCAATTTACTTGGAGCGGTGGATCAAACACAAATTGCAAAAAATGATCCTTCAGCCAGCCTCCTGTTTGTGCAAAACATTTAACCTTCCCAGAATCTGGAAGGATTTTACTCCAGGAAGGAGATGTGGAATTAGTTTCTCCCTCACAATATTTCTTTTTAAGCCATCCGTAAAATCTCTGTCGAAATAACAACAATAATAAACACCATCTTAGATCCTCTTTTATATCGTTTCTTCTTGACAGGCCTAGTGTTTATTTATAAAATATTTAATCCTGGAAATATGGAGCTTTCTAGCTTATTTTCCCAAAGGCATATTGTTCAAACTTTGCTGTAAGGTTAACTCCAAATCCATAGAAACTAAGATAACTTAAATATCTATGGAGATTCTCAGTCATCCAGGTCATGGTTGTCCCAAAGGAGCTTTTTCAAGCTTGGACTTTCTTGTTTTTTTTCTGTTGAAGACGTTTCGCTTCTCACCCAAGAAGCTTCTTCAGCTCTGACTGGTTAGCAGAGAATGGAAGGATTTATACTCCTTGCAGACAGCTGGTCATTTGCATAGGGAGTTGTTGAGGCTACTTGAAGGTTTGTCTGTGTCCTCAGGGTCACCTGAGTAGTGCAAATGGGTGTGGAGCCTTCTTGGAACTAATGGCTATCTATGTCAAAACTGAACAGGCCTCTCTCAACAGAGGGGGAAGGATATGACATCACCTATCTCCAGTCTACAACAGTGTTACGTTCGGTCCATGCGGCAGAAGGAGCGCCGCGGATTGGCTGTTCTGTCGGCAGCCACCAGGCGGGAGAAATACGTTGCCTGATTGGCTAAGCCGTCTGACAGTGGAGATATGAAGAGCTGTCAGAATGGAGAGCTTTGCCCTCTCACGCTCTCTGCCGACCCAAGAGCCACTGTTAGCTTGTTCTGTTAGCCCAATAAATTGTCAGCTGTACTATTACCATGTCTCGCGCCTCAGTCCTTTCCCGCCTCATTCTAGGACAGAACACTGGCGACAAAGATGGGATTTTAAGGCTGAGGTGGCAGGTCAAGCGAAGTCACTAACACAGAGCTGTCGCACTATGAGAGCTGAGCCACGGGCTATTTAGCCACAGGCGACGATATGCCGTGCTATGAGGAAATCTCCTCAGATGTCCATTCTGACTGAAATGTCCACCTTAACCACATTTGCGCCCTTCAATCGAGTGACTGAAACATGGGACTCTTACATAGATTGTTTTGAGTGCTTCCTAGCCGCAAATGGAGCTTGCCAGTGATTGGAAACGAGCTTACTTCTAAGTGTCTGCGGACAAAACATGTTCAAGACCGCCAGGGCCCTTCTCACCCCACAGACAATCCATGAGGTGCCATGGGAGACACAGCTGAAAGGCCATTATGCCCCTTTGCCTTTGTGAGTTGCCCGACGCAACGCGTTTCTTCACAGAAATCAGGAGGAGGGAGAAACTATCAACCAGTACATGGCAGCATTAAGGGCAAACACAGTCCTTTCAACAGTTCCAAGGCGGCCCCACACCCATTTGCACCTCTCAGGTGACCCTGAGGACACAGATAAACCTCCAAGTGGCCTCAACGACTCTCTAAAAGAATGCAAATGACCAGCTCTCTGCAAGGAGTATCACTCCTTCCATTCCCCACCATCCAATCAGAGTTGAAGAAGCTTCTTGGATGAGAAGCGAAACGTCTTCAAAGAAAAAGCAGGAAGTCCACTTGCCTCTTGGAAAAGCATCTTTGGAACATCTAAGTTAAATAGTAACACAGTTGTTTCCTGAATTAAGAACGTCCAATTTACAACTTGTACCTACGAATGGATTGCTTGTTACTAAAAATGGCGGACAATGTTTTCCTTCCTCAACCCAACAAATTGCCAAGCAAATGCCTTGTTTTCATGAACCCCTGAATCTGTGTCTTAATTTAATATTAAGTCATTTGGAGACATCTTTTTATACAGACGGTTTTCAGCAGTTCATGAAAAAAATTCATAGTCTCAATAGTTTTGTTTTGGTTTTTTGGGCCCAAGGAAAGAGAAACCCGTCTAACATTTTTAGTAACAGACAGTCCATTGGTAAGTATGTGGTCTGACTTGCATACAGGAAAGTCCTCGACTTACAGCCATTCGTTTAGTGACCGAAGTTATAACGGCACTGAAAAAAGTGACTTGTGATCATTTTTCACACTTATGACCATTGTCGCATCCTCAAGGTCATATGATCAAAATTTGGCTGCTTGGTGTGTATTTCTGACAGTTGCAAATGTGACCACCATTTGCAACCTTCCCAGCTGGCTTCCGGCAAGCAAAGTCGGGAGGGGGAGCCAGATTCGCTTAAAGACTGCATGGTTCACTTAACAACAGCAGCTATTTGCTTAATAGCTGAGGCACAAAAAATCGTAAAATGGGACAACACTCACTCAACAATAGAAATTTTAGGCTCAAGTGTGGTCCTACCTCAAGGACTATCCGTATAAATTCAAGCTAAAGACAGACTTAGGAACGGAACTCAATATTAACTCAGGACTGCTATAAAAAAAATGAGAGACACTGAAATGGGTAACCTGGTTTCTCTTGCTCTCAAACAGACTTTTCTAGTATTTCCAGCTCCACGAGATCAGAAGGGTTTTTGTTTTAATGCTGTCCAGGCATGACCTGGCTGCATAGTTACCAGACCTACTTCATTCCCTATGCACAGCCCCTTTGAAAAGAACGGCATTCATTGGGAAGAGCTGAAGAAACTGGAACAGATTCTCCAAGCTTCATATGAAGCACCAATAATAAAATCTGTAACACCATCAAACATCCACATCTGTCTATCCCAGGTCCTTGGGAAGGACTCGATAGGTAGACAAAAATGCCAAATCCTGTCTGAACATCTGGCTGACTGTGCAACACACTGATACTACTAATACTACCCTGTTTTCCCAAAAATAAGACATCCCCTGATAATAAGTCCAATCGGGCTTTTAGCGCATGGTAAGAAGGCCAAACGTTTATTTCAGGGTTCAAAAAAATATAAGACAGGGTCTTATTTTCGGGAAACACGATAATACTAATAATATTAATACGAATAATAATAATAATAATAATAATAATAATAATATCCTTCATTGACACCACTTGAAAAACATTGAAGGAAAATGAGATAACAACTTGACATGGGCATGGCTTAAGAGAGGAACCATCAAGAAAGAAATGTAAGGTTTAATACTCGCTGCTCAAGAACAAGCACTACAAACTAATGCCATGAAAGCAAAGATACAAAAATCCACTGACAATCCAAACTGCCGACTTTGCAACGACAAAGTTGAATGTTTCACACTTAATATATGGGTGCAGCAAAATTGCACAAACTGATTACAAAGCTAGACATGATCGAGTTGCTAAATTCATCCACTGGTCATTATGTAAAAAATATGTCCTACCTGTATCCAAAAAGCCATAGGAGCACAAAGTGGAAAAAGTTATCAAAAATGAGACAGTGAAGATCTTGTGGGACATTCGAATACAGATGGGTCATCATTTGAAACACAACACGTCAGATATCACAGTTGTCGAAAACCAAAGCGTACAATTTATTGATATTGCGGTACCAGGAGACGCCACAGTCGAAGAAAAAGAACTGGAAAAAAATCACGAAATATTGCAACCTGGCCATTGAAACTACGCAATTATGGATGAAACATGTAACAGTGATACCCATTGTCATCAGGGCACTTGGTACCATGTCCAAGAATTTTATAAGATACATCAACAAATTTCAGCTTCCTGCAATAACACTAGCGGAACTGCAAAGAACTGTGCTACTCGGAACATCGTACATCTTAAGAAGGTACTTGGTTGATACCTAGGACGCTGGCAGCAACCCGTATCAACCATTAGCACCAGTCAATCATATTTGTGACACATTCTTAAATGTTCAGTTGACTGAGTTTCATGTTTAATGAATAAAAGAATAATAATAAAGATAATAATATTAATTGATACCTAGGATGCTGGCAGCAACCCGTATCAACCTCAACCATCAGCGCCAGTCAATGGTATTTTTGATACATTTTTAAATGCTCAGTTGACTGAGTTTCATGTTTAATGAATAAAAGAGATAATAATAATAATAATAATAATAATAATAATAATAATAATAATAATAATGCCAAATCTTGTGGGACCTTCAAATCCAAACAGACGAACATCTGGCCCACCACACGCCTGACATCACTATTTTGGAAAAGAAAAAAGTCTGCTTCATTGATATTGCAATACCAGGTGATGCACAAAGTAAAGAGAAACCACTAGACCGGGGTGAAATGCTCCCGGTTCGGACCGGATCGCCCAGTCAGGTAGCGATGGAGGCGGCTGGTTCAGAGAACCGGTAGCAAAAATCCCTGCCCACCCCCCATGCTCAGCTGAGCCACGCGATCATCAGAGGCTTTTTTTTATTTTTAAAAGCATTTTTTCTACAACCTCTTTGGCTGAAGAGGTTGTAGAAAAAATAATTTTAAAAGAAAAAAAAGCCTCTGCCGATCAGGCAACTCAGCTGGGATCATCAGAGGCTTTTAAAAGCATTTTTTACAACCTCTTTGGCCAAAGAGTTAGCAACCGTGTTGCTAACTTAACAACGGCAATGATTCACTTAACAACTGTGGTGAGAAAGGCCGTAAAATGGGGCAAAACTCACTTAACAACTGTCTCGCTTGTTATATAAGCCACAGAAATGTTGGGCTCCATTATGGTCGTAAGTCAAGGACTACTTGTAAACCATTTGGATTTAAAACCCAACTCCCAAATTCTAAAATTGCTCCATGGTTGTTGTTGTTTTTAAACGCTACCTGTAGCCAAAACATTCATGGTTCTGTTGTTTTTCTTTTCAGTGCATTTATTTACTTTAATAAATACAATGTACTATATATTCCTTAACTTAAATGTTAAAACAGTCTGGCTTGGTCTTTGCTCTTGGCATTTTTTTTCTCCAGTGTGGCTCTTTATAGTGCAATATTGGTCAGTAGCTTTGGGGCTATGCTGTAGCAAAACTCTTGGATTTAACCCCTTAATCAATCAATCATTAATTAATTAATATGAACTCTTCAAGTTAAACGTTCTCTGGCAGTCTGCCTAACCAAGGGGTGCTGATTCAGAAGAAATAATTCTATTTTTTAAAGCCAAAGTCTACACTGAACATTAAAAAACACCTTTTGAAAAAAATTTAAAAGGATGAAAGGAAAAAAAAATGAAAAATGAAAAGAACAGAAGAGCTTGACTTGGAGATTCATTATAAAGGTTGCCATTTTGCTGAAGCTCATCGTCTGTCATTAATTCTAACAACCACTAGATTAACATGCCATTATATAACTAGCAAAAATAAATAATTTCAGTGACTCAGAACAATGGGTGTAGTGGATACCGAATTTCGTAGTCGGCTTGTTAAGAAGCCACAACAGCGTTAAGGAGAACATTATGCTCTCATCTGATGAAATAACAGAACCGACAACTCATTCTCTGTACCTTTTGTGTGTGCCCAACCTCACAACAATTCTATGCATCAGACACTTTTATTTATTTGAACTAAGTACACTCTACGTTTCTTCGAATTTCATTTCCACATGGCCCTAACAGGTGAGTCGAGTTCCAAGAAAGCCATAAATTTGGCCCCAAATCACTCGGTGAAATAAATCCAATGCTAGCCAATTTGTATCAGATCCTCCTTTGTTTTATCCAATTCTCCTTTCGGTGGCTGAAATTCTGCACACAAATATTTACAGGGAGGTAGAATGTGTTTCTGGGTTGACACGTATAGGATTATGACAGCGTGGCTTTTTCAACACAATAAAGCTACGTTCCTTTGACCAGAGAGCACTTTTAAGGGAGCAAGAATGCGGAGCAATCAATAATCATAAATAATTGACAAAAGAGATGGCCAGTTTGGAATTCCAGGCATGTGGAAAACAAATTAACTTTTGCTGGTCTCCAAGGGAAAGGCTCTAAAAAATGTTTATGTTATCAGGAACATGGTCATCTTTAAGGTGCTGAAAAATGTCTTGGCTGGCTCCGAAATTCCTAAATTGAAACAGAAGGCAGGAGGAAGAACCAAATCAGGAAACGGTTTCAAAGGAGGAACCAAATCAGGAAACATTTCTAACAGTCGGACTTTATCTGAAATGGTTAGCACATTTGGAGCAAGATAAAATATAAAAGTCACATTCTGAAATGAGCTCCGTCCAGAGGTCTCTAAACTTGGCAACTTTAAGTCTTGTGGACTTCAATTCCCAAAATTTCCCACCCAACATGGGAGGTGAGCCCAGAAGTCTTTCAAATTGCCAAATTTGGAGATCCCTGGCATAGTCCAACAACGATTGAGTCCTACCTCGCGTGAAAAAGAAACAGACTGCTAATCTTAAACATAAGCCCGTTTGTTCACTTGCCTTATTTTTTTACAGTTTTTATTCTTTGATAAGTCCATGTGATAGAAACAATGCCGCAATGGTAGTCTAAATAAAAGAAATAGTTAATACCACTTTATAATGCCTTGGTAAGGCCAAACTTGGAATATTGTGTTCAGTTTTGGTTGCTGCAAAGTAAAAAAGATGTTGAGACTCTAGAAAGAGTGCAGAGAAGAGCAACCAAGATGATGAGGGGACTGGAGGCTAAAACATATGAAGAACGGTTGCAGGAACTGGGTATATCTAGTTTAATGAAGAGAAGGACTAGGGGAGATGTGATAGCAGGGTTCCAATATCTCGGGGGCTGCCACAAAGAAGAGGGAGTCATGCTATTCTCCAAAGCACCTGAGGACAGGATAAGAAGCAATGGGTGGAAACCAGTAGTGGGATTCAGCCAGTTCGCGTCACTTCGGGGGAACCGGTTGTTAACTTTCGGAGCAGTTTGGTGAACTGGTTATTAGAAGAAATCATTATGGCAGAGAACCGGTTGTTAAATTATTTGAATCCCTCCACTGGTGGAAACTAATCAAGGAGAGAAGCAATTTAGAACTAAGGAGAAATTTCCTGACAGTTAGAAAAATTAATAAATGGAACAACTTGCCTCCAGAAGTTGTGAATGCTTCAACACAGGAATTTTTTAAGATGATGTTGGATAACCATTTGTCTGAAGTGGTGTAGGGTTTCCTGCCTGGGCAGGGGGTTGGACTAGAAGACCTCCAAGGTCCCTTCCAACTCTGTTATTCTATTCTATTCTATTCTATTCTATTCTATTCTATTCTATTCTATTCTATTCTATTCTATTCTATTCTATTCTAAAAGAAGAACAACGATAAACTGAGAAAAGAGAAAGACATGAGAAGAAACGAGAAGGTCCTTGTAGAAATAATTAAAATTTAAGCCTTTAGGGATATATATTAAATTTGTGATCTAGATTGAATAGCAAGTTAAAAGATGAGCTGGCTCTATATACATAGGCGGGTGGGAGAGGATGATAAAACTGATGTGGCAACATCATAACACAAGCATGAGAGAGGTAGAGTTTGCAACCTGCCTTTTATTGTTTTGACAAAAGCCTTTGATCTCGCAGACGCCTCTGTATAGACGAATATGTTTAATTGGGACGTGTTACACAGTTTTTTCACTTGCTGGCACGGAGAACAGCAAACAGGTTGTGAAACTCTCACTCGGTTTATTAAAAGGAGCTAAAATTAGATTATTTTTTTGCTCTGGCTCTCAAAAGTTATAAAGCCGAAGGAATGTAACATATAAGAAGAATTAAGGCAACGTCTGTTTCAATGACAAATTCCAGCTGCAACTCTCAAAAAAACACAGACTATAGGGAGCCCCTCATCTGTTCCTTGAAACCTACAGTTGAATCCACAGGCAAAAACTCCTGATGGGTCAAAAATGTATTGTAGACCACAACGGGCAAAAGACATCTTAGGTAAAGATAACGGTTCCCCTCGCACATATGTGCTAGTCATTCCCGACTCTAGGGGGCAGTGCTCATCTCCATTTTAAAGCCGAAAAGCCAGTGCTGTCCAAAGACGTCTCCATGGTCATGTGGCCGGCATGACTAAACGCCAAAGGCGCACGGAATTCTGTTACCTTCCCACCAAAGGTGATCCCTATTTTTCTACTCGCATTTTTTACGTGCTTTCGAACTGCTAGGTTGGCAGAAGCTAGGACAAGTAACGGGACCTCACCCTGTTACGCGGCACTAGGGTTTCGAACCGCTGAACTGCCGACCTTTCGATCAACAAGCTCAGTGTCTTAGCCACCGAGCCACCACATCCCTTACAAAAGACATCTTACATAGGTTCATATCACTTGAGATGCCTAAAACAAACGTCATGGCTTAAGGCAGTTCACCAACTTAGCGTAACAATGCAACATAGGAAAAAGGTGCAATTTTGTAAAATATTGTCAGCTGGCCAGAATCATGAATTTGAGGCAGGAGGCCATACAAATTCAAATAAAGAAATAAATAAAGTGTTACTTATAATAGCTTTTTTTTTCTGGCTCATCAATAACTGCTTCTGGAATATTAAGATTGTTGAATAAGTAAGATTGCTGCTCGCCTTTCCCTCCCAATTGCAGAAGATGGTAATTAGTCCAACCTTCCATAATTAAGGTCTCGTTCTTTTAATGGGATAGAAAATATGCAACTCTAGCAATTTAAGGGCCAGGGATAAAAACCAAGTCAGCAATTTGATTTTCTACGAAGTTCTGCTCTTTAATGGGTGGAGCGATCCATCATCAAAGGGTTGGGAAGGGGAGAAGAGAGAGAGAGACGGAAGTATTTTGGATTCACAAATACTGTTTGGAAATGATGAGGACTGTCCGAAGAACATTCTTGAAACAGTGGTGAAATCTAAAATTTGTTACTACCGGTTCTGTGGGCATGGCTTGGTGGAGTGGGGGGTAATATGACTGGGTGGGCTTGGCCAATTTTTTTTTTTTTTACTTTTAAAACCATTTTTTCTACAACCTCTTTGGCGACCTCTTTTTTTCTTTTAAAAGCCTCTGCCGATCAGGCAACTCAGCTGGGATCGTCAGAGGCATTTAAAAGAAAAAAAGCCTCTGCCGATTGGCAACTCAGCTTGGATTGTCAGAGGTTTTTAAAAGAAAAAAAGCCTCTGCCGATCAAGCAACTCAGCTTGGATCGTCAGAGGCTCTTCAGAGGTTGTAGAAAAAATGCTTTTAAAAGCCTTTGACGATCCCAGCTGAGCCGTGCGATCATCAGAGACTCTTTTTTTTTTTACTTTTAAAAGCATTTTTTTGGCCGAAGAGATTGTAGAAAAAATGCTTTAAATTTTTTTTTTTTAAAGCCTCTGATGATTGTGCAGCTCAGCTGGGCATGGGGGAGGCAGGGATTTTTGCTACCGGTTCTCCGAACCACCCGCCACCATCGCTACCAGATCAGGCGATCCGGTCCGAACCAGGAGCATTTCACCACTGCCTTGAAATATATAAAATCAAGGCTTTCAGGCAGAATTTCATATTTATTTATTTATTTATTGGTTCAATTTATATGCCGCCCTTTCTCCGGAGACTCAGGGCGGCTTACAATGCGTTAAGCAATAGCCTTCATACTTTTGTATATACCTGCTTAGTAGGGCTTTCGGGGCCCCCCAAGCGGTGTTCTTTTCATGGTTGCAAAGGAATGCAGAGCAATATAGGATGGATGGATGGATGTGTTAGACAGAGATAAATATATCCTCTCCAGAACTAAGTTTCAAAGAAGGTAGCTTGTCCTCTAGCAAATAACTATAGTTTACAAACCCATTTCTCATACACAGGTAGTCCTTGATTTACAACAGTTTGTTTAGTGACTGTCCGAAGTTACAACGGCACTGAAAAAAGTGACTTATGACCATTTTTCATTCTTACAACCATTGCAGCATCCCCATGGTCAACTGATCAAAATTCAGATGCTTGGCAACTGACTCGTATTTATGACAGTTGCAGTGTCCCGGGGTCACGTGATCCGCTTTTGCGACCTTCTGACGAGCAAAGTCAATGGGGAAGCCATTTAACAACCAGGTTACTCACTTAACAGCTGCAATGATTCACTTAACCACCATGGCAAGAAAGGTCATAAAATGGGACAAAATCCACTTAAAAAATGTTACTCTTAGCAACAGAAATATTGGGCTCAGTTGTGCTCATAAGTCAGGGACTACCTGTATATGGTGGCCCATTTTATCAGTGGCACTCTGGGCAGTGAACGGAGATAAAAACCTATCACAGATGTAAAGAACTATTCAAAGCAATTAAGAAAAAAAACCAAATCAAAGCTCCTATTTTTTTAAAAAAAATCCCTAATGTTTTGGGTGCCATGTTCGGTCGGAAACGAGATTAAAAGCGAGATTGTGGCAAGAAAAGTCGTAAAATGGGGCAAAACTCAAAATTTTGGGCTCAATTGTGGTCGTAAGTCAAGGACTTCGACCACAGTCCTTGACTTACTGACCAATATTCTGACCAAAGGTAGAATATTGGTAGTTCTTGACTGATGACAACAACTGGGAGCAGAATTTCCACTGCTAGCAAGGTGATTGCTAAGCAAGACAATTAATTATCTCAAATGATCCCAGAATAAGAATGTCAATAATACCAACAGTCCCGCCATCTAGTACCCAAAGGAAAATTCTTCTTTTACTAACTGTTTAGAATTTCTTCACTAACTGGTTGAGATTTTTTTTCTCAGAGTTGATAAGGACCAGGTTCTTCTGCCGTTGCTTCTTACTGTTCTCTTACTGCTGCCGCGATTTCTCCCCATCATCTTAGGAAAACACAGTTTTGCTTTCATTTTATTCCTCTCAACGACTGAACGCCTGTATTTATTCAATCTGCAATTCTGTGACACGGGGTAGTCATAGAAGTACTCTGGGAATACTCTGTATATCTCCTGGGCCTCTTGAATGAAATGCAGGCTATAAACCTAATAACCGAATGTTCCAAAAGGTATAATTTCCCATATCATTGAAAAGCAGAACTGTAGCAAGCAAGAAGAAGTAAAATCTCAACACCCAATCTCTGTCAGCGGTCACTAAACTTGGCAACTTTAAGACTTGTGGACTTCAACACCCAGAATTCCCCAGCCAGCCATGGGAATTCTGGGAGTTGAAGTCCACAAGTCTTAAAGTTGCCAAGTTTGGAGATCCTTGCTCTATTTGAAAGTCCAACTACTTTTGGGGATTATTGATATGCATGCTGCTAATAAGACTCTTTTCAAACCAAGCAATCATTTCAGCTCAAGTTTTATAAAATATGCCATTTCCAACAATTATTCAAATTCCTGATTTACTTTGTTCCGATTAGCTGGTTTTTAAACTGGCATAAATCCAGTTCATGACTTCCTTATATTAACTTGAAATCGGTGCATTTTATACTGCAAACTGATGCTGGAGGAGAGAATTCTGTGAAAAGGTGACTAAGAAATGTGAAACAATTTCAATCTCTTTCACTCACACATACACACACACACACACACACACACACAGCTTCCTCTCACAACATTGTATCTCCTCTTCAAAAACAACACAATTCCATTGTCAACAAAATGAAACCACCCTTGTTCTGTTAACAAAAAAGAAACACATCTAGAAAGGTGTATTTTTTTTTCAATATACAGTACTTGTTTGTTTTGCAAAGCTTCTGGCCCTAATAACAATTATAGCTCTCTATTTCATCTAGAAATGAATGTTAGTCAGAATGAACGCAACTGGGCGCATGATTTCTGTAACACAATTTGTGTTGTGTGTGCAATGAGTCAACCGAGACTACAACACAAGAGTCAATGGAGATTGTAATATAAGGGCAATAAACAAAACGACAAGACAATTAAATCAATACTGAAGGCCAGGAAGTAGATGTTTAGAGGTATTAATCTATTTCACACAGAGAGAATCAACTTTAAATATGAGAAGGATGTTTCCACGCCAGCTAGAACAATACAGTAATTGGACTTTGGAGAGGAAGAGAAATCAACTTTTAAGGAACTAAGGAAATAGTTAGCACCAAACAGGCCTATTTAAGAGAGCTTGCAAAAAAAAAAAAAAAGTTACTCCCCTTTCTTATTGTTCCTGGCCCCAAATGATCTGCTAAACACTTTCTTAGCACACTCAGCTGTGTTTGCCAAAGGTGATACAGACAAAAACCATAATGCTTGGGAATATTTGCAAGCTGTATCCAGACCCATGGTTGGTTTCAGTGGGAAGGGGGCAGCAGCTGGCCCTTCTATTTTAAACGCAGATGCTCAGGGCCCCTAATTTTGTCGGTGAATTTCGAGGAGGGGCCCTTTTTGAAGAGAGGGTGAAACTCAGTCCATCGTGACTCCCACATCCCTGAAAAATAAGTGGCACCCTGAATGGAGAGCAATGACCCAGCCTCTTCCTCCCCTGGGCCTGTAATATCCTTGCAACGGGTGGCGAGCGCAGGGTCTCTACATAACCTGCGAAAGGTGTGCTCTCGTCCAGGTGAGAGGGAAAAAAAAGAGGAAGCAAGTCAGAGTGGGAGGAGAGATCCAATTGGATCTAGGTCCACAGTTTGGCGGGAGAGGGGAAGGCAGCAGCCAAAAGCCTCTGAACCTTCTACCTTGAAAAAAGATGCTCAGGGCGCCCCCCCCACCTTTATAACCCGTGAACTGGGAGAGGGTAAAGTTTCATCCAGCGCCCCCCCCCCCCAGATCCATGCACAAAAGGGGCACCCTAGATAGATAGGACCTATATAGATAGGACTGAAGTAGTAGCGGTAAGCTTAAATGGACTCCAGAGGATGGTAGAGGACAGGAAGGCCTGGAGGAACATTGTCCATAGGGTCGCGATGGATCGGACACGACTTCGCAACTAACAACAACAACAAGGTAGGTAGGTAGGTAGATAGATAGATACGACCCAAGCCCTTCTTCCTGGGGGGGCGGACTTTATACCCTTGTAGTGGGTTGCTCTCTGTGTAACATGTGCTCCCTCTTCTAAGTGAGAGCATTGGGGTGCTCTCCCCTCCAGGTGAGGTGCTCCCTTCTCCAGGTGAGAGCATGGGGGTGCTCCCTCTACCAGGTGAGAGCATGGGAATGTTCTCTCCTCCAGGTGAGGTGCTCCCTCCTCCAGGTGAGAGCATGGGGGTGCTCCCTCCTTCAGGTGAGGTGCTCCCTCCTCCAGGTGAGAGCATGGGGGTGCTCCCTCCTTCAGGTGAGGTGCTCCCTCCTTCAGGTGAGAGCATGAGGGTACTCCCTCTACCAGGTGAGAGTATTGGGGTGCTCTATCCTCCAGGTGAGAGCATGGGGGTGCTTCCTCCTTCAGGTGAGAGTATGGGGGTGCTCTCCCCTCCAGGTGAGGTGCTCCCTCTTCCAGGTGAGAGCATGGGGGTGCTCCCTCCTCCAGGTGAGAGCATGGAGGAACCCAATGGGGGAACCGTGGGAGGGGGCAGAAGGGGCTGCGGGGTAGGGGGCGAGCCGCCATTTACCTGCAACGGAGGGTCGTTGCTCCAGATCACGTGCTGGTAGCCCGGGCTGGCGTCGAAGGGCGAGAGCGCCCGGGGGGAGCAGCCGTTGGGCGTGTCCAGCAGCTGCACCCGTTTCCCGCCGGGGCTGCTGTAGGTGCGGACCCGCTCGTAGACCACGCTGCCGCCCCCGTTGCAGCTCTCCTGCGGCGGGAAGGGGTCGGGGCAAGGCTGGACCTGCAAGGGCAGCGGGGCCGGGCGGCTCTGGCGGGCGCGGGGCAGCGTGGCGGGCAGCGAAGGCGGCGGCGCCAAGCAGGGGTCGAAGCAGGAGCGGGAAGGCGCCGGCGGCGGAGGCACCGGCACCGGCACCGGGCAGTAGCCGCGCCGGGGCGGAGACGGGACGGCCGGCTGAGAGCGGGAGCTCCAGGGCGGAGGCAGCGGCGTCGGCTGGACGTGTTGCTGGACGCCGAACATGCTGGCGCGGCGCTGGGCACTGGCACTGGCACTGGCCCGCTGGCTGAGCCGGGCGGAGGTTAGGCAGCCGGGACCGCCCGCCCCGCCGGGGCCACGCCCGCCGCCGGGCCCCGCAGCTCACCTGCAGCCGCCAGGGAAGCCACGGCCGGGCGGGGCGTTGCAGCTGCAGCTGCTGCTGGAAGAGGCCAGGCCGGGCGGGGCTGCAAGGCTGCGGGCCACCTCCAAGCAACAGAAGGGCGGGAGCTCAGCTATGGGCACTCGCGCCTTCCTTTAGGGCAGGGGGTCTCTAACCTTGGCAATTTGAAGACTTGTGGATTTCAACTCCCAGAGTTTTCTTTTATTGTGGGGGTTAACACGGGAGGCCGTATACGTCTTTTAAATAAATAAATTTCCACACACTTGATCTTTTTTTAAAAAATTTATAAACTTTATTAACAAATAAATAAAACACGCACAAAACATATATAACAAAGCACAACAAAAAAGTACATTATACAATAAAACAATTATATATATTCAATCATTTGAAGTGTCTGTTTCGTAGTGATGTATCCGATTACACAATTATACATATTCCCATAAATCTGTTAGAATGAAATAGAGTAGAGTAGAGTAGAATAGAATAGAATAGAATAGAATTAGAGTAGAGTAGAGTAGAGTAGAGTAGAATAGAATAGAATAGAATAGAATAGAATAGAATAGAATAGAATAGAATAGAATAGAATAGAATAGAATTAGAATGGAATAGAGTAGAGTAGAATTAGAATAGAGTAGAGTAGAGTAGAATAGAATAGAATAGAATAGAATAGAATAACAGAGTTGGAAGGGACCTTGGAGGTCTTCTAGTCCAACCCCTGCTTAGGCAGGAAACCCTACACCACTTCAGACAAATGGGTATCCAACCTCTTCTTAAAAACTTCCGGTGTTGGAGCATCCACAACTTCTGGAGGCAAGTTGTTCCACTGATTAATTGTTCTAGTTAAGACATCTTCATTTTAGTTGATTCTTTGTCACCCATAGGAATAATCTTCAAGGTATTCACATTTGTGTATTCTTTACATCTCTGCAAAACAAGCAAGCACTTATACCTTTGGAACGAACTGCCCCCGGAAATACGCACAATCTCTGGCCTCCGAGTTTTTAGCTGTGCCCTCAAGACCCTGCTCTTCCGACAGGCAGGGCTATCTTTGTAAAGTAGTTTTAAATTCGGAGTTTTAAATTTTGGGGTTTTTAACAAAACTTGGCCGTAAATGTAATAATTTTAATAATTTTTAAATTTAATTGGGATTGGTATTGTGTTTTTTACTTGGCTGTGCACGACCCCGAGTCCTTCGGGAGTGGGGCGGTATAGAAATAAAATTGTCTATCTAACTATCTAGCTATCTATCTACAGGAATTCTCAATCATCCAGGTCAGGGGTCTCCAACCTTGGCAACTTGAAGACTTGTGGACTTAAACTCCCAGAGTTTTGTTTTATTTGTTTTATTGTGGTGGTTAAGATGGGTGGCCGTATATGTCTTTTAAATAAATAAATTTCCACACACTTGATCTTCTGTTAGAATGGAATAAAATAACAGAGTTGGAAGGGACCTTGGAGGTCTTCTAGTCCAACCCCCTGCTTAGGCAGGAAACCCTAAAGCACTTCAGACAAATGGGTATCCAACCTCTTCTTAAAAACTTCCAGTGTTGGAGCATCCACAACTTCTGGAGGCAAGTTGTTCCACTGATTAATTGTTCTAGTTAAGGCATCTTCTTTTTAGTTGATTCTTTGTCACCCATAGGAATAATCTTCAAGATATTCACATTTGTGTATTCTTTACATCTCTGCAAAACAAGCAAGCACTTATATCTACAGAAATTCTCAATCATCCAGGTTCAGGGGTCTCCAACCTTGGCAACTTTAAGACTTGTGGACTTCAACTCCCAGAGTTTGCTGGCTGAAGATCTTTGGGAGTTGAAGTCCACAAGTCTTAAAGTTGCCAAGGTTGGAGACCCCCTTTGGGTGGGAGGGGTTGGGGTTTGCATGTGTTTGTTTCCAACCTTGCAAACTTTTCCAAAACTTCTGGACTGGGGAAAATCTGGCCAGCTGGGGAATTCTGGGAGTTGAAGTCCACAAGTCTTTTTTTTTTTAACACACATACATAAAAACATAAAGCCATCTTCAATTACACACAGTGTGTCAGTTGGTTACAAGTCTTTTGTGCGTCTTCACCATATTCATAGCTTACAGTTTACCTAAATTCTCATATTATCGATCTAATATACCTATATCTATATATTATTGTTCTCATTAATCTTTTATTTGACTAGCTATTCTTCCCTCATTTTGTACAAAATATTCTCAGATTTGAGTTAATTTATAATTCATTTCATCATCCTAAATCTATCCAATAATAATACATCTTTATGTCATATTCCTATTCCATATTCTATTCCTATTCCTTTCCATTCCATTCCGTTCCTCTCTTCTCTTCTGCATTCTATTCCTATTCTCTTCTCTTCTCTTCTGTTCTCTTCTGTTCTCTTCTCTTCTCTTCTCTTCTCTTCTCTTCCTCTTCCTCTTCCTCTTCCTCTTCCTATTCCTATTCCTATTCCTTTCCGTTCCATTCCATTCTATTCCTCTCTTCTCTTCTCTTCTCTTCTCTTCTCTTCTCTTCTCTTCTATTCCTATTCCTATTCCTATTCCTATTCCTATTCCTATTCCTTTCCATTCCATTCCATTCCATTCCATTCCATTCCTCTCTTCTCTTCTGCATTCTAATTCTCTTCTCTTCTCTTCTCTTCTCTTCTCTTCTCTTCTCTTCTCTTCTATTCCTATTCCTATTCCTTTCCATTCCATTCCATTCCATTCCATTCCATTCCTCTCTTCTCTTCTGCATTCTATTCCTATTCTATTCTATTCTATTTCTATTCTATTCTATTCTATTCTATTCTATTCTATTCTATTCTATTCTATTCTATTCTATTCTATTCCTCTCTTCTCTTCTGCATTCTATTCCTATTCTCTTCTCTTCATTCCTCTATTCCCGTGATGATGAACCTATGGCACGTGTGCCACAGGTGGCACATGGAGCCATATTGGTGGGCGCACGAGTGTTGTTCTAGCTCAGCTCTAGCACGCATGTGCGCACTGGCCAGCTGATTTTCGGGCCTTCTGGGCCCACCAGAAGTCAGCAAACAGGCTGTTTCTGGCCTCTGGAGTGCCTCCGGGGGGGGGGAGGCTGTTTTCACCCTCCCCAGGCTCCTAGAAAGCTTCAGGAGCCTGGGGAGGGCAAAAAAATGGGTCTACCAGGTCCACCATGGCATCACATGGTGCACGGGGGGAGGGTGCACGGGGGGAGGGGGTCGCACACACATGTGCGGGGGGCAGGGTGCATAGAATTATGGGGGTGGGAACACGCGCAACCATCCCGCACCCACCCACCCCGCTTTTGGCACACAATAGCAAAAAGGTTAGCCATCACTGCTCCTATTCTATTCTATTCTATTCTATTCTATTCTATTCTATTCTATTCTATTCTATTCTATTCTATTCCATTCCATTCCATTCCATTCCATTCCATTCCATTCTATTCTATTCTAGTACATTCATTGTATGAATGGGGATTTTACAGTATCCTTCCCCTGCCACGTCCACCAAGCCACACCACAGAACCGGTAGTAAAAAATTTTGAAACCCACCACTGGTATGAGCCCAGTGTTTCTAAATTCTGGGAGTTTAGAACGTCTTAAGAGCAGCCAAGGTTGAAAAACAGTTCGCCATATCCTAATGAAGAATTTAGGAGACACGCTGGAATCTTGGCAGTCTCTTGTGGCATTTTTACTTTGAAAAGTTGTGTTCAGCTGTGACTTTTTTCTTCTCTTTTTTCCTGCCTCTCTCTTTAAAGTCCAGGGTTAATCAGTTTGTGGAAGCCTCCCCTCATTTCTTTTAAAGACAGAACCCCACAAGCTGAGGCAGGTGCCAACACAGCTGCTGTAAAGAGTGTCGCCAGAGGAGGTAAACTATTATTTCGATGAGTAATTCGGTCTTAAGGCTGTTTGGAATTGAAGTTAGACATAATTAAGTTATTTGATTTTTTTTTAACCCTACTTCACGCACTTCCTTTTCCTGACAGCACCACCATTCCAACTCAAGGTAGGTGTGTGTGTGTGTGTGTGTGTGTGTATGGGAGACGGGACAGAGGAGGCTCTTTAACTGCCTTAAAATTGGATGTTCCTGGCTGTGCATTCTTCACCTTCTTTGAAGTCCCTCCTCCACCCCCTCGCTGCATTTTGGGGTGCCCAGTTGCTACAGTGAGTCCAGAGGTTATAGAGTTTATCCAATGGTAGAATCTAATTACTTACCTATTTATTTGAATCTTGCCTTTATTGTTTTTACAGAGAACTCAAGGTGGCAAACATATCCAATACACAACTCCTATTTTCCTAACACAACAACAACAACACCGTGAAGTGAGTTGGGCTGAAAAAAAACCAAGGTTACCCAGCTGGTTTTCATGGCTAAGATGGAACTCGAACTCACAGTCTCCTGGTGATTGGCCCAAAGTCACCCAATCAACCTTCGTGGCTAAGGCAGGACTAGAACTCATGGTCACCTGGTGATTGGCCCCAAATTACCCACTGGATTTCATGCCTAAGGGTTGGACTAGAACTCACCATCTCCTGGTGAATTGGCCCAAAGTCACTCAGGCAGTTTTCATGGCTACAGTAGGACTAGAACTCACGGTCTCCTGCTTTCTAGCCTACTGCCTTAACCTCTAGACCAAATTGGCTGTCTATGGTATATGATATTGTATAACTATATAACATGAAGATACCTTTACCAGATGCTACTGACTAAATTCCCCAACAGTTTATCAACATCTCCATCCTTCCGAGGTGGGTAAAATGAGGACCCAGATTGTTGGGGGCAATAGGTTGGCTCTATAAACCTCTTACAGAGGGCTGTAAAACACTGTAAAGCGGTATATACGTCTAAGTGCTAGTGCTAGTGCTATCTCTGTGTCCTGGTCCTTATATACTTCTTGGGATTTTGCAAATCATTTATTCTCCAGCTAGGGCTAATATTATTATTTATTGGTTATTGGTTCAATTTATATGCCGCCCTTCTCCAGAGACTCAGGGAGGCTTACAATGCGTTAAGCAATAGCCTTCATACTTTTGTATATACCTGCTTAGTAGGGCTTTCGCCCCTCCCACCAAGCGGTGTTCTTTTTTATACAAAGTCAGTTTATTGCCCCCACAATCCGGGTCCTCATTTTACCTACCTCGGAAGGATGGAAGGCTGAGTCAACCTTGAGCCTGGTGAGATTTGAACTCGCAGTAATTGCAGGCAGCTGGCAGCTAAGTGCTACTTAAGTGCTACTTAACAGCGCTTTAGTCTGCTGCTCCACCAAGGCTCATATATGGGGCTATAACAACAATGCAGACACAACACATCATACGATAGGGGTGACATGATAGCAGTCTTCCAATATCTCAGGGGCTGCCACAAAGAAGAGGGAGTCAAGCTATTCTCCAAAGCCCCTGAGGGCAGGACAAGAAGCAATGGGTGGAAACTAATCAAGGAGAAAAGCAACTTAGAACTAAGGAGAAATTTCCTGACAGTTAGAACAATTAATCAGTGGAACAACCTGCCTCCAGAAATTGTGAATGCTCCAACACTGGAAGTTTTTCAGAAGAGGTTGGATAACCATTTGCCTGAAGTGGTGTAGGTTTCCTGCCTAAGCAGGGGGTTGGACTAGAAGACCTCCAAGGTCCCTTCCAACTCTTTTTCTGTTTTCACACGGATGTTTTAAACGAAGCTACGGATGTGGTTATTATTTTTCAGGAACTTCACTAGCACCTTTAAACTCACCCACGAGGTGGAAACTGATTGGTCTTGGCGAAAATTTCATCATATCTTAAAGATCACTCAAACGAAAGATACATATCGGAATGGAGAAGATGGATTGACTATATTCAAAACAAGTATCAGACTAAGAAGTTTCATACAGTTTATGAATGAAACATTTTTAATCTTTAGTTTATGTTTACAGTGTTTTAAGTCATAAGGAGTTAAAGACCTAGGGAGAATTTGAAGTCAACAAATTGTTAGCATATTTTAGTTTTATCTTTGTGAATGCTATACCCTGTGCTTGTTCTGGGAAGTCAAGAGAGGGGGCTGCGGGGGGAGAAGGGTGAGGAAGAAAGGCGGGGATGGGGTGAGGGGGGAGGGCTTGGAGGGGGGAGAAAATGTTTGTATCTTTTATAAAACTTTTCAATAAAAAAAAAAGAAGGTGAGAAAAGAAGTCAGAATAGAAAGAGATTAGGATTAGACTGGCCCAAGGACACCCAGCTGCCTTTCATGCCTTAAAGCAGGATTAGAACTCACGGCCTCCTGTTTTTTTAGCTTGATGCTTTATCCACTAGACCAGGGGTGGGCAATTGTGGCTCTTTTACCACCTGTGGAAAAAAGCCACAATTGCCCACCCCTGCACTAGACCATAGTGGCTCTAGTATAGATAGGCATGTTACTAAAATTGAGTGAACAACTTGACATCCTAAGGATGGACAGATTTCCAGGAGTGTCTGCAAGACAAGATAGCGGCCCTAAGGGTGTGATCAAAGCTCCATTTGGGTTTTGGGTGGACTGCTAGACCTTGACCTATGACCAGTTGCTTAGTGACTAATTTACAAAGCCTAACCTGTGAAACACCCCCTCCTCCATTCCATCACAAATGGTCATGCTGTCCCCCGCATGGACACATGAGCTTTACAACAGGTTGCAGCATTCCATAGTTGTTTTTTAATTTTTTTTTATTTATTTACTTACTTACTTACTTATTTATTTTGTCAAGCATGTATAAGATAACAGATATAAGAATAAACATGATTGTGAATACAGGAAATGGATACAAATAAATGGGAGACAGTAGGACAGGGATGGTAGGCACGCTGGTGCACTTATGCAGGCCCCTTACAGACCTCTTAGGAATGGGGTGAGGTCAACAGTAGACAGCCTAAGGTTAAAGTTATGGGGGTTTGGGGATGTAACCACAGAGTCAGGTAGTGCATTCCAGGCATTGACCACTCTGTTACTGAAGTCGTATTTTCTGCAATCGAGTTTGGAACGGTTTACCTTGAGTTTGTATCTATTGTGTGCTTGTGTATTATTGTGGCTGAAGCTGAAGTAGGTAGGACATTGTAGCAGATAATTTTGTGTACTACTCTTAGGTCAGACCGAAGGCGGCGTAGTTCTAAGTTGTCTAAGCCCAAAATTTCAAGCCTGGTGGCATAAGGGATTCTGTTGCAAGCGGAGGAGTGGAGGACACTTCTCGTGAAATACCTCTGGACTCGTTCAATTGTGTCAATGTCCCGATATGCAGTGTGGATTCCAGGCAGACGAGCTGTATTCAAGAATTGGTCTGGCAAAGGTTTTGTATGCTCTAGTTAGCAGTACAATATTACCAGAGAAGAAGCTATGTAAGATTAGGTTAACAACTCTTCATGCCTTTTTGGCAATGCTGTTACAGTGAGCTCTGGCACTTAGATCATTAGAGATGTGTCGCCATGCGTTTTGCTACTTTCTGGCAAAAAAACACCCATTCAAGTTAATGAATTCACACATACAACTGCCATATTTGCTAATGGACCACCATACAAAAAGTTATAAAATTATTTCTGTTCACAGGTACACCTCGAGATATGACAGTAATGATTTAATGACCAGATTCCAGTCCAAATTGCCGTCGTAAATTAAGGACTACTTGCATTGCATATGTGGAAGGCTTTCCTTGAATACATCCTTGGAGCCTTTCCAGAGCCCTCTTTCAAATAACCATTTGCAATTTAACTCTGTCCAAAACAAAAGGTAAACTCTAATCCACAGGGATTAATGCCGGAATATCCAATTAATTTGGTTCATTTAAGACTACAAGGATGTCTTTGTTGTTCTGCAGTGGTGAATCAATTTGAATTAAATGTTCGGAAGCCCAAAGGTTGCAAGGAGATCTCCAGAGCCCTGTTAAAATATGCCACTGATTCATAATTTAAGATGAGGCAAAAGAGAAACACAATTATACATATGGGGAGTAGCCCTATTGTGTTTAATTAATTGCCGAAACACAATTTGAATAAGACAAACTCTACTTTTGTTTGTTTGTCCTAGCCGCAGGAATTTCTTTATTGTTTGCCTTTATTGTCCTAGATTTATTATATGTATGTATATATGTATGTGTGTGTGTGTGTGTTTGTGGTGTGTGTGTGTGTGTGTATACACACACACACACATATTTGAGATATATATATATATATATATATATATATATATATATATATATATATATATATATAATATTTTGCTGATAAAGAAATAAAGGGAGACTAGTATAGATCTATTTCAAGCTATTTAGCTCTCATCAGCTAGCCATACCCTTACTTGAATTCAAACTTGGGCTGCCTGCATGTTAGGCAGTTGTATTAATCTCTGAGCCACAAGTTCTTCTCCCTTCATCAGCTTGATCCAGGGGAGAGATTAAGTGTTTTTCTACCAGGTGCCTCGATAGAAAAAAAAACACACACAGAGACACACATATTATAATATAGGACACAATATAGGAGATATATAGATATATACCGTGTTTCCCCGAAAATAAGACCCTGTCTTTTATTTTTATGAATTCCAAAATAAGCACTTGGACTTATTTTCGGGGATGTTTTATTATTTTGGGGGGCGCGGAGCGAGACGGGGCTCCTCTTGCCGTCTTACCTGATTTCCAGCTCCGTCTCCCTAACCAGAGGAAATGGCAGGGACCAGCTGCACATGCGTTTAAATATTTTCGGGGAGGGCTTATTTTCGTGGGAAGGTTTCTTTTTGGGGAAACACGAAATATATTTATTTATTTATTTATTACATATATTTATATGCCGCCATTCTCCCGAAGGACACAGGGTGGCGAACACAAGTTAAGAAACAAGTACAATAAAATCATAATTTAATCCAAATAATTAATTAGTAGTAAATAATAAAGCCCGGAATCAGTCTCAGCCTATTTGTTTGAAAAGCCAAGTCTTCAGGTCCCGACGGAAGGAGCGGAGATCAGGAGCTGTCCGGAGCTCAGTAGGTAATTCATTCCAGAGGGTGGGAGCACCCACAGAGAACGCCCTACCCCTGGGCACAGTAAGGTGACATTGGCTCGCCGTCCGAACCCTGAGGAGAGCGGCCCTATGTGAGCGAACAGGACGGTGAGAGGCAGGCAGGAGAAGGTCCTGCAAATATCCCGGACCTAAGTCATGAAGGGCCTTATAGGTGAGGACTAGTACCTTGAAGTGGACCCGGAGAACCACTGGTAACCAGTGCAGCTCACGCAGGAGGGGTGTTATATGGGAGTAACGAGGGGCTCCCATAACAACCCGTGCAGCTGCATTCTGGATTAGCTGGAGTCTCCGGGTGCATCTCAGGGGCAGGCCCTGAGATATATATATATATATGTTATGTCAGTAAATATAAATTTAACACGAAATAGTTTGTCGTGAAAGTGACTGCCTGAGGGCTCCTGGATTGGGGCTTCATATATATCCTATATTGTTTATCATAGCCGCGGGAATTCGGTTGGAAATTCCAGCCACACATACATATAATGTGCAGATAGTCCTCGAATTACAACCGTTTCTTTAGTGACCACTCAAAGTTATGACGGCACTAAAAAAAGTGACCCTTTTTCACACTTAACAACCCATTGCACCATCCCCGTGGTCTCGTGATCAAAATTCAGATGCTTGGCAACTGACTCGTATTTATGACAGTTGCAGTGTCCCGGGGTCATGTTTTGTGACCTTCTGAATAGCAAACCCCATGGGGAAGCCAGATTCGCTTAACAACCGGGTTACTCACTTAACAACTGCAGTGATTCCCTTAACCACCGTGGCAAGGAAGGTCGTAAAATGGGACAAAATCCACTTAATAAATGTTTCTCTTAGCAACAGAAACATTGGGTTCAGTTGTGGTCGCAAGTCGAGGACTACCTGTATATGGTGGCCCATCTTATCAGTGGCACTCTGGGCAGTGAACGGAGATAAAAACCTATCACAGATGTACTGAAGACGGAAATGGCAAAAAAGAAGAAATACCTAGCAGTACATATAATAACAGCGGCAAGAATCTCTTTTGCTCAACAATGGAAAGAGAAAAAAATACCAACTAAGGAACAAGTAATCGGTAAAATAATGGAATGTGCCGAGATGAATAAATTAACGTTGGAAATCAATATCAGAGAAGATACTGATTATTATAGCGTGTGGGACAAGAGGTACGGGTGGTTAGAGAAGAGGAAAATGAAATAAAAAACAAAAATTGGAAGAGATTAGATTGAGTACAAGAAATAGTCAAATGACATAGTAAGAGAAGATGTACCGCAGATTGTAGAAAGTAAAATGAAGTAAGGAAAGGTTATATAGGTAAGCAAAAGATATGACTTATGTATTTATTAATTTACCTTTAAAGACCTATTATATATATATATATATATATATATATATATATATATATATATATATATATATATATATAAACATTAAGAATGATATAAGCACATATCAATATAAGTACATATTTATATATTATGTAATTGAGTAGCAAAGATTATCTATATGTACATACATCTGTATTCTTATTTAGTTCCTTTTCCTATACTATGTAACCGGATGGACAAAAACGGTATTATTATAATTTCTTAACAATAAAATATTTTTTTAAAAAAAACCTATCACAGATGTAAAGAACTATTCAAAGCAATTAAGAGAAAAACCAAATCAAAGCTCCGTTTCTTTTTTTAAAAAAATCCCTTGGCTCAAGTTTTGAGTGCCATGTTCGGTCGGAAACGAGATTAAAAGTGAGATAGTCTGGTGAGCGAATGTGTGATTGGCAGAACAGAATTAAAAAATTCACAGGAAGATAATGGAATATTTTTTTTTAACAGCCAAAACCAGAGCTCATTTCCTTAGAGGTCTACCATTTTGCAGAGTCAAGGTAGTCCCTGACTTACAACCGTTTGTTTAGTGACCATTCGAAGTTACAACGGCACTGGAAAAAAGTGACTTATGACCCCTTTTTCACACCTACAACCATTGCAGCATACCCCATGATCACACGATCAAAATTCAGGCAACTGACCAGGAGCTAATACAAAAAAAATCTATATATGCGCAGAGATGGACAAACTAACTTTAGAGTTACAGGACAAGGAAGACTCAAAATACTTTACAATATGGAATAAATGGTACCAGTGGATAAACCAGAGGAGGGGGAATGGTTAAAGATGAAATTTAGAAGAAATCAATATAATTAAAAGCAGCACTGTCAGATGGATAGAAAAGGAAATAAGTCATTGTGTGTATGTATATATGTATATATAATAATTGAAATTAGTCAATAGACGAAGTTGAGTACTGTATATGTACTGTATATGTAATTTTGTTTTTGATTAAGAGACACTTGTATGGTTTTCTTATATTTGTTTTAAATGTTTTTTTTAAAAAACGAATAAAGTTTGTTTAAAAAAAAAATTCAGGCACTTCGCAACTGTGTCCTATTTATGACCGTGTTGTGGCCCGTCAGCGGCCTGTGCAGCTAGTAGCTGATTCCGACAGCGAGGAGGCTGGTGTGGTGCTGCGCCAGCAGCCTGTGCAGCTGGCACTCGAGTCGGACAATGAGGAGGCTGGAGAAGATGTGGTGCCAGAGGCAGGGATTCAGCCAGGCCTTCAGAACCTCCAGAAGCTCCCATAAGTGAAGAGGAAGAAGAGGAGGAGCCTCTTCTCGATGCATGGATGCGCAGAGCTCCCAAAAGGCAGGAGTGGCTCCTCAGGAGGAGGAGAGTAAGGCTTGGGGCTAATTGGCCACTCCCTTAGCCTATTTAAGGAAGGACGACGTCTGAGGCAATTTGCAGGGAACAACTTCGTTCACTCTCCTTCGCGTCTTGATCTTAGTTCTCTACAAATTGCTTCTGAGCTTTCTGCCAACCATAGTAAGATTACGATTATATATTCTTTGGATTCTTGTAGGCTGTTAAGAAAGTTAATTAACAGCCTTTGTTTGAAAAAGACTGATTTAATTTAGTAAACTAAGGTTTGTACAGACTTTGTGTGTGCTGCGTTCTTTGGCATCCGTAGCTGGGGCAGAACAGACGGTTGCAGTGTCCCAGGGTCATATGATCCCCTTTTGCGACCTTCTGACAAGCAAAGTCAATGGGGAAGCCAGATTCACTTAACAACCATTTCAAATCTTTATGGTTAGTGCACAACATAAGTACAATGAGATTGGTTGAGCTCCCTCATTGCAGCCCCCCAACACAATTCAATTCACAGTGAAGACAGAAAACCCCTAACCCAATAAATCATATTAATAAAACACCCAGTCCTATTGCACCAGTGTGAACATGTCATACGTTGCACCTGCTGTGACCCAGGCCCAAGAAGGTATTATCAGACGCAATCAGTTCTAAACAAACAGACTTTATTAGAACAGCTGAGAATTAACTCATTCTCAGCGTAGTCCAAACTAATTCAAAACAAATTCTTCATAACACAATTCTTCAGCCTTATCACCAACCTTGGTATACTTTGGCAACCTGCCAAAGGCTTTTCTTGGCAAAAGTTCAGAAGCAGAAGACGCCGACAAGAAATAAATGCAGCAAGACAAGAAATAAATTTATCAACGTTGTTTTCCGACAAAGAGCCCAAGAGCTGCTGTGGTCTTTTAAGCCTTATGGGAGGGGCCAATCATCTCCTGGCCTTACTCCCGAATTGTCCTTTTTGCTTTAGCTGCTCTTGCCTTCTGGCAGCTCTTCTCATACGTGCACTAGGAACAGGCTCCTCCTGTTCCTCTGCCTCTCTGCTGTCAGCCTCTGGAGGCTCCGGAATCCGCACATCACTCCCAGATGGCCCTGGCCCCATCTCTGCCTCCAACACAGAGACCTCATCCGGGCCTTCCCCAGCCTCCAGGACTGGCCCATGTTCTTCCTCAGCCTCCTCACTGTCCGACTCCACTGCCAGCTCCACAGGCTGTTGGCGGACGACAACAGCACTGGCCCTGCAAGTCCATCGTACTACCTATTGTAGTTATGGTGTTATTTCACATTCAGGAGTCTTTTTGGTGGCCGGTCCCTCAGAAAGTCTTTGATCCAGTCGCAGATGGAAGAGGGAAAATCCAAATCAGTCAGCTTTTTGATAAGGATGCTCAGCAGAATGGTATTGAACCATTAGTTAGTAATCGTGTTACTAACTGAACAGCTCGTTTAAGAGCTGTGGCAAGAAAGGTCATAAAATGGAGCAAAATTCATGTTAACAAATGTCTCCCTTTAGCAAGATAAATGTTGGGTTCAATTGTGGTCGTAAGTCGAGGTCTACCATGTGCTCATCATTGACCATCCTAATCTTAAATTAGAGGAAGGCAGATCCCAGCTGGATGTTAGGCAATGCTTTGTAATAGTAATATTTCAACAATGGAATGAAGCATTGAAGGAGTTCCTTTTTGTGATGTCAGGTGAATGCTGATCTCTATCACTTGTGGATGTTCTCATTTGGATTCCTGTGCTGAACAAGGGCTGGACTTCCTGATGGAAGGGTGTATATCAGGCGAGTGATCAATTCAGGATCATTGCCCAAATGTACATGCCTGAATGTTAAAGTCACACTCTCGGACTTAAAAAGAGTTGGATGTATATATTGCTCCATCTGCCCTACTTGTTGTTGGTATCAATAGCTTTGCCAGGTTCCAGGTGAGCAGGTGAGGATTTGGCACCTTCTTCATACAAAACAAAAGTCTTCAACCCTTGTGCTGTGATCTCGCCTTCATCTTGAGAACATCAGCAGATCTAATCTAATCTAATCTAAAGGAAGGAATCTAATCTGGTTTAATGAATTTAATCTAATCTAGTCTAACCGAGAGAAGGACTAGGGGCAGGGGTGGGCTCCTGGGGCTTCACAGGGGTTCGGGAAAACCTCTAGCTAAGATTCTGTGCAGTTTGGAGAAACCCCAAATCCCATTCTTGGCTGGCGCCACCCATCCAGCCCCACTCCTCCCAGGAGTCCCCAAGTGGCCTGTTTTGTATGCAGGTAAGTGCAGGGTGCGCACAGAGGCTCAGGGAGGGTGAAAAACAGGCCTATCAGAGCCCTCCAGAGGGCCTCCGGAGCCTGGGGAGGCCATTTTCGCCCTCCCAGAGGATCGAAGAAAGCCTCCGGAGCCCGGGGAGGGCAAAAATCCCCCACCCCTACTGTGGTGCAGGAGGCCAACTAGGCCACACGCACCATGGTCATGCTCACCCAGCTAAAATTTTTGAAGCCCATCCCTGACAAGTGGTGACATGATAGCAGTGTTCCAATATTTGAGGGGATGCCACAAACAAAATGGAGTCAATCTATTCTCCAAAGCACCTGAGGGCAGGACAAGAAGCAATGGATGGAAACTAATCAAGGAGAGGAGCAACCTAGAAAGAAGGAGAAAATTCCTGACAGTGAGAACAATCAACCAGTAGAACAGCTTACCTTCAGAAGTTGTGGCTGCTATATCACTGGAGGCTTTTAAGAAGAGACTGGACAACCATTTTGTCTGAAATGGTATAGGGTTTCCTGCTTGAGCAGTGGGTTGGACTATAACAGGGGGCTCCAACCTTGGCCACTTTAAGCCTGGAGGACTTCAACTCCCAGAATTCTCCAGCCAGCTTTGCTGGGAGTTGAAGTCCTCCAGGCTTAAATTGGCCAAGGTTGGAGACCCCTGGACTACTCTGCTATTCTATTATTCTGAATTAAAAGTAATAAGATCTCTCCTTGAATCCACATCAAATCTATTACCGTATTTTTCGGAGTATAAGATGCACTGGACTATAAGACGCACCTACCTTTTTTGGTGAGGAAAACAAGAAAAAGAAATCTGCCTCTGCCTCCCAGCAATTTTGCCTCGTTGCAGAAAACAGCCTGCTTTACTTTCGGTTTCGGTTTCAGCATAGCTTGATTAGCACAAGAAAAAAAAAATCTGCTCCCAGCAATTTACCTCTTTGCAGCAAGCAGCAGAGACCCGCACAAAACAGCTGAGAGCAAAACAGCTGAGAGTCGGGAGGCCGATCCAATCAACTTGTGCTAATTAGCCTGTGCTGAAGCTGAAAGAAGCTGTTTCTTCTTGCTTCTTGCTGCAAGGAAGTAAACTGCTGGGAGGCAGAGGCCAAAGTGTGGGGGCCAGTGTGTGGGCGGGGCTACATTTGGTGTATAAGACGCACCTAAATTTTCACCCCCTTTTAGGGGGAAAAAAGGTGTGTTTTATACTCTGAAAAATACGATATATTTATTCAAATTGTTGAAGATTTTAAACTGTTTCATTTGGTTCCTCTTTTGTGAATTTATTTATAATCAGCAAAGCAACATGCTAAGTTATAGACATTCCAATCAATGCAGTAAAATGAAACTTTTTTTCCCCAGGGAATTGGCAGAAATCAGTTTCCACCACAGAGAGAAAACTTCAGTTGAAATGGAAGCCATGCTTTCCTTTTGGGAGTCCATTGTGAGTGTACAGCAGGATTGTGTAAGGGGTGTGGGGTGTGTGTAGGAGCCAATCTTTCATGGCTGTTGAAACATTATGCCATGGCTTTTCCTGATTCAAATATTCATGGTCATATATTTATTTCGATAAGAAAATGGGAGATTTTGAACAAAGGGAAGGTTTTTAGTTAAAAGTCTTTGAAAGCCGAATGTAACCGAAAGGGATGCAACTTATATTTTAATATATGACTCAAACCAAACCAAAATTTGGTGTGCGTATGTGTGTATTTATTAAATGATTACCCACAGATTTCGGTTTAGCAAGCTGTGTAAACAGGGCCGGTGGTGCATTTGTTTAAATGGAGTTAAACGCTCGTTGCTCTCAGCCATAAATTTCTTAACCGTGACTTACTGGAGATGCCACCGTTTGCTGTTTCAACATAGCATGCTAAAGCCATAAACAAATGAAGCATGTTATGACTGCCAGTAATGGGAGAATTATTAAGGCTTTCATTGAATCATAGAAGAGGGAATCATCGGAAGGGAAGTGACCTCAGAAGTCATATAGTCCAACCCCTGCTCAAGGCAGGAGCCTTACGCCATCCCAGTTAAATGGTTGTCCAGTCTGTTTTTGAAAACTTCCAGTGATGGGAGCACTCAGAACTCCGGAAGGCAAGTTATTCCATTGATTATTTGTTCTCACAGACAGGAAATTTCTCCTTATTCTAGGTTGGATCACTCTTTTATGATCTTCCACCCGTTTCTTCTTGTCCTGCCCTCTGGTGCTTTGGAGAACATCTCTTGTTTTTGTTTTTGTTTTAATTTGATTTATATGCCGCCCTTCTCCGGAGACTCAGGGCAGCTTACAAAGCATTGTTTGGGACAGCCTCTCAAATTCTGGAAGACAATTATCAGGTTCCCTCAATCCTATTTTTCAATAGGCGATATATTTTTCCAGGAGTGAAATGCTCCCGGTTCGGACCGGATTGCCCGATCTGGTAGCGATGAAGGCGGGTGGTTCGGAGAACAGGTAGCAAAAATCCCTGCCCCCACCCCCATTGCCCAGCTGAGCCGCACAATTATCAGAGTTTTTTTTTTTTTAAAAAAAAGCATTTTTTCTACAACCTCTTTGGCCGAAAAAATGCTTTTAAAAGTAAAAAAAAAAAAAGCCTCTGATGATCGCGCGGCTCAACTGGGATCATCAGAGGCTTTTAAAAGCATTTTTTCTACAATCTCTTCGGCCGAAGAGGTTATAGAAAAAATGTTTTTAAAAGGAAAAAAAGCCTCTGCCGATCAGGCAAGTCAGCTGGGATCGTCAGAGGCTTTTAAAAGCATTTTTTCTAGAACCTCTTCAGCCGAAGAGGTTATAGAAAAAATGGTTTTAAAAGGAAAAAAAGCCTCCGCCGATCAGGCAAGTCAGCTGGGATCATCAGAGGCTTTTAAAAGCATTTTTTCTACAATCTCTTCGGCTGAAGAGGTTATAGAAAAAAAAGCCTCTGCTGATCAGGCAAGTCAGCTGGGATCGTCAGAGGCTTTTAAAAGCATTTTTTCTACAATCTGTTTGGCCGAAGAGGTTATAGAAAAAATGATTTTAAAAGGGAAAAAAGCCTCTGCCGATCAGGCAAGTCAGCTGGGATCATCAGAGGCTTTTAAAAGCATTTTTTCTACAATCTCTTCAACCGAAGAGGTTATAGAAAAAAAAGCCTCTGCCAATCAGGCAAGTCAGCTGGGATCGTCAGAGGCTTTTAAAAGCATTTTTTCTACAATCTCTTCGGCCGAAGAGGTTATAGAAAAAATGGTTTTAAAAGGAAAAAAAGCCTCTGCCGATCAGGCAAGTCAGCTGGGATCATCAGAGGCTTTTAAAAGCATTTTTTCTACAATCTCTTCAGCTGAAGAGGTTATAGAAAAAAAAGCCTCTGCCGATCAGGCAAGTCAGCTGGGATCGTCAGAGGCTTTAAAAGCATTTTTTTTACAATCTCTTCAGCCAAAGAGGTTGTAGAAAAAATGGCTTTAAAAGTTAAAAAAAAAAAGTTGGCAACGCCCACTCAGTCACATTACCCACCACCACCAAGCCACGCCCACAGAACCGGTAGTAACAAATTTTACATTTCACCACTGGGCTAGATCAAGTTTGGCGAACCTTTTTGGCATCGAGTGCCGAAACGGGAGCGCGTGCCGGAAATTGGAAGAGCAGCCGCCTGGTGCACCTTCGCGTACCGGGAAGATGATCTTCCGGTTTCCAGTGCATGCCTGCACACCGGCCACATGGTCTTCTGGATTCTGACATGCATACGCGTGTGAAGACCAGCTGGCCAGTGCGCATGTGCACGCTGGAAACAGGAAGAGCAGCCACCCGGTACGCATGCACATGCTGGGAAGATGATCTTCCGGTTTTCGGCCAGCTGGTCTTTGCATGCGCATGCGTGACAGAAACTGGAAGACCAGGTAGCCAGTGCACAGGCACGCACTGGAAACCGGAAGATCATCTTCCCAGCGCGTGCATGCATCCTGAGTGGCTGCTCTTCCGGTTTTCGTCGCTTCCGCACATGTGAAGACCAGCTGGCCAGCACACCGGAACCCGGAAGAACAATGGGCGATGGCTCGCATGCCTGGAGAAATGGCTCTGCATGCCACTTGTGGCATGCGTACCATAGGTTCACCATCACTGGGCTAGACAGACCTTTGTGTCTATATACATGTGAGTACAGTGGTCTAAAGCACCCTGTTATTAAGACCAGCTGCCTGCAAATACTACAGGTTCGAATCTGGCTCAAGGTTGACTCAGCCTTCCATCCTTTCTAAGGTAGGTAAATTGAGGACCCAGTTGTGGGGGCAATAAGCTGACTTTGTATAAATATACAAAAGGATGAAGGCTATTGCTTAGCGCACTGTAAGCCGCCCTGAGTCTCCGGAGAAGGGCGGCATATAAATCAATTTTTTTTAAAAAAAAAAAGTCATCACCCAAAATTACCGTATTTTTCGGAGTATAAGACACACCAGAGTATAAGACATACCTTAGCTTTTGGGGAGGAAAATAAGAAAAAAGCTGATTGGCAGGTGGTTCCACCTCTCAGAATACCCCCAATCAGCTGTTCCCAGAGGTGAATCTTAGCAACAGGTTCCTTGGTTGTGAGCTCTGTGCCTTGCTTTTTTTTTTTTTTTTGCTTTTTTTTTTCTGCCTCTGAAACTTCTGAAACTCTGTTTCAGAAAAAAACTTTGTTTTCTGCCTCTGAAAGCCTCCGAAACAGCTTCAGAAAAAAAGCCTCTGAAGCTCTGTTTGGGGGCTTCTTTTCTGAAGCTCTGCTTGGGGGCTTTTTTTCTAAAGCTCTGTTTAGGGGCTTCTTTTCTGAAACTTTGTTTCTGATGCTTTTTTCAGCCTCTGAAACCTCCGTTTGAGAAACTGGGCAGGGCTACATTCGGAGTATAAGACGCATCCAGATTTTCACCCTCTTTTTTGGGGGGGGGAAGGTGCGTCTTATACTCCGAAAAATATGGTATTTAATTCAACAGACATTCAACAACACCAAATCCCAGTAAACAATAGCAGTCGATAAGTAGCCCCCAAGACTTGGAATTTGCGTATAACTTTACAATTTCTTCTTTGAGATTGTCCCCTTCGTGTTAGCCAACAAAATGTCTGACAGTGGGTACAGCCAAAGCATAACAGAACAATATGGTATTCTTGCTGGACTTCCCAAAAGGTGTTGAATTAAAGAGATGTTGAATTAGCATTGTGATTTGGCCTACCAGAGTGACAGTAAGGAGAATGCCTGACTGGAGTGGTTGACATGTATCATTGTAGATTTCAAATGTATCAGAAGAATGGTCTGGCTTGTTGAAGAATGAAATTCCTTTCAAAACATGGTTTGACAACTATCTTGTCCCCACCCACAAATGCAAGAGAAAGGCGTTTTTTTAAAAAAAAAAAATGCTTGATGGAGCAAGAGAGAAGAGATGAGATGATAAACTGGCCAGGGTGACAAGCTCAAGAGATTAATTCTTTAAAGTTACTGTCTGAGCTCGCCATCTGTGGATTGTGATCTACAATTCAGCCATGCCAAAAGCTGGAACAAATAGTTTCTCTTTCAACAAGCAGAGAGATAAATTAATTAAAAAATTTAAAAAGGGGGAGAAGAAAGAAAAAGGATGGATTTCTCAAATGCGTAGAATTCCAACTGTTTCAAATTGATAGTTTATTCGATTGCAGCTCTCGGGAATTCAAGTTTGAAGAAAGTGGATTGTCAAAGATCTCACCTATTATCCCACATGAGATAAATATAGGGATAAAAAGTAACGGTAAAGGTTTCCCTCGCACATATGTGCTAGTCGTTCCTGACTCTAGGGGGCGGTGTTCATCTCCATTTCATAGCGGAGAGCCAGCGCTGTCTGAAGACGTCTCTGTGGTCATGTGGCCAGCATGACTAAATGCCAAAGGCTCACGGAACGCTGTTACCTTCCCTATTTTGGTCCCTATTTTTCTACTTGCATTTTTTTACATGCTTTCAAAATGCTAGGTTGGCAGAAGCTGAGACAAGTAACAGGAGCTCACCCATTTATGCAGCACTAGGGATTCGAACTGCTGAACTGCCAACCTGTTGATTGACAAACTGAACGTCTTAACCACTGAGCCACCGTGTCCCTCTAATTAATCTATTCAGTAAACCATGGTTATACAGGCCATAGCTTAGCATGATAACTGGCATAAGGGAATTTAATACATGCTTAATAGCACTTAGCACTAGCACTTAGATTTATATACCGCTTTACAATGCTTTTACAGCTTTCTCTAAGTGGTTTACAGAGTCAGCATATTGCCCCCAACAATCTGGGTCCTTAAGCTAAAAAGCTGTAATAGCATCATAGCTGAGGAACCAGAGGCTAGCTTCACACCCCATATTATTAACCCTCATTGTTTAATGCCCCAGACTTGACAAGGGATCCCAAGCGTTCATTCTAGAATTTGCATACCCCACAATTTTTAGGCAGCTACCTTATGTTCTTCTCAGCAAGAGATCAAGAGCTGCAGGACTCCTGAAGAAATAATTGTATAATTGGGAGTCAAACTGGTTCCACAGAAAATCCACCCACCCGGTGATCAAAGAAAACTATGCACCCTCATCGTAGAGAGAATATTTAGACAGGCCTACACCTATTGTATAAAGAACACGGGTTGATTTCGACCTCGTAAAATAAATTGCCTTAAATCCCCAGATGATAGGGTGTTTAGGCAGCAATGAGAAGCAGAGCTAATTTACTCTGCTGCCATCATAATGGGTAGTCATCGTCTTGACAAGGCTACTGCTACCGCTTCTACACCACGGGATGCCCATCAAAAGCAATTTCATCACCTCCTCCAGGAAGTTTTTCAAAGGATGGGCTGGTTTTTGTTGGTTTTGCACAGGTGCCTCTACCTGTTTGCTAGGCAGAGAGAGGTGTGTGCAATTTGGGGAATTAGAAGAAATGGTGTGCTCCCCAGGCCCAGAGGCCAAGCAGCTACTGATGAGAGTGGGAGGACTGGAAAAGCATAGGACCTGTATTCATAAATCACAGCTGACAACTATAGTTGGTCTGGGTTGGGCTCAGCGCTGCATGCGGTTTAGGGCTTATCGTGGTGTGTGAACCAGGCTGTCACGTCTTTCAAAACTAGCACCCGGTGTGATGTGTTAACCCAAAGATTATGTTAAAGAGGAAGAACGTGTTTATTCCGTATTGTAAGTCTTGGTGTTGGAGAAGACTCTTGAGAATGGCATGGACAACCAAGAAAACAAGCCAATGGACTTGTTGAATTTGTTGTTGTTGGTTGCAAAGTTATTTCCAACCCATCACAACCCCATGGACAGCGTTCCTCCAGGCTTTCCTGTCCTCTACCATCTTCTGGAGTCCATTTAAGCTCATGTCTACTGCTTCAGTGGCTCCATCCATCCACCTCATTCTCTGTCGTGCCATTCTTCTTTTGCCCTCAATCGTTTCCAGCATTAGGCTCTTCTCCAGGGAGTCCTTCCTTCTCATTAAGTGGCCAAAGACTTTGAGTTTCTTCTTCAGGATCTGTCCTTCTAAAGAGCAGTCAGGGTTGATCTCCTCTAGGACTGGCCGGTTTGATGGCCTTGCAGTCCAAGAGACTCACAGGAGTCTTCTCCAGCACCATAGTTCAAAGGTCTCGATTCTTTGGCACTCAGCCTTTCTTATAGTCCATCTTTCACAGCCATACATTGCAAACTTGTTGAATAAGTCAACCGAAAGTCTTCACTCAAGGCACACATGACCAGATTCATGTTATCCTCCTTCAGATACATTATGGAAAGACCTAGTTAAAGCTAAGTGGATAAGTGGAAAGAAAGAGTAGAAGAGGACAACCAGCATCAGGGTGTCTGAACTCAATTACTGTTAGCAAGGAGTGCACTGTGGGAAGATCTAAAGAACCTCGTTGGGGCATGTCATTCTGGAGCAGATCTATCTGCAGTTGCTAAGAGTCGACACACCATAGCATATAATCAATCAACCAGTCAGTCAATCAAACTTTCAAGTACAGGTGGACCTCTTACAAATATTCATTTAGTGACAGTTCAAAGTTACAGCGGCACTGAAAAAAGTGACGTATGATCATTTTTCACACTCATGACCATTTGCACACTTACGACCATGGTCATGTGATCAAAATTCAGATGCTTGGCAACTGACTCGTATTTATGATGGTTGCAGTGTCCCCGGGGTCATGGGAAGGTCCACTTTTGCAGCCTTCTGACAAGCAAAATCAGTGGACGTAAACCACTGCACAACTACTTAACAACTATGTTACTAACAACAACTGCAGTGATTCACTTAACAATGGTGGCGTGAAAGGTCCTAAAATGGGGCAAAACTCACCTAACAAATGTCTCACTTACCCAACATACTGTAAATGCTGGGCTCAATTGTGGTCGTAACTTGAGGACTACCTGTAGTAGCACACTTGTCTCCTGTACTTCTCTTTCATGACAACGAGGTCTTTGCAAATAACTCAAAAGTAATGTGTAAGATTTGCAATCACAGGGTTATGTGATTCTGTTTGTTTTATTAGCATATTTTTTTAAAGTATAAAATGTTGCCAAGCTCAACATCTTTTTTGTGCACAAATTACAAATTGCATTTCACAAATCGTCTTCTGGGGACTTGGTTCTCTCAGTGAGATCAATTTTTGGTTACGATCCCTCTGCATCATCTTGTCTTAGTGTTGAAAAGACAACGTTTGAGACAATAGTAATTATATTATTGCTGTGCAAATTATATTATCCTCCTCTTAAAACAAAGCTAGCATTTCAAGCACGAGCATAGCTATCGCTGCCTTCTCTTTTAGTTTGCACTGTAGTAATTGAATTTTAAAAATTACATGATGTCGAGAAAGTAAACGAACCAAAAATAATAACTATTTGATATAAAAGCAACATAGCAGAAAATGTGCAAAAAAGGAGATGGGAGCGAAATGACCACTTACTGCAAATAAAATATGGCGCAGGATAATATAATTGGGAAACTTCAATTTAATTTTGCACTTGAAATCTTTTAGCGCCAAATTAAATGGCTTTTCCCTGCCTCTGATTTTCAGCAAAAATAAAAAGGTATAGATTAGCGCTTGGTTAATGGCGGCCTCGAAAAAGACACTCGGAATGCCACGATGTGTCCACCTTTGCAAAAAATCAGACTCATACAGTCACAGAGATTTCCCCTGTGAACCTCTATGGAAGCAAAGATCAGATTGGAATAATGTGCAAATCCAGAAAATTGGTTTGAAATAATCACAGAGAACGGACTTTGAAGAAGTAGATGTCAGCGTCTCAGCGCTGACATAGAGAAGGGAGATAAAGCCTGAACTTTTGCCTGCTAAATCCCTTTGAAGCTCGGTCTCCTTGGAAATGAAGAGAGGGGAAACATACCTGTGAACTGACGAGAAAAGGAGTCAGGAGAGTGACTTGGAAGATAGTCAATGAGAAGCAGAGAATTGGGGATCGGAAAGGGAGGGATTGGGGGGCAAAGGTCAGTCCTGACCGCACGAGTCATGATCCGGTTGCTGTACTTGAATAAAGAGAAAATTTCCTTAAAGATTGGCAGTTTGGAAATTCATTTATTTTGAGATAGCATCGAAGTCTGACAGACGGTCAGGACTGACCTTTGCCCCCCAATCCCTCCCTTAGAAAGAGTATTGCAACTCTTGAAGTTGGATTTTGGAGAAAATTTATTTTATTATTTTATTTTATTTTATTTTATTTTATTTTATTTTATTTTATTTTATTTTATTTTATTATTTTATTTTATTTTATTTTATTTTATTTTATTTTATTTTATTTTATTTTATTTTATTTTATTTTATTTGTCAAGCATGTATAAGATAACAGACATAAGTATAAACATGATTATGAATGTAGGAAATGGATACGAATAAATGGGGACTGTGGGACAGGGATGGTAGGCATGTTGATGCGCTTATGCACGCCCCTTATAGACCTCTTAGGAATGGGGTGAGGTCAACAGTAGACAGTCTAAGGTTAAAGTTGTGGGGGTTTGGGAAAGGAACCACAGAGTCAGGTAGTGCATTCCAGGCATTGACAAGTTTGGAGTGGTTTACCTTGAGTTTGTATCTATTGTGGGCTCATGTATTATTGCGGTTGAAGCTGAAGTATTCACTGACAGGTAGGATGTTGTAGCAGATAATTTTGTGTACTACACTTAGGTCTGCCTGAAGGATTTTACAAATAAAATCCAGATATCAGAAAGATAAAGAACAATGCAGCTTAGAACTAGGATATAATGGGCTGGATAAAGTCCTGATGGGAACAGGTAAAAAGCTTCTGGCTAAATTATACAGATTTCTATTAGATGAAGACAGAGCTGAGGATATAACAAAGAACCAAATGAGTGCTTGGGAGAAAAATATAGGACATGACATAAATTTCAATGAATGGGAGGAGGCATCGAATAAGAACTTTAAACTGACCAGAGCTGCGACATATAAGGAAAACCATTACAAAATGCTCCACAGGTGGTATTTAGCCCCGGCTAGGTTAGCAAAGATGTATCCTAATATACACCCAAACTGCTGGAAATGTGGCTATGGTCAAGGCACCTTCTTTCACATGTGGTGGACATGCCCTGAAGCGAAAGGATATTAGAGTAAGATCAGGGGATGGCTACAAGAAATAATTGGGGAAGACATTGAATTGACACCAGAAATATTTCTCCTGGGCATAGTAACGAAGCCATATGGAAAGGAAAAGAATCATTTAATAATACATATAATTACAGCTGCTAGATTGGCCTACGCACAATATTGGAAAGAGAAAACCCAGCCACCACAAGAGCTTATAATTAGGAAAATACTGAAGTGCGCAGAGATGACCAAACTAACCCATGAAATAAACGATGATGAGAATTCAGAATACTATACCATGTGGGGAAGGTGGTATGAATGGATGAATGATAAAGTGAAAGGAAGAGAAAAAGGTGTGTTAAATAAAAACAAAAAGTAGCCTCAATGACACCAGGTATATATTTTGTACATATGTATAAACACTGCACATCCGATATTAATGGAAATGTTAATCTATATATGTTTATAAACTTAATAAAATTTCTTAAAAAATTTTTTGTGTGTGTACTACACTTAGGTCTGCCCAAAGGCAGTGTAATTCTAAATTGTCTAAACCCAAAATTCCTAAGAATACTATAGAGCAGGTGTCTCCAACCTTGGCAGCTTGAAGACATGTGGACTTCAACTCCCAGAATTTCTCAGCCAGCCATTTTTAAGACGTGTGGGAGTTGAAGAATACAAGGCTTCAAGTTGGCAAGATCGGAGGCCCCTGCTTTAAGAGAACAAAGAAAACAAATAAAAAAAGCCAATGCAATCCTAAAATGCATTAACAAAGGGATACAATCAAGATCACGTGAGGTACTAATACCACTCTATAAAGCCTTAGTAAGAGCACACCTAGAATACTGTATCCACTTTTGGTCACCACAGTATAAAAAAGATGT